>OZ038385.1:75861673-76426673 GCA_964036045.1 Eutreptiella sp. 'Long Island Sound 2002'
CCAGAGAGGGCACCAGCCGGTAGAGAAGTACCTGATCCAGACGGGGCTTGAGCTGGGGAAATTAGTATTGCAGTGGTACCTCTGCCTCATCCGGACAGCACCATCCCTGGGAGGAGCGCCCTGTATTGGCTGGTCCCGGTGGTGGGGGCCCGCTCCGGCCCGAACCAGCCCGTCCCAGGAATCCCGGTTGTTTTTGGGTGTGGGTCTTCGTTTGAGTCTGGGTGTCGGTGGAGGTGCCGGCAGTGAACAGCCAACTGCTGTTGGTGCTGAACCACAAGCTGCCGTCTGGCAACCGCCACCCGCTGTTTGTCAACTGCCTGCCATCAGTTGAGCGCCATCTGCTGTCGGCGACTGGCCAACCGTTGTCGCTGACGGCCCCCGCCCCATCGGTTCACTGCAGTCCAGTGCAACAATTCTCGGCGCAGTGTACCAGATCAATTTTTGTTTCCAGTTGGTGATAGCCTTGCTCGTCCCCTTGTTAAAGGGTTTGCCCCCCCCCCCCCCGCGCACCCACGCACACCCCGCAACCCCCATCCGCGCAGCAAAGGCATGAAGGAGAGGGTAGGGGGTTTGTGTTGCGCTCGCCAAAGGAAGGACTGAGTGCAGGAACTTGGAGGCGAAAGGTTGTTATGCCCCTTCTTCGGGGAAACGACCCCACAAGTGGCCATCCCAGGGCGCACCGGCCGCCGTTGGGGAGAGGTACCTCAGCGCCGGCTTGGGATGGCCGCTTGGACGCACTTGGCCAACGGCGAAGGTATTTGCCTTCCTCTGCGTGGACTCGACGCAGAGAAGTGAAATAGGGCAAGTCCGGGGGCTCCGTTGGCACAACCGACCAAGGGAAAGGGAAGGGAAGGAGTGTGGTGAGGCCGATGGGCACTGCGGCCTACAGAGGGAAAGGCCAAGGGAAGGGAAAGGGGAGGGGAGAGGGAAGGTTAGGGCAAGGAGGAAGAGGAAGGTCAAAGGGTGGTGAGAAGCCGATGGGCACCACCGCCTATGGAGGGAAAGGGTCCAAGGGAAGGGCAGCGAATGGCGATCGGCCAGTAGGTGCCGCCAGCTGCAAACGAGATCATCACACCATGGCGTCATGCCAAAACCCCCACATACCACGCCTGACGTGGAGGACCCCCACACGGGGGCTGTATGGCGTGAAAAGCGCTCTACGTGCAGAAGAAGAGGCAGGACAACAACCCCGTTGGTCACAAAGCCATGGAGTGGAAGCGTCCAAACATTGGAAACAAATGAGGTATGGAAAAGGACAGGACATTAGATGGAGCAAGGTTGGAAAGGGAACATGGCTGCCAGATGCAGGATTGAAGGTGACCAACTATTGGGGTGCTCTACAAAGGAGGACGGCACAAGAAGGAAAAGGCAAGGGCACCCTCGGAAGGCGAGGAACAGTGGACCCAGGTTGGGTGAATGATGAGGAGGGCAAAGGAGGTGGCTTGCAGAGCAAAGCACCGGAATTGGGAAGGAGGAAAGGGACGGGGAAGGGGAAGGGAGGAAAAGGCAAAGGGAAGGGAAGACATCACGAGGAACACACAAAAGCAAGGAGTGGAAGAGGAATCGGTCGGAGGATCCAGCATCAGCATCACCGAGGAATGGAACACACCGAGGAAAGGAGAAGTAGGGGAATGGAACGGAGGATGCACTATCCATTGTACAAAGAGAAGGTACCACTACAACGCACAACAGTGGAAGGAGAGGTGAGATGGACATGGCGGCAACGGGCGCATCCTTGGGAGGAAAATTGGTTGGTTGGATACACACGCATCCAAGACATGAGCCGGTGCTATCAGCCTTGGACGTCTGCACCCTCGGCACAATTGGCCAAACGCTATGGTCAATTATACCGGAGGGAGGCCCAGCAGTTGGAGTAGTGCAAAGTTGGACCTCTCCAGCGGATGAAGTGGCGTGTACCCCGCTGAAGGGTGGTCTAAAGGCCTACACAATGTCGGCCTTGGGCACGGAGGTGGCAAACAGATGTGCTGCAATCCGCCGAAAGAAACCGGGAGTGGATCACCGGTATCATGAGCATCTTGCTGGAGTTTGGGGTGGTGATGACCCTCACCCGGTTTGGAGGGAGCAGGAAGAAGTGCCGTTGGTCCTCGTGGAGGCCGGGGATGGTGGTTGTATGGACATGGGAAACAACAGGTGGTGGACCAAATGGTTGGGAGTGGGAAGCTCACCAAAGGAAAAGGAGAGCACAAAGCCCGACAACAATGAGGAGAGTGATAGCAGCATGAGCAACAACGGGACAGCGAGCACGGTCGGACCAGAAGCTTGGTCGCAAAAGCGTGGTCCCGAGCACGCATATGGACTATGCTGCAGACCTTTGAGGGCCAAAGAGGGAGCAATGAGGTGTAGTCATGGGCATTGGATGCACTTGAAGTGTGCTGGAGCCACTGTCTCCCAGGCGAAGAAGGTGTTCCGCAACAACAGGGTGTTCCAGTGTAGGTGCAGAAAGGCAAGGCAAGGCAAGGCAAGCCAAATGGTTGCGGGAGGAAAGAGAGAGGCCCAAGCAGAGGAGCAGAGAACAATGCAGCAACGCGAGGAAGGTTGGGGTGGCGCCGGAGGAACAACACCCCAAGCCACAAGCACGGGCTGAACCACAGCAAAGGGACTCCGAGAGACCGGAAGTGGTTGGAGTTGATGGCCATCGCATTGTTCTCGGGGGAAGAGTAGCACTAACAGGCATGAGGAAAAAGATGGAATTGGAGGGGAAGACATATGAGGTTGAAAGCATCATGGAGGAACAAGGAAAAGTAAGGCTCCGAATGGACTGTGGCAGAAGGGTTTTGGTGTCATTGGAAATGGTCAGGGTGCAAGAGGTGGAGCACATGAAGGGCGCCGAGGACTCAAAAGCCGCACAACAACAACATCAAGGGAAAGAAACAAAAGGACGCGGGGTGGCGGTAGACAATGAACCGCACGGAAGAAAGGAGGAAAGGAGTGAAGAAGGAGAGATGGGAGGGCAAGAAGAAACATTTGAGCTATGGAATGGGGTGAGGCTAGTAGGGTGGCACTGCCAAGGCCGGCGGAGGAACCACCCAACTACCAGTTCAACCCCACATACTTCCGATCCAACTTCTGCAACACCACAAGTTCGGCGGGGCACACAGCCCCGGAAGAAGCGCAACCAAGTGCCAACAACCCAGAAACGGAGGGCGATGGAGAGGGTTTTTGGTCATTCTTGTGGCGAAGCAAAAGGCCCGGCCGTTCCGAACATGCGAGTGGAATGGGGGCTAGCCACGGTGAGGGTACACCAAAGGGGGCACCGCCGCCGGGGTCGGGAACGCAACGGACCCGGCGGCTCATGTTCCATGAGAAGTTCTGGTGGCACATGCACCACGTCCGCGCCATCCAAGCGGACCGGATCCTCGCCGAGAAAAGGAGGAGAGGGTGGTTCTCGGACTACCCCGAGGCAGGAAGCAACATGTACTTATTGGCACCAGACCAGGTGTACAAAGTACGAGTGCTAGCCTCAAGCGTGTGGGTGCCGGAGGTGAGACGTTGGGAGCCGGAGGTGTTCATCATCGGCGAGGGCATCAACTTCACAGTGGAGGACACAACCAGGTTGATGCAAAACTTGCATAGGGCAAACGTGATTGCCGAGCAAGTAGGCATCCGGCTGTACAAGGAGTAGAAGCTGGAAGCCATGGGAGAAGCGGACAAGCCCCACCCGCGGGTGACAAGAGGGCGTGGAAGCGCACGGTCGCATAGTTCCGACGGCATCAAGGTGACGGGGTGCATCTTGTTCAGCGCAGTGCCGAGCACAAAGGCGCAACCCGGAACGCACCATGGCATGGCCTAGGCCTTGAAGCAAGAGGGACTGAGACTGGGCGCCAAGCGACCAAGGAACCCAAGGGACGGGCAACCCTGCGCCAGGAGAAAAAAGAACCACAAAAAAGGCAAAAAGTTTGATGGAAAGGAGAGTCTCACACCATCAACATGGCTCTGCTGGGGAGGAGAAGATCCTCCAGCCACCGAGACTCACACTGGGGAGCCGCAGCCCCCAGTGATACAGCAACAAGGCACAACGATGTGGTCGGAGGTACGGCCGTGGACGTGCCTCTGGACCCCCGCCCAATGGAAACGGCGCCGCAGTCTCCATTGGATGCGCCCCGGCTACCACAACGTGGAGCGAGCCTTCTCGCCGGCGGAGTAGGGGGCAAGGCCAAACACCAGGCAGGGGGAAGGCAACCCCCGCATTTTTGCAGCCAGGGTGGTGACCAACACCGACCTCAACAACAGAATGAAGTCTACACGTGCACCGAGTTCTTCTGGGGGGGTCCAACGGGGCCTCAGCGAGATGCCCGATGTGGCAACGCAAGCCCACCGGGGGCCGCGCTCTCAAGGGAGTGACCACGGCAGTAAGTCCCAGCGTGCTGGCACTGAGAAGCGAGCAGGGGAGAGACATCTTTCCTCGCGTAGCGACTCAACCAGAAAAGGGACGCACCACGCCGTCAAGCGCCCGGACCAAGCCGGGATAAGGGGGCCAGCAAGGGGCCCTACACACCTCCACCCAACGCGGGACAACACCGTCAACCCAACAACAACTCGCTCGTATGTGGAGGTGGTCCGGGAGTCGCGCTACGAAGTGGGCGGCCAACGACGGCAAGTGGCCCAACCCACGTCACCCGCTATATGCTTCTCCCCCGCGCACCCACGCACACCCCACAACCCCCATCCGCGCAGCAAAGGCATGAAGGAGAGGGTAGGGGGTTTGTGTTGCGCTCGCCAAAGGAAGGACTGAGCGCGGGAACTTGGAGGCGAAAGGTTGTTATGTGCCCCCGTCGGGGAAACGACCCCACAAGTGGCCATCCCAGGGCCCACCAGCCGCCGTTGGGGAGAGGTACCTCACCGCCGGCTTGGGATGGCCGCTTGGACGCACTTGGCCAACGGCGAAGGTATTTGCCTTCCTCTACGTGGACTCGACGCAGAGAAGTGAAATAGGGCAAGTCCGGGGGCTCCGTTGGCACAACCGACCAAGGGAAAGGGAAGGGAAGGAGTGTGGTGAGGCCGATGGGCAATGCGGCCTACAGAGGGAAAGGCCAATTGCAAAGACACTGGAGTGAGTATGGAGCCCGACTCCATGCGCCATGTGTGGTGTGGGAGCCACTCCACAAGTGAAACAAACGCGAAGTGCCGTCATGTCTTGGTGTTTCCCTGGTGCGCATGAAAGCAGTGGCTATTTTAGTGTTCTTGCCTCACATGAGTTTTGGATCGGCAAACTTCCCACATTGCACAGGAAACTTCCGACCTACACAGCATCACTAAAAACGCACCGAACTAAGTTGGGGGCGAAAATGATATGGTCTCTTGAGATACTTGGGCTTGGACAAGGGGTGACCTGGAGAAGGGGTGGCCCGGAAAAAGGTTGGAGAGGCGGGGGAGGGGCTGCTTCTTGGGCTTCAAAGTGCCACAATAAGTGTCGCTAGACAAGACATTTTGGTTTGAATGCAACAGCAGTGTCCCCACAAAAGGGCATCCACGTCCCTGCAGACGAGGGACGCGGGGGGGGGGGGGGGTTGGCATGGTGTGACGCCATGGTGTGATGATCTCGTCTGCAGCTGGCGGCGCCTACTGGCCGATCGCCATTCGCTGCCCTTCCCTTGGACCCTTTCCCTCCATAGGCGGTGGTGCCCATCGGCTTCTCACCACCAATTGACCTTCCTCTTCCTCCTTGCCCTAACCTTCCCTCTCCCCTCCCCTTTCCCTTCCCTTGTCAATGCTCAGTTGTTTTTGCTTGAGGGTCTTCAACCACCACTGCAACACAGGCCACTTTCGGGGTGGGCGAAGATTTTATGTCCCCACTTCCCGGTCGGATGGACACAGAGAAGAGGTTCTTGCTCAGTGCCATTGTCCCCACCACCAGTAGACCCCTCCCACTTGGAAGGTGCTATCCGGATGGGGCACTGCCTAACCAAGTGACGGGACCACACTCATGGTGATGTTCACTGGTTGTGTCGAGTGCTCGCCCTCCCGTTTAGGGCCGTGGCCTGTTGCCTGGGGTACGCAGTGGTCTAGAGCATCTGCCCACCCCTACACGGCCCTTGCTTGGCTTGGGGCTGCTGCAGCCAAGCAAAGCAGTGAATTTCAGTGAGTGCCCCTAGGCCCTGAAGGGAGGAGGAAGCACCTACCCTCGGGGGTGGTCTACAACATCCCTGGTCATGTTGGAAGATGCTTCAAGTGTTCAGGCCCAGGCATCGGGCCTGTGAAGGGGGACAGCCCAAGTAAAGGCGAAGTCAGTCTGGTGTGGCGTGTGTATCGGGTGGAGATTCTGCTGACGGACGTCCCTAGTGGGCGGGTTGTCGGACAATGGCAGCGGTGCCACCTGACCCACCGACTTTATGTCCCGTCTTGCAACGGGCTTAGAGGGACAGGGGTGGGGGGGTGGTGGGGGGCACGGGGTAGTACACTGTCTTTGACTCCGCGACTGCACGCTGTTTTGCGTGGACGCAGCACAAGTG
Organism: Eutreptiella sp. 'Long Island Sound 2002'; assembly: GCA_964036045.1. Lineage (NCBI taxonomy): Eukaryota > Euglenozoa > Euglenophyceae > Eutreptiales > Eutreptiaceae > Eutreptiella > Eutreptiella sp. 'Long Island Sound 2002'. Next base: position 75,868,144 of record OZ038385.1, read on the forward strand.
CAATGGTGTGGGCACACATTCAGGTTTGGAGCCACGCGCTAGTTCAGGGTCCTGTGTGGGCAGGGGTTGCAATCCACCCGTGCCCTGTTGTCAGAGGTCTGACCCGTTTGTGCAGTTTACACTATTTCCCTTGTGTCACGCGTTTTGCACAATGAAGTTTGTTAGCCTTAGGAGCCAAGATTTGGTCACCAGAGTGTTTGCAAGCAGTTTTTTGGCAACACAAGGGGACATGTAACGGCCGAGGATACAATTACAGATGCAACAACCCTGGATGGTACGCATTGCCTGCCAGGGGAATTGTGTGTGGGGGGGGTCGGGGGGGGGGGGGGGGCAGGAGTCGGATGCATGGTGAGTGAGTGAAATGCTTTTACTCCGACAACTACAGTATAAAGAGCCACAGCAATTGCTGCACGGCCGAGACGTGAGACAGCCCAGAGCTGCACAGGAAACAAATGGTGAAGAATTCCAAGGGACTTCCGAACGCGACAGTCACTGGGAATCGCTTCTCTTCCTCCCATTTGTCCCGTTTGGCCACATTAGGGTCTCCTCGTGGGGTCTGTTTCATTGCCGCACAGCCCAATGCCGCCTCAGCCGCTGTGCTGCATTATTTTCAGGTCAGACAGCAAGCACGTGTGACACCCGCAAAATGGTGCAGGACGCTCTTGCGTGTGTTCGAAGGGCGTCAACCCGCAGCACCCGATGTGCCTGTATCACTGATATGTTGAAGATTTGGGGCCGCTGTGATGCCGGCGGCTGTGAGGCTGGTTTGGCCAGATTACGGCAGTCTCGCCCTCTCACTACTCTTTGCGACACAAGTGCTTGGACCTGCAGTATGTGACGTGTGCAGGGCTCAGGGTTTTCTCTCAGTATGCCAACCTATTCTTGGGGGGGGGGGGTATTTCGTAAATTCCGGGTCGGTGGGGTGTGGATCCCCCGGGCAGAATTTGGTTCAAGAGCTGCTGCCATCAGTGGACCATGGTATGGGGGTGCCAGTAGATCCCGCCACGGTCGAAACAAGTGACCACAAAGCGTGTCAGCATTCTGGACACCCATGCATTTCGAAGGGGATGATGGGTGGTCTACTTTCTATTTCCCCCCTTTGGTCGTCGCGTTCGTCGTGGCCATCTGCTCCTGCGCGGGTGCGTGGGGGTGGGGGGCGAGAGGGGGCTTCTCTTCCGGTCCCGCGCACAATTGTAGGTTCAGGGCGACCCTAACCAAGACATATACATTCGCGGTGCGTACCCACGTAAATACGCCACGTATTGGTTGGCACCGGTCAATGTGGTTGAGGGTCATTGCGGTTGTATGAGTAGTGCAGGATGTCGCCCTCTTATGAGTGGTGGCGTAGTGGAAGGGGATTCTGCTGCAAGTGGGACTGCGCTTCCTCACGGGGGGAACGTTAGTGCGCCGGGCGCGCACCGGGCATCTTTTGTGACCCGTGCCCCACCGGTGGACTGTTGCCGTTGATATGTCGGGCAACATGATATGGATTTGCCCCTTGGCCCCCGGGACATCAGCAGATGTTTTGATTTGGGATGGGTACGGACCTTCTCGTACCCGAGGTGATTTCTTTGATTGCGAACTTGGGGGCCATGATGGTGCTCATAAAGGCCGGATTCATGTCATTGTGCCATTCATTGGAAGAAAGAATGCCACTTTGCCAGCCCGCCTACAATGTTATAATGAAGTGCACGGGTGGTATAGGGCACGCATTGAGCAGCTGTTTGCTCGGTTGTGGCACGCAAGATGAGGCAGAGGATGAGGCAGAAGTGTGTGTGTTGTGTTGCCAGAAGCGCTCCACCGTCGCAGTTTGTGATGAGTGTAAGGAGCACTATTGTACTGAATGTATTGACACCCACACTTGTGGGACCAATGTTGTTTATCAAGTACAATACAGATGACAGTTGGAGTTGCTGAATTCACAGATATTGCTTTATTTTGCAACGTGCTTTGCAGGGAAGGTGCGCAGTGCATCATGGTCTATCAGGGGGGCCTTCTCCATCAGAGGGTAAATCTCGGGCTGAAGTCGGGATAATTAATAGAAAGGTAGCGCGCTGGGCGCGCGCCGGGCAAACATTCCCCCACGATCCTCGTTGCCATGGGGCATCCCTCGAGTAGGGACTGTAGGCCGCGTGGGCAGGAGCGGGCACGAGCAGGTGCCATCCCCTTGTACTTCAAAATGCACTGACTCCGGATCTGAGGCTTCCCGGTGTTCCGTTGCACTGGCCTCTCCCGCCGTCTGTTGGGTCTGGTCTTGGTTGTAGTCCCGTGTCAGTTCTGTGGATGCAGTGATCTGTGCGTGCTGTGCGCCGATGCGCTGTGCTCGCCCCAGGGGCCCTCAGCATTGGATTTGCATCCAGGTCCAACTCCGGCGCCGTCTCCGGTGATCTGGCCATTGCCGGGGTCCGACCCAAATCCTTCGTCAGGTGTGGCCTACACGGTTTGCCACCGCGCGCAGGGAAGGGGTGATGCCTTTGCCCTCAGTATTTACCGTTCTGTGGGAGTGAGGCCCCTTTGTCTGTGCCCCTTTTTGTTCTGGCGGCTGACCCAGAGACTGACACCGCGACAGGACCTCACAAAACCACAGCATGGAAGTGGGGCAGCACTGTCAATGCTGTGAAGCGTGCCCAGCAATTTCCTGACGATTTCATTGCCAAGGGCGAGGAGATTGTGTCTGTGTCTTGGCTTGAGAAGAGCCATGCAAACAACCATTTGGCGTCCGCTACCCACAAACGGCATGGGAACCCCCAATCCTCTGGATGGATGGCGTAGATGGGTGTACACTGTCCAGGATCCACAGAACAGCATGGAATTGGAACCCAGAAATCACGTTACAATCACGTTAAACATCCGGGTCGGCCCAATCACATTTCTATGGTAAACCCTGGTGAGGGACGTGGATACCCTTCCTGCTGCTGTCGTGGAGACGCCTGGTGCAGTCAGACCCAAATGCCATGTGCTGACCCTTCTTGTGGCACGTTGGAGCCCCCAGGAACCTCCGCCTCTCCACCCCATCTCCAGGCCACCCCTTATGGAAGCCCGAGTACCTCGACAGATCGTGTCATTTTTGCCCCCAAATTAGGTCGGAACGTTTTGTAGCGATGCCGTGCGACTCTGAATTACTGTGTGCAATGTCGGAAGATTGCCGATCCATGGCTCCTCTTTGACGACCGCGCGGAAACCCGAGTGAGTCCGGAGCCCGACTCCTTCGTACATGTGAATGGTACGGGGGTATACTACAACGGCCACGTCACCATTCCATGTTCCATGTGCGGCGTGGGAGCCGCTTTATGAGTAAAACAAACGCGCGGTGCCATGCGGGGAGTGCAAGCACCACTGCGCCACAAGCCGTTGTGTCGGTCAGGGACAATAATGTGTCTGCGATTGCCACGGGCCCAAAGAGATCGAGGTGGGGGATGGGGGCACGGGGGCGTATGGTGTGTTTCACACCGGGGCTGCACGCTGTTTTGTGTGGCCATGGCACACATGCAATGGTGTGGGCATGCATTCAGATGTGGAGCCACGCGGTGGTGCGGGGTCCGGCGTGTCGAAGGCCTGACACTGCACCTCCCATTGAGACGGCTTGTCATAGTCCCCCTCCGCATGCGCCATGTTTGTCACATTTCAGATTGTGCACACCGCACTCTTTTCCCCGTTTGTGCCGTTTACACCAATTCTCCTCGTGCCACGCCCATTGCACAGCCAGTCCCCGCGCTCCTCAGTCCCTCTGCAGCTCCGTCATTGTGCACTTCATATCTCTTGTGCTCAGCGACGGGTTCCGAATGTTTGCGCCATTTTGATGTACCTCCATTGCTCAGGTTGTTGCAATGCTGTGCGCGTGTCGGGCGCCGCGGATGTCCAGTCAATGCGGATGGGCACATATCAAATGGTGCCCGGATTGACGAAACAGGGCCGACCAGTGTACAGAAGCTCGAACGGCCAATACCTTTACTATTGGCCTGCTGCTGAAGCTTGGAGAATCGGGCCCGATCACAACCGCGTGGCTGCTGGCGTGATCAGTAAAAAAGGCGAAGCAACACAGTGCCCAACTGAGCCGACGGTCTGGGGTGCAGCGACGATGGGTAGCTTCATGGAGAGGCCTATTAAGGTCGTCTGCGTCACCGCAGGTGTGGTACGAAGCGCATGTGCACGATTTGACATGTCACCAATGCCCGCTGCCATCATCTCTGGTTTCTTTTCCTGTGTGTACATGAAAGCAGTAGCTATTTCACGCTTTCAACGCTCAAGTTTTTTTTTTTGGCAAGAGGGCCTGCAGCCACCAGTGCACCAAGGCCACAGTGTGGGTCAGCGACGATATTGTGTCCCCACTTCCCAGTTGGATGGACACAGAGAAGAGGTTCTTGCTCAGTGCCATTGTCCCCACCACCAGTAGACCCCTCCCACTTGGAAGGTGCTATCCGGATGGGGCACTGCCTAACCAAGTGACGGGACCACAGTCATGGTGATGTTCACTGGTTGTGTCGAGTGCTCGCCCTCCCGTTTAGGGCCGTGGCCTGTTGCCTCCATTTAGGGCCGTGGCCTGTTGCCTGGGGTACGCAGTGGTCTAGAGCATCTGCCCACCCCTACACGGCCGTTGCTTGGCTTGGGGCTTGGGCATGGGTAGTATGGTGTGTGTCACATCGGGGCTGCACGCTGTTTTGTGTGGCCATGGCACACATGCAATAGGGTCGGCAAGCATTCGGGTATGGAACCACGCGGTGACGCAGGTCCCGGCGTGGGCAGGGGTCGCAATCGTCCCGTGCCCCGTTGTCAAAGGTCTGACACTGCACTTGCCTTGAGACACATCGTCTTGTCATAGTCCACTCCCGCATGCTCCCTGTCTGTCCCATGTATACGCACACGCATGTGTATACGTACATCTCTGTACGAATGGTATATGCCCAAGGGGACATGTCATCAATCAATGGTTTCTGCTTTCTTCTGGCCAACCTACTCGCCATTATATCATATTGATATGCCTACCACCAGGTTCTTGCGTTGACATTCCACCCAATTGGAAAGACGCTAATGAAGAGGATTGCGCGTTAGCTTTGTTTTAATCACTGCCCAACCTGCGCCCACGCGGAAGCATTAAGACCTGCCGGCGCAATTGTGACAGAAATCTTTTTTTAGGCAACGAGCCCAAACACGGGGCGTCGAAGGCACTGCAGAACGTTTTTGGAAGCGTTTTCTCACCCCACGACATCTGCCTGACGATGATGAGCGCGACGCGTTGCTCATTTTGGGGTGTGTAAGTTGGGGGTTTCCGACTCTTCCTCCCCCGTCACGCCTCACCCTCGGACACGCACGTTGGCCAGATCCCCGGCCCCCTCCAGACCCCCAATCTCACGCTGCGGGTGTTGGGGTCTGGCATTACACCTCAGCGCCCCCGATGTTGCCAGTGGAGGCTGTCGTCCGTTTGAATCGACTGGCGGTCAGAACGCTGATGATGAGCAGTTGGCGAGTGCTTTGTGACCTTTGGCCGGTGGTTTTGGCATTTGTGTCGGTCCTTCGTCGATTTCACCTTTTCTCATACCAAGTTTTAGCAATTACCCCACAGGTCTGACACTACACTTGCTCTTGAAACACAGAGGCTTGTCATAGTCCACTCCAGCATGCTCCATGTATGTCCCAGTCATACGCACCCACACGCGTATATGTGCATATCTGTACGAACGGTAAGCGCCCAAGGAAATATGTCATCAATCAATCATCTCCTGCTTTCTTCTGGAAAACCCACTTGCCACCATACTATGCCTGCCATCAGGGTCTTGCGTTGACAGTCCGCCCAATTGGAAAGACTCTGATGGACAGGATTGCGCGGAATACAGCAGTCTGAAGTATTGTACCGCAAATGGTCAGCCTGGAAGAGGATGGTCGTCCAGATGGGGTACATTTGCAAGATATGCAAGAGACGGGAAGGATGCTTCTCAGGCTTGCTGTGCCTGTGGTGGTGGAGATAGCGGTGTGTTATCCAGTTGCCGTGCGTGTTTGCCTTTTTTCAATCACTGCCCCTTCTGGACACCCAACCTATGCCCACGCGGAAGCATTAAGACCTGCCGGCGCAAGTGTAAAAGAAATCTTTTTTTGGTGCGTCGAAGGCACTGCAGAACGTTTTTGGAAGCGTTTTCTCACCCCACGACATCTGCCTGACGATGATGAGCGCAACGCGTTGCTCATTTTGGGGTGTGTAAGTTGGGGGTTTCCGACTCTTCCTCCCCCGTCACGCCTCGCCCTCGGACACGCACGTTGGCCAGATCCCCGGCCCCCCGCCAGACCCCCAATCTCACGCTGCGGGTGTTGGGGTCCGGCATTACACCTCAGCGCCCACGATGTTGCCAGTGGAGGCTGTCGTCCGTTTGAGTCGACTGGCGGTCAGCACTTGGCGAGTGGTTTGTGACCTTTGGCCGGTGGTTTTGGCATTTGTGTCGGTCCTTGGTCGATGTCATGTGTCCACATACTCATGCGTCTGCGATTTGTTTCTCGATGTATATAGGGAAGTGCCCCGTGTATTGGTTGGCACCAGTCAATGTGGTTGAGGGCTATTGCGGTTGTATGAGTAGTGCAGGATGTCGCCCTCTTATGAGTGGTGGCGTAGTGGAAGGGGATTCTGCTGCAAGTGGGACTGCGCTTCCTCACGATCCTCGTTGCCATGGGGCATCCCTCGAGTAGGGACTGTAGGCCGCGTGGGCAGGAGCGGGCACGAGCAGTTGCCATCCGCTTGTATTTCAAACTGCACTGACTCCGGATCTGAGGCTTCCTGGTGTTCCGTTGCACTGGCCTCTCCCGCCGTCTGTTGGGTCTGGTCTTGGTTGTAGTCCCGTGTCAGTTCTGTGGATGCACTGATCTGTGCGTGCTGTGCGCCGATGCGCTGTGCTCGCCCCAGGGGCCCTCAGCATTGGATTTGCCTCCAGGTCCAACTCCGGCGCCGTCTCCGGCGCCGTCTCCGGTGATGTGGCCATTGCCGAGTTCCGACCCAAATCCTTCGTCAGGTGTGGCCCACACGGTTTGCCACCGCCCGCAGGGAACGGGTGACGCCTTTGCCCTCAATATTTGCCGTTCTGTGGGAGTGAGGGGCGTGGATACCCTTTCTGCTGCCGTCGTGCTGATGCAGTCAGACCCAAATGTCATGTCCGCCAGCGCTTGTTGTGGCACGTTGGAGCCCCCAGGAACCCCCGCCTCTCCACCCCATCTCCAGGCCACCCCTTATGGAAGCCCGAGTACCTCGACAGATCGTGTCATTTTTGCCCCCAAATTAGGTCGGAACGTTTTGTAGCGATGCCGTGCGACTCTGAATTACTGTGTGCAATGTCGGAAGATTGCCGATCCATGGCTCCTCTTTGACGACCGCGCGGAAACCCGAGTGAGTCCGGAGCCCGACTCCTTCGTACATGTGAATGGTACGGGGGTATACTGCAACGGCCACGTCACCATTCCATGTTCCATGTGCGGCGTGGGAGCCGCTTTATGAGTGAAACAAACGCGCGGTGCCATGCGGGGAGTGCAAGCACCACTGCGCCACAAGCCGTTGTGTCGGTCAGGGACAATAATGTGTCTGCGATTGCCACGGGCCCAAAGAGATCGAGGTGGGGGGTGGGGGGGCACGGGGGCGTATGGTGTGTTTCACACCGGGGCTGCACGCTGTTTTGTGTGGCCATGGCACACATGCAATGGTGTGGGCATGCATTCAGATGTGGAGCCACGCGGTGGTGCGGGGTCCGGCGTGTCGAAGGCCTGACACTGCACCTCCCATTGAGACGGCTTGTCATAGTCCCCCTCCGCATGCGCCATGTTTGTCACATTTCAGATTGTGCACACCGCACTCTTTTCCCCGTTTGTGCCGTTTACACCAATTCTCCTCGTGCCGAGCCCATTGCACAGCCAGTCCCCGCGCTCCTCAGTCCCTCTGCAGCTCCGTCATTGTGCACTTCATATCTCTTGTGCTCAGCGACGGGTTCCGAATGTTTGCGCCATTTTGATGTGCCTCCATTGCTCAGGTTGTTGCAATGCTGTGCGCGTGTCGGGCGCCGCGGATGTCCAGCCAATGCGGATGGGCACATATCAAATGGTGCCCGGATTGACGAAACAGGGTCGACCAGTGTACAAAAGCTCGAACGGCCAATACCTTTACTATTGGCCTGCTTTTGAAGCTTGGAGAATTGGGCCCGACCACAACAGCGCTTCTGCTGGCGTGATGAGTATAGATCGCGAAGCAACACAGTGCCCAAATGAGCCCAAGGTCTGGGTCGCAGTGCGGCGTGGTGAACCCGTGTCGAGGCCCATTACCGTCGGTTGCGTCACCGCAGGTGTGGTACGAAGCACATGTGCACAAGGGGACATGCCATCAATCAACTGTTTGTGGTATCTTTTGGGAGCTTGATTCAGGCTTTTGCCGGTGATGAGGAGCTCTAGAGTTTGGATTGATATTCCTCGACCTCCTCTCCTTTTGGATCCCCAACCTACGCTAACCGGGAAGCATGAAGACCTGCTGGGGAAAGTGCGAGAGAAACGTTTTTTGGCGCAACGAGCCCTAACAGGGGGCGCCGAAGGGGTTGCTGGAGGTTTTTTAGAAACGTGTGCAGCGTGTGTGCCGTGTGCAATGTCGGAAGATTCCCGATCTATGGCTCATGTTAGACAACCGCGAGGAAGCCCAAGTGAGTCCAAAGCCCGACTCTTTCGTATGTAAAAATGGTGCGGGGGGATACTGCAACGCTGCGTCACCATTCCATGTTCCATGTGCTGCGTGGGAGCCATTCTATGAGTGAAACGAACGCGCGGTGCGATGCGCGGTCCGGTCATGTCCGGGTATTTTCCTGTGCGCATGTGCAAGCAGGAGCTTTTCTAAGTGTTCTACAGTGCTCAGTCATTATTGGCTTTGGGGACTGCAAGCACCACTGCGCCGCAACCCGTTGTGTCGGTCAGGGGCGATGTTGTGTCTGCACTTGCCACGGGCTAAGAAGGACGGGGCTGTTGGGCATGGGTAGTATGGTGTGTGTCACATCGGGGCTGCACGCTGTTTTGTGTGGCCATGGCGCACATGCAATAGGGCCGGCAAGCATTCGGGTATGGAACCACGCGGTGACCCAGGTCCCGGCGTGGGCAGGGGTTGCAATCGTCCCGTGCCCCGTTGTCAAAGGTCTGACACTGCAGTTGCCTTGAGACACATTGTCTTGTCATAGTCCACTCCCGCATGCTCCCTGTCTGTCCCATGTATACGCACACGCATGTGTATACGTACATCTCTGTACGAATGGTATATGCCCAAGGGGACATGTCATCAATCAATCGTTTCTGCTTTCTTCTGGCCAACCTACTCGCCATTATATCATATTGATATGCCTACCACCAGGTTCTTGCATTGACATTCCACCCAATTGGAAAGACGCTAATGAAGAGGATTGCGCGTTAGCTTTGTTTTAATCACTGCCCAACCTGCGCCCACGCGGAAGCATTAAGACCTGCCGGCGCAATTGTGACAGAAATCTTTTTTTAGGCAACGAGCCCAAACACGGGGCGTCGAAGGCACTGCAGAACGTTTTTGGAAGCGTTTTCTCACCCCACGACATCTGCCTGACGATGATGAGCGCGACGCGTTGCTCATTTTGGGGTGTGTAAGTTGGGGGTTTCCGACTCTTCCTCCCCCGTCACGCCTCACCCTCGGACACGCACGTTGGCCAGATCCCCGGCCCCCTCCAGACCCCCAATCTCACGCTGCGGGTGTTGCGGTCTGTCGTCCGTTTGAGTCGACTGGCGGTCAGCACTTGGCGAGTGGTTTGTGACCTTTGGCCGGTGGTTTTGGCATTTGTGTCGGTCCTTCGTCGATTTCATGTGTCCACATACTCATGCGTCTGCGATTTGTTTCTCGATGTATATAGGGAAGTGCCCCGTGTATTGGTTGGCACCAGTCAATGTGGTTGAGGGCTATTGCGGTTGTATGAGTAGTGCAGGATGTCGCCCTCTTATGAGTGGTGGCGTAGTGGAAGGGGATTCTGCTGCAAGTGGGACTGCGCTTCCTCACGATCCTCGTTGCCATGGGGCATCCCTCGAGTAGGGACTGTAGGCCGCGTGGGCAGGAGCGGGCACGAGCAGGTGCCATCCGCTTGTACTTCAAAATGCACTGACTCCGGATCTGAGGCTTCCCGGTGTTCCGTTGCACTGGCCTCTCCCGCCGTCTGTTGGGTCTGGTCTTGGTTGTAGTCCCGTGTCAGTTCTGTGGATGCACTGATATGTGCGTGCTGTGCGCCGATGCGCTGTGCTCGCCCCAGGGGCCCTCAGCATTGGATTTGCCTCCAGGTCCAACTCCGGCGCCGTCTCCGGCACCGTCTCCGGTGATCTGGCCATTGCCGAGTTCCGACCCAAATCCTTCGTCAGGTGTGGCCCACACGGTTTGCCACCGCCCGCAGGGAAGGGGTTACCTCTGAATGCCTCAGGGCTATACTACAACGCCGCGTCACCATGCCATGCTCTCTGTGCCCCGCGCGAAAGCCACTCCACGGGTGAAACAGACGCTCTGCACGATGAGCGGTGTTGTAATTTCCCGGTGTTTTCCTGTGCCCCTTTGAACGCAGTTTTTGTTTTTACGTGTTCTTCAATGCGCAGTTATCATCTGCTTTGCGGTTTGCAAGCCACTGCAGAACCACGGCGTCATGCTGTTTTGTCTGGCCGTAGCACGCACACAATGGTGTGGCAAGCATACAGCTGTGGAGCTATGCGGTGCTGCAGGATCGGGCGTGGGCAGGCGTTGCAATCGACCCCTGCCCTGTTGTCAATGATGTGACACTGCTCTTGCCCTTGAGACGAAAAGGTTTCCACAGTCCACTCCCAGATGCCCAATTCTTTGTCCTATTTTAGATCGTGCACATCGCACTTCTTCACTTGTTTTCGCTCTTTCTTGTGCCACGCTTATTGCACAGCCGGTCCCCGCTCCTCAGTCCCTTTGCAGTTTCGTCATTTCGTCAGTTTGGTCATTTTAACTCCAATAACTCTTGTGCTCAGCGACGGGTTCCGAATGTTTGCGCCATTTTGATGTGCCTCCATTGCTCAGGTTGTTGCAATGCTGTGCGCGTGTCGGGCGCCGCGGATGTCCAGCCAATGCGGATGGGCACATATCAAATGGTGCCCGGATTGACGAAACAGGGCCGACCAGTGTACAGAAGCTCGAACGGCCAATACCTTTACTATTGGCCTGCTTCTGAAGCTTGGAGAATCGGGCCCGATCACAACCGCGTGGCTGCTGGCGTGATCAGTAAAAACGGCGAAGCAACACAGTGCCCAACTGAGCCGACGGTCTGGGGTGCAGCGACGATGGGTAGCTTCATGGAAAGGCCTATTAAGGTCATCTGCGTCACCGCAGGTGTGAAACGAACGGCCTGTGAAGGCAAGGTAATCACTGGTTTGTGGTTTCTTTGGAAACTGTATTCAGCCGACGACCAGCCGTCGCGGATGGGCACATATCAAATGGTGCCCGGATTGATCAAACAGGGTCGACCAGTGTACAAAAGCTCCAAAGGTCAATATCTTCATCCAAGTAGATGCTTTTTTCACTCCTCGCCAATTGATTTTTTTCATTGTATTCCCCATTACAGCAACACACACACACACACACACACACACCTACACCGTACAACATAGACAAGTACCACATTGGCAGCGCTTACGTAGCCCCTCTGATTGCTTCGCGCCCTGCAAGACCTGAGACGGCATGGGTTATGTAGCTACTTTGATTCCTCCCCACGTTGCGGGCCCCGAGATGGTAGGGCAATGTAGTAATTTTGATCCCTTCCCACTTCCCCAGCCCCAAGACAGTAGGGGCTATGTAGCCCCTCATGTAGCCGCTCTGGCGGCCTGAGTTGGTTGGGGTGAGCTAGCCCTCTTAATTCCTCAGTTGGCGAGAGGTTTATTTAGCCACTTTGATTGTTTTTCGCCATAAGTTTGCCACTGACCCTCAAGCCGTGGGCTTCCAAAGGGCCGATGGCGTCTCAAGGCAGGTGGAACATCGCTTTTCGAGGGCAAGCACAATTTTGAGTCCACCCCCACCCGTTCCAAGGCAAGGATGCCTCCTTTGAGCAAAGCATTGAACCTTTTTCTGATGCAACGAGCCCGAAGACAGGGAACGCCTTTGGAAGCTGTTTGTCATTCCTCGATATGTGCCTGAGAACAATGAGTGCAACGCATTGTTCATTTTAGGGTGTGTAATGTGGCCTTTCCTGACCCTGTCCCAGGGGCACGTTTGACGGCGGCGGCGGGGGGGGGGGGGTCCCTGCGCCCGACCGGATTTTTCTATTCTAAATTTCGTTTTTTCCCACTGTGGTCGTTTTGGTTTTTTTTGGGGGGGGGGCACCACCGTTGCCAAACAAAATTAAGTACAGGCCTGCGGTCGTGTATACACAACGCTTTTTGACAGGATTTGATGGGCTTGCAATGCAGCCGCCGTCGCTGGTGGATACAGATTTGAATGCAGTCAGTGACGAGGCTTGGGACGCGTTTGATGGTGTTGACGACGATTCCCGGGCTGCTCACGGAGTGGTGGCTGAGAATGCAGAACGTGCCGTGAAGGGCTGAAGAGAGTTTACGTGAGAACGTCTCGTGCACTTGCTCATGCCAGATCCCTGCGCCACCAGCCGCAGTCGTCCACCGTCCAGGACGCCATGGCACGTGTGTCCGTGAGCTGCGATGTGGAGATGCAGTTCGCCCGAACTGTCTCCTCATGCTTTGCATCGCGAGGCATCATCGCTCCAATGCATCGCACTGCATTTTGGACATTCGGTAGAACGGACAGTGGGTTTGATGTTCCATCATTTTATTTCACGTGCTGCCCGTGAATGGACATGGACATGGTCCTGCATCTGGGGTCTTTGCTCGTTTAGCTGATCGCCGTGAGTGAGTAAGAGTTGAAGGCCCCATAATGCAGCGCACTCGCTGATGAATGATATGCTGAGGCCATTGCGCACGTTTTCAGTGGTATTCGGAGTTTCGGAGTCCGACTGCAGAAGGACTGTCCGTTTCATCACGGGAAGGGGTCTGGAGATGGTGACTCCGAGGCTGCTGACCCCGATGCTGTTGTCGCTGCTGTTGTTGTTCTTGATGCTGCCACTGCCAATGATTTTTGCATAGAATTGCGTGTATCATTTCTCTTGCCTGGGGACCCTGGGGTATCATTCTCAGAGGGCGTGCTGTGTGGTTTTGTTTATTTCGGTCTGTGCCGGTGGTTTTTTTCCTTCAAAGGCTCTGTGTGCTGCGCACGTGGTGTGCACGCGGCGAGTGTCACCCCGAGGCAGAACGGTGTCCCCATCATCGTTCCTGCTCGCACTCTCACTCTCGCCCACCCTCCCTGCCTCTCCCTCCCTCCTTCCCTCCCCAACCCCCATCCCCCTCCCTCCATTCCACCGCCTCTCTCACGTGGGCGTCCAATTCTTCTCAGTAGCCCCTTCCGACCTCCTCCGCACCGCTGGTGCAGCATTTGTCTCGGTACCTTTGGCGCCGGGTCGAACTCTGTCATCTGACAGACACGGGGTCGGAGGTCGGGGGTCGGGGCCAATTCCCGACCATCCGCATCCCCGGGCACTCCCTTCATTCAATACAAACGGCTGCACTCTGCCCTCTTTCATTGAGTACTCTCAGGATCAAGGACGGCAGACCGACGCAATGCAGCGGCAAACATGTGTTCTTTTGGATGTCACACTGTGTTCTGCCTCTGTCGGTCAGCTACTGATCGCTCCAAGGAGCATAGTGTTGGTCAATAGTACAAGAGGCCTTTTCTGCAGGGCCATGGAAGTGAAAGATAAAGTCACAGTTCCAGGGTCTAACAGATAGGGAATGTGCATTAGGTCATCTTTGCCATGCGGGTGGGGGGCAACACTGTCCCATCAGAGACCAAGCGCACAAGCCAGCAGAGGCACACTGATGGATAACATCCGGATGCCTCAGGTAGGTGCTGCCCTCTGCCACATCAGATTTTGTGGAGGGCGGTGCATGTGCGGCCCGTTGTCATCGGCGGCGAGGGAGTGGATGCGCAAGGTGGAGTGGATTTCCCCCATCCCGGCCCACAAGCAACACGAAGGACCTCGATCAGGTCAAGCAGGCCACACAACCCAGAAGGCACCAGCACACAGTATGCCACCCGTGTTCATGGAGCAGCCATCCACACAAGAGTACAGGGGGGGGGGGACTTTGCGGTGGGAATATTTCGCCGTTGGATATTTCGCGTTTCAAATCCGTGCGAAATTTTGTTCTTTTGGATGTCACACTCTGCTCTGCTTTTGTCAGTCAGCCATTGATTATCCCAAAGAGTAAAGTGTGCGCCAATACCGTTACAAGAGGCGTAGCCATGGAAATGAAAGAGAAAGTCACAGTTCCAGGTTATAATGAATAGGTTATTCGGTTGCCTTCGCCAGAGACCAGGCGCACAAGCCCGCAGAGACACCGCTGATGGGTAACATCCGGATGTCCCAGGCCCATGTTGCCCTTTGCCACATCAGATTTGTTTGAGGGCGCAATGACTGCATGTGAGGCCCGTCACCATCAGCGGCAGGGGAGTCGATACCCGAGGAGCAATGCTGCTGCAATTCTATGCAGTGGAACTGAAATTCCACCCTGACAAATCTGCCCTCCCCCCCCCGTCACTGCTCGCTCAAACGAAGTGCACAGAGAGATTACCCCCCCCCCCCCAAATAACATACCCCGGGGTACGGTATTTGCCTGACGCTCAATAGGGCCAGGGGGGGTACACTATTTGGGGGGGTACACTATTTGGGTGTTTCGCTGTCACCCTCACCCTCACCCTCACCCCTCTTTGCCTTCTCGTTCGTCATAGGTATGCAGCCCTGTCCACATCCGGCTCCGATGCTGATGCAGGGGTTAGATATGCTTTGTGTGCATGCTTGCTATAGACTGTCATTGCCACAATCACCACTTTCTTCAAGTGAGCTACTGTGCAGTGGTGTTGAGACCGTGTCCTGAATCTGTTTGTGTTTCGTTTCCTTGTATGTGATGAAAAGGGGGTACAGTATTTGGCAAAACGCTTATTAAGCCAAGGGGGGTACACTATTTGGGGGGGTACACTATTTGGGGGGGGTACGTTATTTGGGGGGGGCGGGTTTAGGTGACCAAGCATGTACACCGTGAAGTACCAACCTACTCACTCAGCCTTGATGCCACGCCACCCCAATCACGATCGACACAAACTGCCTCGATCAGCTCCAGCAGCTCACACAAGGCACAAAGCACCAGCACATGCTACGCCATCATTCGTAATGGAGCGACGCCCACCACAAACGATGAGTGAGGGGTGAATTCTCTAAAGCAGTGGAAACCACAGCGGTAATGATGGCCTCCAGGCACATTTGTCGTTCTCTGTCTGAACCGCCTGAAAGCGCACCTACCGTTTTGCATTCCCCTCAACAAGTTGTCGAATCAATAACAGATCGCCGATGACACATGGCCATCTCTTCTTTAGAGGAAAATGATACATCTGCCGTGGTGTCAGAGCAGGGCAATGTC
This sequence comes from Eutreptiella sp. 'Long Island Sound 2002', assembly GCA_964036045.1. Taxonomy (NCBI): domain Eukaryota; phylum Euglenozoa; class Euglenophyceae; order Eutreptiales; family Eutreptiaceae; genus Eutreptiella; species Eutreptiella sp. 'Long Island Sound 2002'. Next base: position 75,883,642 of record OZ038385.1, read on the forward strand.
CTGTAGGAATGGACAACGCAAATGAATCACCCCCGTTGGAGGTAGGTTTCGTTCGTGCATACCTTATGATGCCCCAGTGGACCTGGTTTTCACACCTTTTAAACGAGCCCTGGGGGTATGTCTCGGCAGATGCAGTGCTATTACAGCTCCTCGGGTACTTTTACCACAGGACAAACTGTCACGGTTCAGCAGATTACTTTTTTGAGAACTTATTCCTTACCACAGGAAAACGGGCAGAAGCAAAGAGGAAAAAGTCAACTACCAAGTGGGGTCGCTCAGGATCCACAAGTTTTTCACGTCCATTCACGCTGCATTTTGTTGTATGAAAGACCAACTGCACACAATGCTTTGGCGTGTCTGGCACCGTAAATGAGCATCAGGGTCAATGCAATCAGCACCGCCTGCATGTCGTTGCGATTGCAGATTCGTTGCATTATCACCCAACTGTGCAACCATTGTTTTGCAAATGTGGTGTTTCAGAGGCATTTTGTTGTAACCACACGTGAAACACCCCTGAACAACAGCAACATAAGCTTGCCAACCCACTCCTGCCCTGCTGTTGCGCCACTTCAGGAACGAAATTGGGCCCCTGGGGCATACGTGTTAACTCTGCTGTGCCCCACCCTGTGCGAATGGAATACTGCAGCACCCATTGCTGTCAGACGCCAGCAACTACCTCTCCACCACCAATTGCTCTTAACAGGGGGTGGGTTCAATCGCTGTTCGATCCCTAGTCTTCTTCTGTGTCCACGTTGGCGTGCCACACATGCGTTGCCGTGTGCCACGCATGATTCTGTCTCCCAACAGAACGCAAACTCACATGATGCGTGCTTTTGTTTTATTGCTTCTTTTGGAGACGGTCGTGTGTCAAGAATCTCTACTCCGGGGCGTGACCCTTGATGAGGTATGAGTGCTACGAAGGCAGAGGTCCCAAAGTCTACCTCCAGACGAATTTAGGGGCTCATGTGTGTGAGAACTGAAAGACCTGGATGGCCGCGGTGGTGACCTTGGGGACATTCGCAAATCCAACTGCGGGTGCGCGTTTTTGGGCGTTTCTGGGGGACTCTTTCTGCTTCTAGCAATGATTCTGAGGACCGGCTCTCCGGGGTGACGCCAAAATGTAAACCAGGCAATGGCGTGTGCTTCTCAGCAGGCCTGTCACTCGCTCTGCGCAGTTGGATGTGCCGCGACCCTTGCTGCCTGTTGGGGTATTGGAGGGGGTGATGGACGGTAATGGCTGCTGCACAAGTGCGAGGGTCGGTGGTGCGCCAACGTACCCCGTGGTCGTTGTGCCCGAAACGGACAGCAAAGCCAAAGCATTGGCCGGGGGAGAACCTTTTTTTTTTTGAACTACCAGGGCGCCCCCCGGTACAGGTCCAGAGTCACAACGGCGAATGTCCTCAGAAGGCCAGCCCAATATACAAAGGACACCCGCATCCCCAGGTCAAGGGTCAGTTGGCAGACGAGGGCCAAGCAGCTGTGGGGCCATGCAAAGTAAAGAAAGAAGTTCCAAAGGGGACATCGCAGGAGTGATCGCCCCAAACGCCATGCCGAGGGCAGTGGCAGATCATCTGGGGGCACTATCCGCATGGGCCACTGTCCATAAAAAAGTGCGGCACTGTGCGGCATTGTACCCAAACGCACCGTTGTAGCCTCGCGTTTGAATGTGCCGGACTGACGTAGTGTACATTGCTGTGCCTCCTTCGCTACCTCTGCATCGTGTTGCATGATCTTGTCGCGCATTTGTTGATGTGTCACGTTGCATTCGTCCCCTGCCGCCCTGTGGCAAGGGGCTTAACCCCCTCTCTAAGGGCTGTCTTTAAGGAACCCCGTGAACGTTTGTTTTTACTCGAGGACAATCCGAAGGACGGCCGACGGCAGTTGGGGGGTGGCTGGTGGCGGTTGGGGGTAATTGGCGGTATTTCGAGGCTAATCGGTGCTGTCCGATGCCGATTAATGGCAGGCTTTGTGGAATGGCGTTTGTTGTGATTTCTTACACTGTCAAGAAACCCGTGCACCCTCTTCGCCACTTGGTATGAAAAATACAGGTTAGGGTTCTCTCGCGCTTTCTCCCTCTCAGATCTCTGAGGCTGCCACGTTCGGTACCGCACCTGCGGATACAGATACTCTTGAGTCCAGGCTCTCAGACCTGCTCCGGGAGCAGAGCGAGCGCACCTCCGAAAGTATGCCCTTCCACACACAGAGCACGTGCAGCACTGTGTGAACCCTGTCACTGCCCCTGCCCCTACTCCAGCCTCAAGCTGAGTCCGAACCTCCGCCCCGGGCTCCCTACCCTGCCGTACCCTAACGTCCTTGCGTCCCAGCGCCAAACCGGTCACCGCCTCCACTCCCTTACGAGCCGCAGACCCCTCCTGCACCCGAGCCCCCCCGCCAGTCCTCATCGTAGTCCACCCTCATTTGGGACAGATTGGGTGTCGATATGCGTATGTGTAAAGCCAAGGGGTACCCAGGCACCAGGAGCGGGGGCCTTATGGCATCCGCTGGTGACCCCAAAAGGATTCGGTTGGTGGCTGTTTTGTGGTCGGAAAGGGGGCAGATCTAACTGTATTCGCCTGCTGCGGCCGCTGTGCGTTGATCCAGAGCCACTCCCTAACCCTCCTGTTTGTATATGCAGCCCCGAACCCATCCCTGCTACATCCCCCTGGGGCCGCTGCGGCGGAGACTCAGCCATTTTCAGGCACGCTTCGCAGGGCTGCTAAATTGCGACTTTTGGGCCGGGGCGGGCGTGTTTTAGATTGCGGAGGAGAGGGAGGAAGGGTTCATCTGAGCCCCCTTACCGAACCCCCTCCCCACACCTCCAAAAGGGGCACATTTGACGGTTGTACGAAAACCACCCAAACCGCCCTCCGACGATATTTGCACAACGACCGAAAGTGCTTTCTTTCTTGCTTTATTCTTTCGGACCCCAAGAAAGAACAACTCCTGTCGGCGTGCCGCACCGCTTTGGGGGCCTGTTTGGCATGATTAACCCCTCGGACTTTCTTTGTGGGTGGGATGGGTGGTTGCAAACCTCCCCCTCTGCCCCCAGCGGGGCTTTGCTGTCATTGGGTACTGCTGAGACTGGGTACCAGCGCTGTTCAAGGTCAGGTCAGGTATTGCCAGCTACCACCGTCCGTCAGCCCGCTATCAAGCGTCCGACAGCAAGACGTCTGGCCGAAACACGCGCACTCAGAGGCCCAGAGAGGGCACCAGCCGGTAGAGAAGTACCTGACCCAGACAGGGCTTGAGCTGGGGAACTTAGTATGGCAGTGGTACCTCTGCCTCATCCGGACAGCACCATCCCCGGGGAGAGCGCCCTGTATTGGCTCGTCCTGGTGGTAGGGGCCCGGTCCGGCCCGAACCAGCTCGTCCTAGGAATCAATGACGCCGGTTGTTTTTGGGTGTGGGTCTTTGTTTGAGTCTGGGTGTCGGTGGAGGTGCCGGCAGTGAACAGCCAACTGCTAAGAGATATGAAGTGCACAATGACGGAGCTGCAGAGGGACTGAGGAGCGCGGGGACTGGCTGTGCAATGGGCTCGGTACGAGGAGAATTGGTGTAAACGGCACAAACGGGGAAAAGAGTGCGGTGTGCACAATCTGAAATGTGACGAACATGGTGCATGCGGAGGGGGACCATGACAAGCCGTCTCAAGGGCAAATGCAGTGTCAGGCCTTTGACACGCCGGACCCCGCACCACCGCGTGGCTCCACACCTGAATGCATGCCCACACCATTGCATGGTGCCATAGCCACGCAAAACAGCGTGCAGCCCAGGTGTGAAACACACCATACGCCCCCGTGCCCCACAACCCCCACCTCGATCTGTTTGGGCCCATGGCAATCGCAGACACATTATTGTCCCTGACCGACACAACGGCTTGTGGCGCAGTGGTGCTTGCACTCCCCGCATGGCACCGCGCGTTTGTTTCACTCACAAAGCGGCTCCCACGCCGCACATGGAACATGGAATGGTGACGTGGCCGTTGCAGTATACCCCCGTACCATTCACATGTACGAAGGAGTTGGACTTTGAACTCACTTCGCTTTCCGCGTGGTCGTCAAAGAGGAGCCATGGATCGGCAATCTTCCGACATTGCACACAGTAATTCAGAGTCGCACGGCATCACTACAAAACGTTCCGACATAATTTGGGGGCAAAAATGACACGATCTGTCGAGGTACTCGGGCTTCCATAAGGGATGGCCTGGAGATGGGGTGGAGAGGCGGGGGTTCTTGGGGGCTCCAACGTGCAATGTACACCCATCTACGCCATGCATCCACAGGATTGGGGGTTCCCATGCCGTTTGTGGGTAGCGGACGCCAAATGGTTGTTTGCATGGCTTTTCTCAAGCCAAGACACAGCGCATTGGCAGGGCGTACACCACATAATCTCCTCGCCCTTGGCAATGAAATCGTCAGGAAATTGCCGGGCACGCTTCACAGCATTGATAGTTCTGCCCCACTTCCATGCTCTGGTTTTGCGAGGTCCTGTCGCGGTGTCAGTCTCTGGGTCAGCCGCCAGAACAAAAAGGGGCACAGACAAAGGGGCCGCACTCCCACAGAACGGCAAATACTGAGGGCAAAGGCATCACCCGTTCCCTGCGCGCGGTGGCAAACCGTGTGGGCCACACCTGACGAAGGATTTGGATCCGGCCTTGGGGGAAATGGCCGGACCACTGGAGACGGTGCCGGAGACGGAGCCGGAGTTGGACCTGGAGGCAAATCCAATGCTGAGGGCCCCTGGGGCGAGTACAGCGCATCGGCGCACAGCACGCACAGATCAGTGCATCCACAGAACTGACACGGGACTACAACCAAGACCAGACCCAACAGACGGCGGGAGAGGCCAGTGCAATGGAACACCAGGAAGCCTCAGATCCGGAGTCAGTGCATTTTGAAGTAGAAGGGGATGGCAACTGCTTGTGCCCGCTCCTGCCCACGCGGCCTACAGTCCCTACTCGAGGGATGCCCCATGGCAACGAGGATCGTGAGGAAGCGCAGTCCCACTTGCAGCAGAATCCCCTTCCACTACGCCACCACTCATAAGAGGGCGACATCCTGCACTACTCATACAACCGCAATGACCCTCAACCACATTGACTGGTGCCAACCAATATGTGGCGTATTTACGTGGGTACGCACCGCGAATGTATATGTCTTGGTTAGGGTCGCCCTGAACCTACAATTGTGCGCGGGACCGGAAGAGAAGCCCCCTCTCGCCCCCCACCCCCACGCACCCGCGCAGGAGCAGATGGCCACGATGAACGCGACGATCAAAGGGGGAAAACAGAAAGTAGACCACCCATCATCCCCTTCGAAATGCATGGGTGTCCAGAATGCTGACACGCTTTGTGGTCACTTGTTTCGACCGTGGCGGGATCTACTGGCACCCCCATACCGTGGTCCACTGATGGCAGCAGCTCTTGAACCAAATTCTGCCCGGGGGATCCACACCCCACCGACCCGAAATTTACGAAATACCCCCCCCCCCCCCCAAGAATAGGTAGGCATACTAAGAGAAAACCCTGAGCCCTGCACACGTCACATACTGCAGGTCCAAGCACTGGTGTCGCAAAGAGTAGTGAGAGGGCGAGACTGCCGTAATCTGGCCAAACCAGCCTCACAGCCGCCGGCATCACAGCGGCCCCAAATCTTCAACATATCAGTGATACAGGCACATCGGGTGCTGCGGGTTGACGCCCTTCGAACACACGCAAGAGCGTCCTGCACCATATTGCGGGTGTCACACGTGCTTGCTGTCTGACCTGAAAATAATGCAGCACAGCGGCTGAGGCGGCATTGGGCTGTGCGGCAATGAAACAGACCCCACAAGGAGACCCAAATGTGGCCAAACGGGACAAATGGGAGGAAGAGAAGCGATTCCCAGTGACTGTCGCGTTCGGAAGTCCCTTGGAATTCTTCACCATTTGTTTCCTGTGCAGCTCTGGGCTGTCTCACGTCTCATCCGTGCAGCAATTGCTGTGGCTCTTTATATTGTAGTTGTCGGAGTAAAAGCATTTCACTCACTCACCATGCACCCGACTCCTGCCCCCCCCACCTCCCCCCCCCCCACACACAATCCCCCCGGCAGGCAATGCGTACCATCCAGGGTTGTTGCATCTGTAATTGTATCCTCGGTTGTTACATGTCCCCTTGTGTTGCCAAAAAACTGCTTGCAAACACTCTGGTGACCAAATCTTGGCTCCTGAGGCTAACAAACTTCATTGTGCAAAACGCGTGACACAAGGGAAATAGTGTAAACTGCACAAACGGGTCAGACCTCTGACAACAGGGCACGGGTGGATTGCAACCCCTGCCCACACAGGGCCCTGAACTAGTGCGTGGCTCCAAGCCTGAATGTGTGCCCACACCATTGCACTTGTGCTGCGTCCACGCAAAACAGCGTGCAGTCGCGGAGTCAAAGACAGTGTACTACCCTGTGCCCCCCCCCCCCCCCCACCCCTGTCCCTCTAAGCCCGTGGCAAGACGGGACATAAAGTCGGTGGGTCAGGTGGCACCGCTGCCATTGTCCGACAACCCGCCCACTAGGGACGTCCGTCGGCAGAATCTCCACCCGATACACATGCCACACCAGACTGACTTCGCCTTTACTTGGGCTGTCCCCCTTCACAGGCCCGATGCCTGGGCCTGAACACTTGAAGCATCTTCCAACATGACCAGGGATGTTGTAGATCACCCCCGAGGGTAGGTGCTTCCTCCTCCCTTCAGGGGCCTAGGGGCACTCACTGCAATTCACTGCTTTGCTTGGCTGCATCAGCCCCAAGCCAAGCAAGGGCCGTGTAGGGGTGGGCAGATGCTCTAGACCACTGCGTACCCCAGGCAACAGGCCACGGCCCTAAACGGGAGGGCGAGCACTCGACACAACCAGTGAACATCACCATGTCCGTCGTCCCGTCACTTGGTTAGGCGGTGCCCCATCCGGATAGCACCTTCCTAGTGGGAGGGGCTACTGGTGGTGGGGACAATGGCACTGAGCAAGAACCTCTTCTCTGTGTCCATCCGACCGGGAAGTGGGGACATAATATCTTCGCCCACCCCGAAAGTGGCCTGTGTTGCAGTGGTGGTTGAAGACCCTCAAGCAAAAACAACTGAGCATTGAAGAACACTAAAATAGCCACTGCTTTCATGCGCACCCGGGAAACACCAAGACATGACGGCACTTCGTGTTTGTTTCACTTGTGGAGTGGCTCCCACACCACACATGGCGCATGGAGTCGGGCTCCATACTCACTCCAGTGTCTTTGCAATTGTCTCACATGAGTTTTTGGATCGGCAAACTTCCCACATTGCACAGGAAACTTCCGACCTACACAGCATCACTAAAAACGCACCGAACTAAGTTGGGGGCGAAAATGATATGGTCTCTTGAGATACTTGGGCTTGGACAAGGGGCGACCTGGAGAAGGGGTGGCCCGGAAAAAGGTTGGAGAGGCGGGGGAGGGGCTGCTTCTTGGGCTTCAAAGTGCCACAATAAGTGTCGCTAGACAAGACATTTTGGTGTGGATGCAACAGCAGTGTCCCCACAAAAGGGCATCCACGTCCCTGCAGACGAGGGGCGGGGGGGAGGGGGGGCAAACCCTTCGACAAAGGGACGAGCAAGGCTATCACCAACTGGAAACAAAAATTGATCTGGTACACTGCACCGAAAATTGTTGCACTGGACTGCAGTGAACCGATGGGGCGGGGGCCGTCAACAACAACGGTTGGCCAGTCACCGACAGCAGTTGGCGCTCAACTGATGGCAGGCAGTTGACAAACAGCGGGTGGCGGTTGTGGTTCAGCACCAACATGTGCTCAGCGACGGGTTCCGAATGTTTGCGCCATTTTGATGTGCCTCCATTGCTCAGGTTGTTGCAATGCTGTGCGCGTGTCGGGCGCCGCGGATGTCCAGCCAATGCGGATGGGCACATATCAAATGGTGCCCGGATTGACGAAACAGGGTCGACCAGTGTACAGAAGCTCGAACGGCCAATACCTTTACTATTGGCCTGCTTTTGAAGCTTGGAGAATCGGGCCCGATCACAACCGCGTGGCTGCTGGCGTGATCAGTAAAAAAGGCGAAGCAACACAGTGCCCAACCGAGCCGACGGTCTGGGGTGCAGCGACGATGGGTAGCTTCATGGAGAGGCCTATTAAGGTCGTCTGCGTCACCGCAGGTGTGGTACGAGCGGCCTGTGAAGGCAAGGTAATCACTCGTTTGTGGTTTCTTTGGAAACTGTATTCAGCCGACGACCAGCCGTCGCGGATGGGCACATATCAAATGGTGCCCGGATTGATCAAACAGGGTCGACCAGTGTACAAAAGCTCCAAAGGTCAATATCTTTATCCAAGGTGATAATGCGAGTAGATGCTTTTTTCAGTCCTCGCCAATAAATGTTTTCATTGTATTTCCCATTACAGCAACACACACACACACACACACACACACACCTACACCGTACAACATAGACAAGTACCACATTGGCAGCGCTTACGTAGCCCCTTTGATTACCTCGCGGCCTGCAAGACCTGAGACGGCATAGGTTATGTAGCTACTTTGATTTCTCCCCACGTTGCGGGCCCTGAGATGGTAGGGCAATGTAGTCATTTTGATCCCTTCCCACTTCCCCGGCCCCAAGACAGTAGGGGCTATGTAGCCCCTCATGTAGCCGCTCTGGCGGCCCGAGTTGGTCGGGGTGAGGTAGCCATCTTAATTCCTCAGTTGGCGAGAGGTTTATTTAGCCACTTTGATTGTTTTTCGCCACAAGTTTGCCACTGACCCTCAAGCCGTGGGCTTCCAAAGGGCCGATGGCGTCTCAAGGCAGGTGGAACATCGCTTTTCGAGGGCAAGCACAATTTTGAGTCCACCCCCACCCGTTCCAAGGCAAGGATGCCTCCTTTGAGCAAAGCATTGAACCATTTTCTGATGCAACGAGCCCGAAGACAGGGAACGTCTTTGGAAGCTGTTTGTCACTCCTCGATATGTGCCTGAGAACGACGAGTGCAACGAATTGTTCATTTTAGGGTGTGGCCTTTCCTGACCCTGTCCCAGGGGCACGTTTGGCGGCGGCGGCGGGGGGGGGGGGGTCCCTGCGCCCGACCGGATTTTTCTATTCTAAATTTCGTTTTTTCCCACTGTGGTCGTTTTGGTTTTTTTGGGGGGGGGGGGGGCACCACCGTTGCCAAACAAAATTAAGTACAGGCCTGCGGTCGTGTATACGCCACGCTTTTTTAACAGGATTTGATGGGCTTGCAATGCAGCCGCCGTCGCTGGTGGATACAGATTTGAATGCAGTCAGTGACGAGGCTTGGGACGCGTTTGATGGTGTTGACGACGATTCCCGGGCTGCTCACGGAGTGGTGGCTGAGAATGCAGAACGTGCCGTGAAGGGCTGAAGAGAGTTTACGTGAGAACGTCTCGTGCACTTGCTCATGCCAGATCCCTGCGCCACCAGCCGCAGTCGTCCACCGTCCAGGACGCCATGGCACGTGTGTCCGTGAGCTGCGATGTGGAGATGCAGTTCGCCCGAACTGTCTCCTCATGCTTTGCATCGCGAGGCATCATCGCTCCAATGCATCGCACTGCATTTTGGACATTCGGTAGAACGGCCAGCGGGTTTGATGTTCCATCATTTTATTTCACGCGCTGCCCGTGAATGGACATGGACATGGTCGTGCATCTGGGGTCTTTGCTCGTTTAGCTGATCGCCGTGAGTGAGTAAGAGTTGAAGGCCCCATAATGCAGCGCACTCGCTGATGAATGTTATGTGAAGGCCATTGCGCACGTTTTCAGTGGTATTCGGAGTTTCGGAGTCCGACTGCAGAAGGACTGTCCGTTTCATCACGGGAAGGGGTCTGGAGATGGTGACTCCGAGGCTGCTGACCCCGATGCTGTTGTCGCTGCTGTTGTTGTTCTTGATGCTGCCACTGCCAATGATTTTTGCATAGAATTGCGTGTATCATTTCTCTTGCCTGGGGACCCTGGGGTATCATTCTCAGAGGGCGTGCTGTGTGGTTTTGTTTATTTCGGTCTGTGCTGGTGGTTTTTTTCCTTCAAAGGCTCTGTGTGCTGCGCACGTGGTGTGCACGCGGCGAGTGTCACCCCGAGGCAGAACGGTGTCCCCATCGTCGTTCGTGCTCGCACTCTCACTCTCGCCCACCCTCCCTGCCTCTCCCTCCCTCCTTCCCTCCCCAACCCCCATCCCCCTCCCTCCATTCCACCGCCTCTCTCACGTGGGCGTCCAATTCCTCTCAGTAGCCCCTTCCGACCTCCTCCGCACCGCTGGTGCAGCATTTGTCTCGGTACCTTTGGCGCCTGGTCGAACTCTGTCATCTGACAGACACGGGGTCGGGGGTCGGGGGTCGGGGGTCTTTTGGATGTCACACTGTGTTCTGCCTCTGTCGGTCAGGTACTGATCGCTCCAAGGAGCATAGTGTTGGTCAATAGTACAAGAGGCCTTTTCTGCAGGGCCATGGAAGTGAAAGAGAAAGTCAGAGTTCCAGGGTCTAACAGATAGGGAATGTGCATTAGGTCATCTTTGCCATGCGGGTGGGGGGCAATGCTGTCCCATTAGAGACCAAGCGCACAAGCCAGCAGAGGCACACTGATGGATAACATCCGGATGCCTCGGGTAGGTGCTGCCCGCTGCCACATCAGATTTTGTGGAGGGCGGTGCATGTGCGGCCCGTTGTCATCGGCGGCGAGGGAGTGGATGCGCAAGGTGGAGTGGATTTCCCCCATCCCGGCCCACAAGCGACACGAAGGACCTCGATCAGCTCAAGCAAGCCCCACAACCCACAAGGCACCAGCACACAGTATGCCACCGGTGTTCATGGAGCAGCCATCCACACAAGAGTGCAGGGGGGGGGGACTTTGCGGTGGGAATATTTCGCCGTGGGATATTTCGCGTTTCAAATTCATGCGAAATTTCCCACATAATTTTCAAGCCGCTGTGCGAAATCGACCCGCTGCGAAATCACCTCGAAAAGAGGTTGTCTGATCAAGCGCAGGCGCGGGCGTCGTATACCACCCCCTTTTTGGGGGTCATACGCGTAGCATACTCCAAAGCATGATATTTGATGTCCAAGTTTTTGTAAAATCATTATTTTGCCCAATATTTGCCCAATCCCCCAATGTATTCTTTGATTTTGAGGCCTCTATCCCCTGAAAGGGGATATCACTTTTTTGAGGGGTTGGGTATGGGGGGGGGGGGGTTTAAATGTTTGTGCTCAGAAGGCTGCAAGCAGTGGGGAGAGCCACTGCTGTCAGATTAAGCAGCGGTCCAATGGTAGTGCAGGCGTCCGCAGACTTAAAGGTCGACGGTTCAGTCGACCTTATCGGTGCCGACGCCATGATCGCTGGACTGGGGTGCGACCCGCCAACCAGACATAGCCACTTTGCCCACAAGTGGGCCACTTCTGATTCTGCCCCCCGCTCTGAAGCGGTGGAGATCACCGGAACAGCAGGGGTGACGTAGCCACTTTGCCCACAATTGGGCCACTTCTGATTCTGCCCCCCGCTCTGGAGCGGTGGGGATCCCCGGGACGGCACGGGTGACATAGCCACTTTGCCCACAAGTGGGCCACTTCTGATTTTGCCCGCCGCTTTGAAGCGGCGGGGATCCCCGAGACGGCAGGGATGACGTAGCCACTCTGCCCAAAATTGGGCCACTTCTGATTCTGCCCCCCGCTCTGAAGCGGTGGAGATCACCGGAACAGCAGGGGTGACGTAGCCACTTTGCCCACAATTGGGCCACTTCTGATTCTGCCCCCCGCTCTGGAGCGGTGGGGATCCCCGGGACGGCAGGGGTGACATAGCCACTTTGCCCACGAGTGGGCCACTTCTGATTTTGCCCGCCGCTTTGAAGCGGCGGGGATCCCCGAGACGGTAGGGGTGACGTAGCCACCTTGCCCACAAGTGGGCCACTTCTGATTTCCCCCCCCGCTTTGCAGCGGTGGGGATCCCCGAGACGGCAGGGATGACGTAGCCACTCTGCCCAAAAGTGGGCCACTTCTGATTTTGCCCCCCGCTTTCAAGCGGTGGGGATCCCCGAAACGGTAGGGGTGATGTAGCCACTTTGCCCACAAGCGGGCCACTTCTGATTTTGCCCCCCGCTCCGAAGCGGTGGGGATCCCCGAGACGGCAAGGGTGACATAGCCACCTTGCCCACAAGTGGGCAACTTCTGAACCTGCCTCCCGCTCTGAAGCAGTGGGGATCCCCGAGACTGCGGGGGTAACGTAGCCACTTTGCCCACAAGTGGGCCACTTCTGACCCCCCCCCCCCCGCTCTGAAGCGGTGGGGATCCCCGAGACAGCAGGGGTGACGTAGCCACCTTGCCCACAAGTGGGCCACTTCTGATTTTGCCCCCCGCTCTAAAGCGGTGGGGATCCCTGAGACGGCACGGGTGACGTAGTCACCTTGTCCTCAAATGGGCCACTTCTGATATTCCCCCCCGCTCTGAAGCGGTTGGGATCCCCGAGACGGCAAGGGTGACATAGCCACTTTGCCCACAAGTGGGCCACTTCTGATTATGCCTCCCGCTCTGAAGCGGTGGGGATCCCCTAGACGGTAGGGGTGACGTAGCCACCTTGCCCACAAGTGGGCCACTTCTGATTGTGCCCCCCGCTTTGAAAGGTGGGGATCCCCGAGACGGTAGGGGTGCCGTAGCCACCTTGCTCACAAGTGGGCCACTTCTGATTTTGCCCCCCTCTCTAAAGCGGTGGGGATCCGCGAGACGGCAGGGGTGACGTAGCCACCTTGCCCACAAGTGGGCCACTTCTGATTCCCCCCCCCCCCGCTTTGCAGCACTGGGCATCCCCGAGACGGCAGGGATGACATAGCGCTGGGCCACTTCTGATTCTGCTACCCGCTCTGAAGCGGTGGAGATCCCCGAGACGGCAGGGGTGACGTAGCCACTTTGCCCACAAGTGGGCCACTTCTGATTTTGCCGCCCGCTTTGCAGCGGTGGGGATCCCTGAGGTAGCAGGGGTGACGTAGCCACTTTGCCCACAAGTTGGCCACTTCTGATTTTGCCCCCCGCTTTGCAGCGGTGGGGATCCCCGAGACGGCAAGGGTGACATAGCCACTATGCCCACAAGTGGGCCATTTCTGATTTTGCCTTCCCGGCGTTGCAGCGGTGGGGATCCCCGAGACGGCAAGGGTGACGTAGCCACCTTGCCCACAAGTGGGCCACTTCTGATTTCCCCCCCCGCTTTGCAGCGGTGGGGATCCCCGAGACGGCAGGGGTGACGTAGCCACTTTGCCCACAAGTGGGCCACTTCTAATTTTGCCCCCCGCTCTAAAGCGGTGGGGATCCCCGAGACGGCAAGGCTGACGTAGCCACCTTGCGCACAAATGGGCCACTTATGCTTTTGCCCCCCGCTCTGCGGCGGTGGGGATCCCCGAGGCGGCAGGGGTGACGTAGCCACTTTGCCCACAAGTGGGCCACTTCTGATTTTGCCCCCCGCTTTGCAGCGGTGGGGATCCCCGAGACGGCAAGGGTGACGTAGCCACTCTGCCCACAAGTGGGCCACTTCTGATTTTGCTCCCCCGCTCTGAAGCGGTGTGGATCCCCCAGACCGCAGGGGTTATGTAGCCACTTTGCCCACCAGTGGGCCACTTCTGATTTTGCGTTAGGGGTGACGTAGCCATTTTGCCCACAAGTGGGCCACTTCTGACTTTCCGCCTGGCTTTGTAGCGGTGGGGATCCCCGAGAAGGCAGGGGGGACGTAGCCACTTTGCCCACAAGTGGGCCACTTCTGATTTTGCCCCCCGCTCTGAAGCGGTGGGGATCTCCGAGACCGTAGGGCTGACGTAGCCACCTTGCCCACAAATGGGCCACTCCCGATTTTGCCCGCCGCTTTGAAGCGGTGGGGATCCCCAAGACGGCAGGGGTTATGTAGCCACCTTCCCCACCAGTGGGCCACTTCTGATTTTGCTCCCCTCTTTGCAGCGTTGGGAATCCCCGAGACGGTAGGGGTGACGTAGCCACTTTGCCCACAAGTGGGCCACTTCTGATTTACCGCCCGGCTTTGCATCGGTGGGGATCCCCGGGAAGGCAGGGGGGACGTAGCACTTTGCCCACAAGTGGGCCACTTCTGATTTTGCCACCCGCTCTGAAGCGGTGGGGATCCCCGAGACGGTAGGGGTGACGTAGCCACCTTGCCCACAAATGGGCCACTTCTGATTTTGCCCGCCGCTTTGAAGTGGTGGGGATCCCCAAGACGGCAGGGGTTATGTAGCCACTTTGCCCACCAGTGGGCCACTTCTGATTTTGCCCCAGCGCTCTGAAATGGTGGGGATCCCCGAGACCGCAGGGGTGACGTAGCCACCTTGCCCACAAGTCGGCCACTTCTGATTTTGCCTTCCCGGCGTTGCAGCGGTGGGGAACCCCGTGATGACAAGGCTTACGTTGCCGCTTTGTCCACAAGTGGGCCACTTCTGATTTTCCGCCCGCAGCGGTGGGGATCCCCGAGACGTTAGGGGTGACGTAGCCACCTTGCCCACAGGTGGGCCACTTCTGGTTTTGCCCCCCGCTCTGGAGCGGTGGGGATCCCCGAGACGGCAGGGGTTACGTAGCCACCTTGCCCACAAGTGGGCCACTTCTGGTTCTGCCCCCCGCTCTGAAGCAGAGGGGATCCCGGAGGCGGCAAGGGGTTACGTAGCCACCTTGCCCACAAGTGGGCAACTTCTCATTCTGACGCCCTCTCTGAAGCGGTGGGGATCCCGGAGGCGGCAGGGGTTACGTAACCACCTTGCCCACAAGTGGGCCACTTCTGGTTCTGCCCCCCGCTCTGAAGCGGAGTGGATCCTGGAGGCGGCAGGGGTTACGTAGCCACCTTGCCCACAAGTGGGCCACTTCTGATTTTGCCCCCCGCTTTGAAGCGGAGGGGATCCCCGAGGCGGCAGGGGTTACGTAGCCACCTTGCCCACAAGTGGGCCACTTCTGATTTTGCCCCCCGCTCTAAAGCGGAGGGGACAACCAAGACGGCAGGGGTTACGTAGCCACCTTGCCCACAAGTGGGCCACTTCTGATTTTGCCCCGGCGCTCTGAAGTGATGGGGATCCCCGAGACCGCAGGGGTGACGTAGCCACGTTGCCCACAAGTGGGCCACTTCTGATTTTGCCTTCCCGGCGTTGCAGCGGTGGGGAACCCCGTGATGACAAGGGTTACGTTGCCGCTTTGTCCACAAGTGGGCCACTTCTGATTTTCCGCCCGCAGCGGTGGGGATCCCCGAGACGTTAGGGGTGACGTAGCCACCTTGCCCACAGGTGGGCCACTTCTGGTTTTGCCCCCCGCTCTGAAGCGGTGGGGATCCCCGAGACGGCAGGGGTTACATAGCCACCTTGCCCACAATTCGGCCACTTTTGGTTCTGCCCCCCGCTCTAAAGCGGAGGGGACCCCTGAGGCGGCAGGGGTTACGTAGCCACCTTGCCCACAAGTGGGCCACTTCTGATTGTGGCTCCCGCTCTGAAGCGGAGGGGATCCCCGAGGCGGTAGGGGTTACGGAGCCACCTTGCCCACAAGTGGGCCACTTCTGATTTTGCCCCCCGCTCTAAAGCGGAGGGGACCCCCAAAACGGCAGGGGTTACGTAGCCACCTTGCCCACAAGTGGGCCACTTCTGATTTTGCCCCGGCGCTCTGCAGTGGTGGGGATCCCCGAGACCGCAGGGGTGACGTAGCCAGGTTGCCCACAAGTGGGCCACTTCTGATTTTGCCTTCCCGGCGTTGCAGCGGTGGGGAACCCCGTGATGACAACGGTTACGTTGCCGCTTTGTCCACAAGTGGGCCACTTCTGATTTTCCGCCCGCCCGAGACGTTAGGGGTGACGTAGCCACCTTGCCCACAAGTGGGCTACTTCTGATTTTGCCCCCCGCTTTGAAGCGGAGGGGATCCCCGAGGCGGCAAGGGTTACGTAGCCACCTTGCCCATAAGTGGGCCACTTCTGATTTTGCCCCCCGCTCTAAAGCGGAGGGGACCCCTGAGGCGGCAGGGGTTACGTAGCCACCTTGCCCACAAGTGGGCCACTTCTGATTGTGGCTCCCGCTCTGAAGCGGAGGGGATCCCCGAGGCGGTAGGGGTTACGGAGCCACCTTGCCCACAAGTGGGCCACTTCTGATTCAGGCCCCCGCTCTGAAGCGGAGGGGATCCCCGAGGCGGCAGGGGTTACGCAGCCACCTTGCCCACAAGTGCACAACTTCTGATTATGCCCACCGCTCTGAAGCGGTGGGCATCCCGGAGGCGGCAGGGGTCACGTAGCCACCTTGCCCACAAATGGGCCACTTCTGATTTTGCCCCCCGCTCTGAAGCGGTGGGGATCCCCGAGACGGTAGGGGTGACGTAGCGACCTTGTCCACAAATGGGCCACTTCTGATTTTGCCCCAGCGCTTTGAAGTGGTGGGGATCCCCGAGACCGCAGGGGTGACGTAGCCACTTTGCCCACAACTGGGCCACTTCTCATTTTCCCCCCCGGCGTTGCAGCGGTGGGGATCCCGGAGGCGGCATGGGTTACGTAACCACCTTGCCCACAAGTGGGCCACTTCTGGTTCTGCCCCCCGCTCTGAAGCGGTGGGGATCCTGGAGGCGGCAGGGGTTACGTTGCCAGCTTGCCCACAAGTGGGCCAATTCTGATTTTGCCCCCCGCTCTGAAGCGGTGGGTATCACCGAGACGGCAAGGGTGACGTAGCCACCTTGCCCACAAGTGGGCCACGTCTGGTTCTGCCCCCCGCTCTCAAGCGGAGGGGATCCCCGAGGCGGCAAGGGGTTACGTAGCCACCTTGCCCACAAGTGGGCCACTTCTGATTCTGACCCCCGCTCTAAAGCGGAGGGGATCCCCGAGGCGGCAGGGGTTACATAGCCACCTTGCCCACAAGTGGGCCTCTTCTGATTTTGCCCCCCGCTCTGAAGCGGAGGGGATCCCCGAGGCGGCGAGGTTTTCGTAGCCACCTTGCCCAGAAGTGGGCGACTTCTGATTTTGCCCCCCCACTCTAAAGCGGAGGGGATCCCCGAGGCGGTAGGGGTTACGGAGTTACCTTGCCCACAAGTGGGCCACTTCTGATTATGCCCCCCGCTTCAAAGCGGTGGGCATCCCGGAGGCGGCAGGGGTCACGTAGCCACCTTGCCCACAAGTGGGCCACTTCTGATTTTGTCCCCCGCTCTAAAGCGGACGGGATCCCCGAGGCGGCAGGGGTTACGTAGCCACCTTGCCCACAACTGGGCCACTTCTCATTTTGTCCCCCGCTCTGAAGCGGGGGGGATCCCTGAGGCGGCAGGGGTTACGTAGCCACCTTGCCCACAAGTGGGCCACTTCTGATTCTGCCCCGGCGCTCTGAAGCAGCGGGAATCCCCGAGGCGGCAAGGAGTTATGTAGCCACCTTGCCCACAAGTGGGCCACTTCTGATTTGGCCCCCCGCTCCAAAGCGGAGGGGATCCTCGAGGCGGTAGGGGTCACGGAGTTACCTTGCCCATAAGTGGGCCACTTCTGATTCTGGCCCCCGCTCTGAAGCGGAGGGGATGCCCGTGGCGGCATGGGTTACGTAGCCACCTTGCCCACAAGTGGGCCACTTCTGATTATGCCCCCCGCTTTGAAGCGGTGGGCATCCCGGAGGCGGCAGGGGTCACGTAGCCACCTTGCCCACAAGTGGGCCACTTCTGATTTTGCCCCCCGCTCTAAAGCGGACGGGATCCCCGAGGCGGCAGGGGTTACGTAGCCACCTTGCCCACAACTGGGCCATTTCTCATTTTGTCCCCCGCTCTGAAGCGGGGGGGATCCCTGAGGCGGCAGGGGTTACGTAGCCACCTTGCCCACAAGTGGGCCACTTCTGATTTTGCCCCGGCGCTCTGAAGCAGCGGGTATCCCCGAGGCGGCAAGGGGTTACGTAGCCACCTTGCCCACACGTGGGCCACTTTTGGTTCTGCCACCCGCTTCGAAGCGGACGGGATCCCTGAGGCGGCATGGGTTACGGGGCCACCTTGCCCACAAGTGGGCCACTTCTGATTCTCTCCTCCGCCCTGAAGCGGAGGGGATCCCCGAGGCGGCAAGGGGTTACGTAGCCACCTTGCCCACAAGTGGGCCACTTCTGGTTCTGCCCCCCGCTCTGAAGCGGAGTGGATCCCCGAGGCGGCAGGGGTTACGTAGCCACCTTGCCCACAAGTGGGCCACTTCTGGTTCTGTCCCCCGCTTTGCAGCGGAGGGGATCCCTGAGGCGGCAGGGGTTACGTAGCCACCTTGCCCACAAGTGGGCCACTTCTGATTTTGCCCCCCGCTCTAAAGCGGAGGGGATCTCCGAGGCGGCAGGGGTTACGTAGCCACCTTGCCCACAAGTGGGCCAGTTCTCATTTTGTTCCCCGCTCTGAAGCGGAGGGGATCCCCGAGGCGGCATGGGTTACGTAGCCACCTTGCCCAAAAGCGGGCCACTCCTGATTTTGCCCCCTGCTCTGAAGCGGAGGGGATCCCTGAGGCGGCAGGGGTTACGGAGCCACCTTGCACACAAGTGGGCCACTTCTGATTCTCTCCCCCGCTCTGAAGCGGAGGGGATCCCCGAGGCGGCAAGGGGTTACGTAGCCATCTTGCCCACAAGTGGGCCACTTCTGGTTCTGCCCCCCGCTCTGAAGCGGAGTGGATCCCCCGAGGCGGCAAGGGGTTACGTAGCCACCTTGCCCACAAGTGGGCCACTTCCGGTTATGACCCCCGCTGTGAAGCGGAGAGGAGTCCTGAGGCGGCAGGGGTTAGGTAGCCACCTTGCCCACAAGTGGGCCATTTCTGACTCTGCCCCCTGCTCTGAAGCGGAGGGGATCCCCGAGGCGGCAGGGGTTACGTAGCCACCTTGCCCACAAGTGGGCCATTTCTGATTCTGCCCCTCGCTCTGAAGCGGAGGGGATCCCCGAGGCGGCAGGGGTTACGTAGCCACCTTGCCCACAAGTGGGCCACTTCTGATTCTGCCCCCCGCTCTGAAGCGGAGGGGATCCCCGAGGCGGCAGGGGTTACGTAGCCACCTTGTCCACAAGTGGGCCACCTGTGAGTCTGCCATCCGCTCTGAAGCGGTGGGGATCCGAGAGGCGGCAGGGTCCCCGCATCCTCCCTCATCCTCCCCGCATCCTCCATGATCCTCCTCACATACTCACCGGTCCTCCCTGAAGCTCCCCACATCCTCCCCGATCCTCCCCGCATCCTCCCAAATCCTCTCCACATCCTCCCCGATCCTCCCCGCATCCTCCACGATCCTCCCCTGCATCCTCCCCGATCCTCCCCGATCCTCGCCGCACCCTTCCCGGTCCTGCCCGCATCTTTCTTGATCCTCCCCGGATCCTCCCCGATCCTCCCCGTATCCTCCCCGATCCTCCCCGCATCCTTTCCATTCCTCCCCGCATCCTCCCCGATCCTCCCTGCATCCTCCCCGGTGCTTCCAGCATCCTCCCCGGTCCGCCCCGCATCCTCCTAGATCCTCCCCGCATCCTCCGCGATCTTTCCCGCATCCTCCCCGATCCTCCCCGGATCCTCCCCTATCCTCCCCATATCCCCCCCAATCCTTCCCGCATCCTTCCCGATCCTCTCCGCACCCCCCCCCCCCGATACCCCCCGCATTCCTCCCGGTCCTCCCCGCATCCTCCCGGATCCTCCCCACATCCTCCGCGATCGCTCCCGCATCCTCCCCGATTCTCTCCGCATCCTCCTCGTTCCTCCGTGCATCCTCCCCGATCTTCCCCGCATCCTCCCCGATCCTTCTCGCATTCTCCCCGATCCTCCCATCCTCCCTGATCCCCCCCGCATCCCCCCCGCATCCTCCCCGCATCCTCCCCGGTTCTCCCCGCATTCTCCCCTATCCTCCTAGCATCCTCCCCAATCCTCCCCGCATCCTCCCCGATCCTCCGCGCATCCTCCCCGATCCTCCCCCCATTCTCTTGCTCAAACTCTATGTGGTTGTCCCTCACACCCATAGGTATCATCCACCAAAATTTCAACCAAATCCGAAGCACCACGACGGAAGTCTGATTTTTTCCCATTTCGCGTGTGCTGCCTGCTGTTGCTGCTGCTGTTGCTGCTAAACCGGGTAGGTCCACCCTAGATACTAAAAAGAGTTATAAAACCAAGACTGGTTCCACCAGCTCAGTGACCCTAACCTTCACCCTAACCCTAACCCTAACCCCCCCCCCCGTCACCCCTAGCCGGACGCCCCCGACCCCCGGCGAAACCCCCCCCCCGACCCCCGGCAGGAACCCCCCCTCGCCCGACCCCCGGCAGGACCCCCCCCCACCCCCGGCTAGAAATGGACCATACAATCAATGAAGTTCTTGTCTCCCAGGGTGCTGAAAGCCTCACTGTCGAGTGGTCCACTGGAGATCACTCTACTGGTGGTTCACTTTCATCACAAACACACGCGACGACAGTCGCAATGAAAAGACATCGCCAAGGAGTTGCACGGACCGAACCTGATCACAATAGTTTGGTGGTAAAACATAAGGACGCCTTTGCGCCCCCAGAGTTCGAGCATGACACGTGTTTACGTGCCCGAGTGCAAGAGTTCGCAACCTTGGCGAAAGCGGGTCTACATGATGTTTGGATGGACATCCATTGTCCAACTCTGACGGATATCAAGGACAAAGAGACATTGTGTCCAACGGGCTTCACGTACGGTTACCCTCGGCAAGGAGAGCGGCTTGATCCACAGGGATTACACCGCATCGACCAAATCCATACGACGTCGGAATTGTTGAGCTTGGCGACTAGCGTGTACCCCATGTTTGCTGCCAACTCAGACCACAAAGCAATCCTGGCTGAATTCACGCCCCCCTCCTTCGAAACAGAGAGGACGATCCCCAGATTATACTGTTCAGAGACAATCCTCCAAGACCCCGAGGCAATGGATGAGTTGGAGACCTCCCTCAGGTCTATCACTTGGACCGGGGACCAGTGGTGGGAAGATGCACTGGGCTGCATCCGAACAAAGGCGGTCATACACCCCAACCAGGAGGGTGTAGGCTGTAGCCGCCTCTCATGCTGCAATCCCCAGTGATGAAAGGAAGTGATGCACCGCCAGTGTGACGGAGTCCCTCGTGGAGACACGTAAGAGCCGTAGGGCTTGTAGTTCAACCGACTGCTTCTTGTTTTTGTGTTCCCTTTGATAATTGTCCCCCGCTTTGCAGCGGAGGGGATCCCTGAGGCGGCAGGGGTTACGAAGCCACCTTGCCCACAAGTGGGCCACTTCTGATTTTGCCCCCCGCTCTAAAGCGGAGGGGATCCCCGAGGCGGCAGGGGTTACGTAGCCACCTTGCCCACAAGTGGGCCAGTTCTCATTTTGTTCCCCGCTCTGAAGCGGAGGGGATCCCCGAGGCGGCATGGGTTACGTAGCCACCTTGCCCAAAAGCGGGCCACTCCTGGTTTTGCCCCCCGCTCTGAAGCGGAGGGGATCCCTGAGGCGGCAGGGGTTACGGAGCCACCTTGCACACAAGTGGGCCACTTCTGATTCTCTCCCCCGCTCTGAAGCGGAGGGGATCCCCGAGGCGGCAAGGGGTTACGTAGCCATCTTGCCCACAAGTGGGCCACTTCTGGTTCTGCCCCCCGCTCTGAAGCGGAGTGGATCCCCCGAGGCGGCAAGGGGTTACGTAGCCACCTTGCCCACAAGTGGGCCACTTCCGGTTATGACCCCCGCTGTGAAGCGGAGAGGAGTCCTGAGGCGGCAGGGGTTAGGTAGCCACCTTGCCCACAAGTGGGCCATTTCTGACTCTGCCCCCTGCTCTGAAGCGGAGGGGATCCCCGAGGCGGCAGGGGTTACGTAGCCACCTTGCCCACAAGTGGGCCATTTCTGATTCTGCCCCTCGCTCTAAAGCGGAGGGGATCCCCGAGGCGGCAGGGGTTACGTAGCCATCTTGCCCACAAGTGGGCCACTTCTGATTCTGCCCCCCGCTCTGAAGCGGAGTGGATCCCCGAGGCGGCAGGGGTTACGTAGCCACCTTGTCCACAAGTGGGCCGCCTGTGAGTCTGCCATCCGCTCTGAAGCGGTGGGGATCCGAGAGGCGGCAGGGTCCCCGCATCCTCCCTCATCCTCCCCGCATCCTCCATGATCCTCCTCACATACTCACCGGTCCTCCCTGAAGCTCCCCACATCCTCCCCGATCCTCCCCGCATCCTCCCAAATCCTCTCCACATCCTCCCCGATCCTCCCCGCATCCTCCACGATCCTCCCCTGCATCCTCCCCGATCCTCCCCGATCCTCGCCGCACCCTTCCCGGTCCTGCCCGCATCTTTCTTGATCCTCCCCGGATCCTCCCCGATCCTCCCCGTATCCTCCCCGATCCTCCCCGCATCCTTTCCATTCCTCCCCGCATCCTCCCCGATCCTCCCTGCATCCTCCCCGGTGCTTCCAGCATCCTCCCCGGTCCGCCCCGCATCCTCCTAGATCCTCCCCGCATCCTCCGCGATTGTTCCCGCATCCTCCCCGATCCTCCCCGGATCCTCCCCCATCCTCCCCATATCCCCCCCAATCCTTCCCGCATCCTTCCCGATCCTCTCCGCACCCCCCCCCCCCGATACTCCCCGCATTCCTCCCGGTCCTCCCCGCATCCTCCCGGATCCTCCCCACATCCTCCGCGATCGTTCCCGCATCCTCCCCGATTCTCCCCGCATCCTCCTCGTTCCTCCGTGCATCCTCCCCGATCTTCCCCGCATCCTCCCCGATCCTTCCCGCATTCTCCCCGATCCTCCCATCCTCCCTGATCCCCCCCGCATCCCCCCCGATCCTCCCTGCATCCTCCCCGGTCCTCCCCGCATTCTCCCCTATCCTCCTAGCATCCTCCCCAATCCTCCCCGCATCCTCCCCGATTCTCCCCGCATCCTCCTCGTTCCTCCGTGCATCCTCCCCGATCTTCCCCGCATCCTCCCCGATCCTTCCCGCATTCTCCCCGATCCTCCCATCCTCCCTGATCCCCCCCGCATCCCCCCCGATCCTCCCCGCATCCTCCCCGGTCCTCCGCGCATCCTCCCCGATCCTCCCCCCATTCTCTTGCTCAAACTCTATGTGGTTGTCCCTCACACCCATAGGTATCATCCACCAAAATTTCAACCAAATCCGAAGCACCACGACCGAAGTCTGTTTTTTTCCCATTTCGCGTGTGCTGCCTGCTGTTGCTGCTGCTGTTGCTGCTAAACCGGGTAGGTCCACCCTAGATACTAAAAAGAGTTATAAAACCAAGACTAGTTCCACCAGCTCAGTGACCCTAACCTTCACCCTAACCCTAACCCTAACCCCCCCCCCGTCACCCCTAGCCGGACGCCCCCGACCCCCGGCGAAACCCCCCCCCGACCCCCGGCAGGAACCCCCCCTCGCCCGACCCCCGGCAGGACCCCCCCCCACCCCCGGCTAGAAATGGACCATACAATCAATGAAGTTCTTGTCTCCCAGGGTGCTGAAAGCCTCACTGTCGAGTGGTCCACTGGAGATCACTCTACTGGTGGTTCACTTTCATCACAAACACACGCGACGACAGTCGCAATGAAAAGACATCGCCAAGGAGTTGCACGGACCGAACCTGATCACAATAGTTTGGTGGTAAAACATAAGGACGCCTTTGCGCCCCCAGAGTTCGAGCATGACACGTGTTTACGTGCCCGAGTGCAAGAGTTCGCAACCTTGGCGAAAGCGGGTCTACATGATGTTTGGATGGACATCCATTGTCCAACTCTGACGGATATCAAGGACAAAGAGACATTGTGTCCAACGGGCTTCACGTACGGTTACCCTCGGCAAGGAGAGCGGCTTGATCCACAGGGATTACACCGCATCGACCAAATCCATACGACGTCGGAATTGTTGAGCTTGGCGACTAGCGTGTACCCCATGTTTGCTGCCAACTCAGACCACAAAGCAATCCTGGCTGAATTCACGCCCCCCTCCTTCGAAACAGAGAGCACGATCCCCAGATTATACTGTTCAGAGACAATCCTCCAAGACCCCGAGGCAATGGATGAGTTGGAGACCTCCCTCAGGTCTATCACTTGGACCGGGGACCAGTGGTGGGAAGATGCAATGGGCTGCATCCAAACAAAGGCGGTCAATTATCAAAGGGAACACAAAAACAAGAAGCAGTCGGTTGAACTACAAGCCCTACGGCTCTTACGTGTCTCCACGAGGGACTCCGTCACACTGGCGGTGCATCACTTCCTTTCATCACTGGGGATTGCAGCATGAGACGCGGCTACAGCCTACACCCTCCTGGTTGGGGTGTATGAAAAAGCACAGCGTGACAGGCTGGGTATGGAAACACTTTCCAAACTCAAAGGGGTGATCGCGTCAGGGGAAACATCAAGGGATTTGAGAACGCGAAGAAATGAATTGTACCGGCTGATGAGGGAGCTGCAAGAACGAAAGAACCTCCAGCAGCTGGTGTCTCGGGCAGGCACAGCAGTACGAGGTGCAAAGACGGTGGCTCAAAAATTGGTTGAACACTGGGACCGAGTGTCCACCCCAACGGGAGCCACGGAGGAAGAATGTGTGGCTTACCTTAAGGCGTTAGGAGTGGAACAGCGGCCGCGCAAGGCAGGTCGACTCCTATTCAAGCAGCTCTCCCTTGACATCGTACATGAGGGTCTCAAGAGGCTGAACAGCAACAGTTCCCCTGGCCTCGACGGCTTCTCGGCAAAGTTTTTCAAGAGATTCTCAGAAATTTCCGAACCGCAAATGTATGAGTCACTGAAACGTTTTCTCGACGCGGGTACAGTGCCGGAGACATGGACATCGGGAGTGGTGACAATGATCCCCAAGACAAAGTCAATGCAAACACCAGAGTCTCTCCGACCAATCGCATTGCAAACAACACGACAGAAGTCGCTCACCAACATTCTCCTGATTTAGTTGGAGGATGTGCTTTTCCACTGCATCCCGGCGCAGCAAACAGGCTTTTATCGTCACAAAAGTATCCTCCAACATGTCTATGGTTCGCGGGCTCTCTGGGATGGCTTACATGAAGGAGCGGCGTTGTCGGTGGACGTCAAAAATGCGTTCCCCACGATGTCTCATGAGATGGTGGCGGCGGCACTGGGTCTAATGTGCATACCGTTCCTGTACATCCGACTGATACTGCATCTCCGGCGTGCACCATATCTGTACTCAGTGGGTAAGGGATACGTCCCAGGGGTCTACCACCACCCTCGCGCAGGTACGCGCCACGGAGACCCACTCTCCCCGGTGTTGTTCTCCCTGGTGGCGTCCTTTGTGATCTTCCCACTACAAGACCTAGACCCAGGACTGACTGTCACGATGTATGCAGATGACCTCATCATCTTTCTGGACGGACAGGCCAACCCACACTTGCCGGGGCAAATATGGAAACCGGTGTCCTTTTTTGGACAGTTTTCTGGACTGAAGGTGAACTTGAACAAAACGGCAGCGATAGTCCGCAATTGTGGGGGAATGCAGTGGGCGAGGTGCTTTGGAAACATTGGGGTGGACGTCAAAAACTTCGTCAAGTATCTTGGGGTACGCTTGGGGGATATACAACACCATCAGCATGACCAGGGATGGGGGTTGACAATAGAACAGGCCTTTGCACCAGCATTGCAAGAGGCCTTTCGGCGAGCAAGGGTGATATCCACGCTGCAATTGTCGATGGACGAGCGCGCCTTCATGATGACATCATGGATCCTGCCAGTTGTGGCCTGGGTATCCAAGGCATACTATGCCCCAACCCCGGTGATCAGGCAGCTGAAGCTAGTCTACCACGTGACCATGGGCACCGATAGTTGGGGAATCACTGTGCCAATCCTCCCGCGGCCACGGACGCACAGGGGACTGGCACTGCCGGAGCCCGAGCTGTTTCTCATGCACCACGCAGCGGCTCCGTTCGTCAGCCTCTTGGGAGAGCCTCAGAAGTATCCCGACAAGGCAGTGGAGACCTTCTATGCATGGGCGACGACAATTGGGTTCACACCGACTAAAGAGAACCTTCCATGTATCCAGCTGGGCATGGTTGGGACGGCGGGACTGACGTTCATGGGATGGTCGGCGAAGGCACACTCATATATCTAGCGGGTGGCCCCGCAGGTGCCCCCCCCGAAAAACTGGGACCAGTTGCCACTGTGGCACTCTGTCTACTTCCGGGATGAGTTCCACTGCTCGTGCTACAACGTGAAAATGATCCGGCGGGGAGTACTGACGTGGGGTCAATTGCAATCTCTAGAAGATGTGAGGCTATTGAATGCTGTGCCTCGCACATGGAAGGGGGTATACAATCACGGCGGACGGCTCCTAAACAAATTCCCATCACAAGGGGGGTTAGATACCCCCACAGTCCACGTCCAAAACTGGACCAGGGCATGGCTGCTTCAGTTCTACGCCTCACAGCCGGGGGTCTGCGACCCACAAACACCAGAGGTATGGGAGCAATGGGCTTTGCGCAACGAGTGCTGTTGCACAAACTGACGGTGCATGCAAGAGTGTACAAGAGGTCGGGCATGGGCAAGTGCCCGATATGCTCGCAAAAGGAGTCGGTCAAGCACACTATGATCGAGTGCTCCATGTTCAAAGCGGCGGCGGCGGTGATACAACACTATTATGGCCCGGTGGAAACGGGGATGGGAAATCTCCAGTCCGAGATATGATGGAATCCGACCAACAGGAGTGGTTGCTGAACACGGACCAAGGCTGGGCAATGTGGCCGGCAAGAAGTGCCCACTGGCGATATCGATGCGAAGTCAAAGCAGGAGCGTCACCAGTGCTCACATCATACCTTACAACCTGGCTCAGGGAGCTGCGCTGATGGATTGGGTTTTATTCAGGAGAACGCAGGGAACAGTGGAGAGGCTTCAAGCAGTCGCCAGAGCAACGTGATACGGGAGTTCAGTCGCGGCAAGGGGAAGTACGCGTAAATTGCGGATTCAGTGCATGATGGCAAACGCACACAGATTGCTTCACTCAAGAACGCAGCACCGGCACGCACAATTGACACAGGGAAACAGAATCACGCCCAAAGCGCCCGAAGCAGGCAGGCCCGTGAGTGCTTCAAAGAGCACAAGACCCGATTGCAGAGCTGGTAGCGAAAGGGTACGGGATTGTATACACAGACGGGTCATCAAAAAGATTGAGCCACAAGGACGTGCGAAGGGCAGGTGGCTTTGGCGTATTCGCGGCGGAAGATTAGGAAGGGCCTGAAGTGCGCTTTTGCGGCTATGTGCCGACACACCACAGGCAAACAAACAACGGTGCGGAGCTTTGGGCAGCGCCGGAAGCCCTACAGGGGTTTTGGGTGCCAAAAGTGGCAATCCTCACCGACTCACAGTACCTGCAACTGGGAGCGACCTGCAGGGCACAATACTGGAGGTCAAAGGGATGGACAACCACATCTGGCAAGTTGCAGGTCCACGTGCCCGTCTGGGAAATGCTGCTCCAAGAAACGGCAAAGCCAGGAAGAGAAGTCAGGTGGGAGCACGTCCCAGCACATGTCAACGTGCAGGGGAATGAGGTGACGGACGGATTGGCGATGGAAGGCATGTGCTCCAGCCCGCTGTGGTCCCAACAAGTCACACTTCAATCATCATCCGGGTCGGAGTCCACGGTAGGGTTGAGGGGAGGTTCAGGATCCGAGTCAGAGGACACCAAAGCACTCTGGTCATCCTTGGGTATGGTACCCATGGATAGTGATGAGCTGACAGGGGAAACCTCCGGGGAACCAGCACCATGCGGCATGAAATCATGCGACTCGTGCAGTTCGGGTAGTGAAGAAATAGGGGCAAGGTACATGCACATGGGAGGATTGGTGGACGAAATGTCTGCAGCAGAACCACTTTCCTTCAAAACGGATGTGAGCGGCACCAGGCGACAACGTAAGAAGCGAAAGCTCGGGAAAAGCAGGAACCGAGGACAAGGTCGTTAACAGCAGAGCCTCTGACCCCAGCATTCTGATACGGCATTTTCACGGGTTCCAAGCCCACAAATGCCTGCGTGCCCGAAACCTGCGTTCTGACACAGGAGCATTTTGACACAAGACGCGCGTCCTTTGGCGACATCAGCACAAAAGTGTGGCAAAGGTGTGGCAACGGCAACACTAAACTCGGGCACAAACCCTGCGTCCTGGCGTAGAAGAGCTCCCTGGCATGGTGCCGCCGGGAAGGCCATGGAAGAAGCAAGGACCACATCAGCATCGACATGGCCTCTGCACACAAATTCAGTCAGTGCCGAAGAAGGTCAAGCCCCAACAAGAACGCCAGCGGTTCAAGGTGCAAGCACTGGGCTAGCTAGCCGCTATAGCGGATGAAGGGTTGAGAGCTGTTAACGCCGAGCTGACCACTATGGCCTGGGCCCGCAATCAGCAGATCTGGCTTCGACTGGACCAACCACGCAGCACCAGGATGCACTGTCAAAATGTGGACAACCAAGGAGAGCCATTGCTGATAAGCAACCAAGAACTCTACTCGGTGATGGTCCAAATCAACTGGACCCTGAAGACTCAGGCTCTGACGAACATGTAGGTCCAGTGGCGACCCAAAAGTGCAGGCAAGTGGCACCCGTTCCAGTGGGAGGCGATCTTCCACTGTCCGACGGCAGAGGGACACAGAGCGGTGCCCTCCTCTGGCAACAAAAATGGAGACCGCATGCACGTGTGGCTGACGGGCCGAGCTGACCTCTTAAGGCTGTTCCAGAGAACGCTCTTCAAGCAGGCGGACCCGGTATCCGGAGACGTTGTGTGGTTCCTCTACACGCTGCTGAACACACCGCCGTGCGAACGGCGATATGCCTGGCGGGGGACAACATGCAGGGGGGAGCAGGAAAGGACAGAACGACGGTGCAGACAACAACTCTTCGTAGCTCAGTGGATACAACACACCTCTTTGGTCCTCTGGACGAGGGTTCGAACCCCGGGGGGGATAGAGACCCACCGAACATCCCGGAAACCCCTTTATGCGAAAGAGAGAGAGAGAGAGAGAGAGAGAGAGTGGGATGCAGTGGGAGGAGGGTCAGAGAGAGAGAAAGAGAGGGAGTAAGAGAGGGAGAGGGAGAGAGAGAGAGAGGGAGAGAGAGACCCGCAGAGCGAGAGTTAGGGACTAACCGGCACTGTGGGAGGGTGGTGGGTGCGAGCTGACTTGGATATGTGGGCAGCCAACACAAAAACGCAAACCGCCTGGAGTGGTACTGAACAGGTCAACGTAACAGAACAGCAAGGCACCTATTGAAGCATTGAGCCTCATAGTCTGATGGTGAAATATCGGGACGCCTTTGCGCCCCCAGAGCTCGAACATGACACGGCTTTACGTGCCACAGAGCAAGAGCAAGACAGGGGCAGCAAGAGCAAGACCCGCAGAGAAAGGGTTAGAGACTAACCGGCACTGTGGGAGGGTGGTGGGTGCGAGCTGGCCTCAATGTACGGCTGGCCAAGGCCAAAGCACAATCTACAGCCACCTGGAGTGGTTCAGAACTGGCACACACTGAACTATGTGGTGATGGGCATGCGCCTATGACACGGGGGCGTATGCGTGCCTAGTATCCGTTGCCTCATGGCCCCGGCTGGACCCCCCCCCCCCCTATTGCCCCCCCCCCCCACACACACACACAAGTTTTGACAGATAGCTAGGCGGGGTGTCGCATCAGGACCACTGTTAGCCCCCCCCCCCCCCGTGCTGTACACAGGGAGACGGTTGAAGGTGCCAAACCTGGTGTTCATGCCTAGTGAGCCGGAGAGGGACAAGCCTGAGATCTGGGTCAAGCGACCGGACCAGTACAGAGTGGCCTACATGAAGCTGCTATCAGGCAAACGCCAGAGGGTGGAGAACCCAGACGCCGAGGGGGCGGCCCAGGAGTACAAGGCGCGACGCAGGCAGGGACCGCTGAGATCATGGACTCTAGTAACACGACGCCGGAGAAGCAAACTATCGGAGCAGGCGGAAATGAAGGGGCCGGGGCGAACCCGCCCCAGAACCAGCCGAGCGGAACAGATGTAACAATCGAAAAAGACGGAGCAGCAACCGGTATGGAGCTGCTTTCCCTGCAGGGGGAACCACTGGGGTTGAATAGAGACAACCTACGCCGGATCCGGAAGTGAAAAGGAGCCCCGAAGTGGGTATGTACAGTGTCAAAAATAGTTGAAGGCGTGGCAAAGAACAACGCAGAAGAGGTACCAATGGGTGTGATTGCACAGGAGATCTAGGATGCGATCATAGACCTAGATAAACACGGCAGACGCCTGCTGAGGGACGAGGCCAAAAACAGGAAACAACGAGAGCGGGAGAAGACGAAGAAGGCAAAAGCCAAAGCCAAGAAGCGGGCAAAGAAGGAGCAAAAGCGCCGAAAACAGGAGAGTCGAAAGAAGGCAAAGCGGGCCGACACAGACTCATCAGACAACTCCAGCTCGTCAAGCGACTCCTCAGGCGCCACCAGCTTGGACTCGTCGAGTGATTCCTCCCCGGACTCGGACAGCTCATCGGACAACGACCGCAAATGTAAATCACCGGATGATGGAGGCCGAGATAGGACGCTGAAGCCCAGAAGAGGACCCCTGGCGGATTTCGAGTTCAGGTGGATCAACGGACGCAATCACTTCCGCACCAATAAAGGTACCTGGCAGGATTGCACCAACGCGCCCTCTCGACCGTGCAAGTTTTGCGGAAACTGGCACTCGGCGTTCCAAAGTGCCAAATTCGGATGCCGCTGAGGCGGCCCAGTGGACCCCCAGGTCCCAGTGGGGGGGGGGGCAGGTCGCTAGCAGATAGTGGGACAGGAGGTCCGACAAGCAGGCAGTGCGGATGAGAAACGCGCTGGGGGCCTTTCTTGCGGAAGCAGAGCGCGAGTTTGGCAGCTCATACGAAGCTACGGCGTGGCGTAAACTGGAGGATGGCACCCGAAAGGCGTACGCGGGTGCACTGTGCAAGTTCCTGCGGTACAACAGGATCAATGGGTTCATGGCACCACGTGAAGCACTCAAAGGACGCATGTTACAGGTGGCCAGGGACGGCCAATATGAATCGCCATTCAAGGCCCTGCTGTCAGGCCTACGAAAGCGGCCAAAAATGGCCATCATACCACCAATCGTGGTACCAGCGGACTGAATGTTCGTTGAGTCGCTGCAGAGACTCCAGATCTCACGAAACCCAAGAAACATTTGATGGGCTGAAGGGAATGTCATCTGCAAGATCGCCAAGAGGAAGGACACATGGGAGAGGAAGGAGCTCGAGTGCCTGGGCTTGGCTGTCCTATCGCTCACGAACTTGCTTCGGATTGGAGAGGCCTGGACGGTCTCGTCACCTGGGGATGGCAAGCTCTGCTTCATGGGCGAGAAGTCGCGGAGTGGTGAACATGACCAAGACCTCGGGCCATGGCCATCACGGTGGATGCGGTTCATCAAAGAAGAACGACGAAAACGTGGGGTGGCGGAAGACGGCCCGCATGGCTACGAGTCACCCAGGGATTTGGAGGAAGCATGGGTCACACTCGTGGCGGGGTTAGAGGTCGAACACTACAGGTGGCACTGTCTACGGTGAGGTGGGGCAACACAATTGTGGGTGTCGGGCGCGCGAAACCAAATCGTCATGCTTGCGGGCGGATGGGAGACACCGTCAGTGGCGCGACACTACACCAAACCTAAGCACGCATGGAAGTTCGTGGAGAGCGGAGAGCAGCCGGTGCTGGTATGTGGAGACATTGGATACCGCCTTGTGTATGGAGACTAGTCTCAGAAGCAGTGGTGGCCAGCATGGTTATGCAAAGGGCTCAGGGAGCTGTCAGCCGGGGCAAGGACAAATTGCGATGTTTTGGGACCAAATGGACAGACCGCCCGGAAGAGGAGACACGCCCGATCGACAGGACCGACAGGGGCAGAGTAGACGCGACTGGGCGCAGAGCTGCCGCATGGAGAAGATAAAGGAGCTGGGGGGAGAGCAGGACATTGACCTGATGCATGTACATGACAAGTTATGCGACCAGGTGCGTGCGAAGGAGAGAGCCAGGATGTCAGAGGCGGTGAGCCAGCCGGTGTCGGGAATTTGCAATGCAGCTGGCATGGGCACTTCGGAGACAGTCCCTGTGGTTGTGGGCTGTTTAACCGAGTTGGCTAAGAAGGGCATTGACCCAGAGGATGAGGAAAGCTACTACAGTGACGAGGACGATGATGATGGAGAGGTCAACCCAACGGTGGCGGCAAGAGGGCTGGGGCATGTGGGGAATGTGCCAATAGGAGAAACTATGTGGTCACGCTGTGTTCCGGGGGATCTGAGAGACCGATATCGGAGGTGGAGACAGGAGACGCACGGCGTGGGCAAGTCGGACGGGGTGGGGGTGCGAGAGATGCCGGATGCCCTGGTCCGCGATGGAGTGCTGCGAAAACACGAGAACGTGCGGGAAGCGAGCGGTAAGGCACAAGTTCGACCAAAGAATAGTGAGAAGTGTGCGTTCATTTTGAATTGCGTCAAACCGAATGCTTGTGATGAGAGTAAGCCGAGGGGCTTTCAGTTGCCCCAGATTGAACGCCTCCGGGATTCGGTTTTGCTAGGGGGGAGGCAGAGGTTGTATATGGCGAAATTGGACCTGTCCAATTGTTTTTGGAGTCTGCGCCTGCCCAAGTCCCGGGTCGGGGAGTTCAGTGTGTGTGTGGGCGATGCCCAATATGTTCGGCAGTCCCTGCCATTTGGCTGGAAATACTCGCACCTCCTCTGTCAGAAGTTAGTGTACAGGTGGCTACCTATACTGTTTTTTGTCTACCTGGGCGGCATTTTAATTGTGGGAACCAGACGCTTTGTGAGGAAGACGGTACGCCGTGCCCGACAGAGATTGCAGCGCGTAGGTTTTGTAATTAGCGCCATCTGGCCTGTCACGTGGTGTGCTGACCCATGGGAAAGGGGCCAGCGCAAAGAACTCCTGGTAGGAGAAGGGGGACGAGTGCGAGTGCCAGTACCTCTCATGGGCTGACCCCAAACAAGAACTCAAAGAGTCAAACTCATGCATCCTACTAGGCGGATCCGCCGGAATACGACCGGAAGGCACATAAAAGCCCGCAATGGGGATCCCAGACCAACGACGGAGCTAGATCAGGGCCCGCAGTATCCGTTGCTGGACTGCGCAAAAAGCACCGTGGCCTCTTGCCACGGCGCTGTCACTTCCAACACAGACACGTGGCCATTGCATATAAGCTGCCAGCCGGACTCCCTGCACCCATGCCCGCAATTCCGCTGCTTGCAAGGTAGTCACCCAACGGGGGCACTGAAACGTACGCATGCCCCCCGAAGGCAGGTACAGGCCAACAGAAAAACTGTGAGGCCCTACAGGGGTGGCGTCAGCAAAAAGAACATGCTCCCCCCAGCATGAAGGGGGCTCTGCCTGCACCCAGGCCTTCAGTGGATACCTGCG
Organism: Eutreptiella sp. 'Long Island Sound 2002'; assembly: GCA_964036045.1. NCBI lineage: Eukaryota > Euglenozoa > Euglenophyceae > Eutreptiales > Eutreptiaceae > Eutreptiella > Eutreptiella sp. 'Long Island Sound 2002'. Next base: position 75,916,964 of record OZ038385.1, read on the forward strand.
CGGGACAAACGCAAAGCAAATGGCGGTCAGCAGCGGCCACAACAAGGCACCCCACTGCCCCCCGCGTGTTTCCAGCAGTAGGCACCAGCTAAAAACGGGCTTAGTCCCGCCGGCGGCCTTAAGGCCCACTCCAGGCGACCCAGCAACCTCTCCATTCCTTTCCTGTTCAACAGACCCAACACCAACTGCAACCACAGTCGGACTAGGCCTCTCAGCATCCCCGACCGGTTCTCTAGAGTGCCTCTCTTAAGGTCAAAAACCTTACCTACAAAGTCAAAATTGCGTGCCGGCTCCGTGACAGATTTTCTTCATGGCTGTGGATGGGGCATGACGGGTGCAACAGGGGAGGACACCTCCGCTTCCCCAACGTGGGGGGGGGGGGTCTGCCAGGGCCCTCATGTCTTTGACAGTTTCCCCTTTGCTATGACACGCGGACCAGCCTTCTTTGCCCTTGTCCGGTACAAGTAGTGCAAGTGCCAGGCGATCACCTGGCCCGGTTTTGACTAGGTGCATGCGCAGCACATCGTTTTCGAGTCGACGACATGTTTGATTTGTCTTTTCTACCGTTTCATGGGCCGTGGGGAAAATCCTTTCCTCCTGCAATGGGGCTCCGAGTGGACCGGCATATGTTTTGTTTTGCATGCATTGCACCGTGGAAGGGAGTGTAAGCTGTAGTTTCCGTAGAAGCTGCAGTTTAACTCATTCCGTGGAGCTGCCGTCAGCAGTGTTTCATGCAGTGTGCATTTGCTCCCATATTCGCATTTAGCCGATTTTCATAATCGAAATGGAGGGTCCCACCCTCCCTCCCTTTGGACAGTATCAATCCCTTGAGACGAGGGACGTTGAACTTGACCAGCGGCGCTACGAAAAGTGTTGCGGGGCCCCGAGTGGACCGGCATATGTTTTGTTTTGCATGCATTGCACTGTGGAAGGGAGTGTAAACTGCATACAACCGCTTCTGAAGGTGATTTTGACACTGAATTTGTTGCTTTGTGTGAACAAGGACAAGGAGGTGGTCATGGCTGCCGTGCAGAGAGATGGCTATGCCCTGGGCGATGCAGCTGAGGAGGTGAAGAGGGACAAGGAGGTGGTCATGGCTGCCGTGCAGAACCATGGCTTTGCCCTGCAATACGTACCTGAGGAGATGAAGAAGGACAAGGAGGTGGTCATGGTCGCCGTGCAGAACCATGGCAATGCCCTAGAATATGCATCTGAGGAGATGAGGAGGGACAAGGAGGTGGTCATGGCTGCCGTGCAGAGAGATGGCTATGCCCTGGGCGATGCAGCTGAGGAGATGAAGAGGGACAAGGAGGTGGTCATGGCTGCCGTGCAGAAAAATAGCTTCGTCCTGGAATATGCATCTGAGGAGATGAAGAAGGACAAGGAGGTGGTCATGGCTGCCGTGCAGAACCATGGCACTGCCCTGGAACATGCATCTGAGGAGATGAAGAAGGACAAGGAGGTGGTCATGGCTGCCGTCCAGAAGGATGGCTATGCCCTGAGCAACGCAGAAGAAGGACAAGGAGGTGGTCATGGCTGCCGTCCAGAACGATGCCAGGGCCCTGCAATATGCACCGGAGGAGATGAAGAAGGACAAGGAGGTGGTCATGGCTGCCGTCCAGAAGGATGGCTATGCCCTGAGCAACGTAGCTGAGGAGATGAAGAAGGACAAGGAGGTGGTCATGGCTGCCGTCCAGAACGATGCCAGGGCCCTGCAATATGCACCGGAGGAGATGAAGAAGGACAAGGAGGTAGTCATGGCTGCCGTCCAGAACGATGCCAGGGCCCTGGAATATGCATCTGAGGAGATGAAGAGGGACAAGGAGGTGGTCATGGCTGCCGTGCAGAGAGATGTCTATGCCCTGGGCGATGCACCTGAGGAGATGAAGAGGGATAAGGAGGTGGTCATGGTCGCCGTGCAGAACCATGGCATTGCCCTGGAATATGCATCTGAGGAGATGAAGAGGGACAAGGAGGTGGTCATGGCTGCCGTGCAGAGAGATGGCTATGCCCTGGGCGATGCGGCTGAGGAGATGAAGAGGGACAAGGAGGTGGTCATGGCTGCCGTCCAGAAGGATGGCTTCGTCCTGCAATATGCACCTGAGGAGATGAAGAGGGACAAGGAGGTGGTCATGGTCGCTGTGCAGAACCATGGCACTGCCCTGATACATGCATCCGAGGAGATGAAGAGGGACAGGGAGGTGGTCATGGCTGCCGTCCAGAATGATGGCTATGCCCTGAGCAACGCAGCTGAGGAGATGAAGAAGGACAAGGTGGTGGTCATGGCTGCCGTCCAGAACCATGGCACTGCCCTGCAATATGTACCTGAGGAGATGAAGAAGGACAAGGAGGTGGTCATGGCTGCCGTCCAGAATGATGGCTATGCCCTGAGCAACGCAGCTGAGGAGATGAAGAAGGACAAGCCGGTGGTCATGGCTGCCGTCCAGAACCATGGCACTGCCCTGATACATGCATCTGAGGAGATGAAGAGGGACAGGGAGGTGGTCATGGCTGCCGTCCAGAATAATGGCTATGCCCTGAGCAACGTAGCTGAGGAGATGAAGAAGGACAAGGAGGTGGCCATGGCTGCCGTGCAGAACGATGCCAGGGCCCTGCAATATGCACCGGAGGAGATGAAGAAGGAGCTGGAGAAGGAAGCAGAGTCGTTTGACGTCACCGTACAGGAGTATGCCGCTGCTGCGGCACACCCCACAGTCATCCAGCTCTTCGCATCCGAAGGGAGTGATGCTGGTGGTTATGGCGGAGTCTGCCTGAAGATCAGCTGCTTGGATATGGGGGGAGAGGAAGTCCTGACTTTCCCACTCAACATAGATGCTGATGATGCCCAAAAGCTCCGCAGTGAGCTGGCAAAGATGAAGGGCGTATCGCCAGCAGCCTTGCAGATCATCAACCAGCGCGGCGAAAGGTTGCGAGACTGCCGCACATCACTGCTGAGTGATTTTGTGTCGTTCGACAAATGAGTTGGTCCTTGCCTTTCTGTTGTTTTCGGTGCCCTTGCCACACTGTGACGTGCACATGTGCACCTTCGACATATGGCCATTGGCACCCTCAGGACAGTATGTAGATTTCCAAGCGCAACGAACTTGTTGGTGGTGCCACCCTCTCTGCTTCGCTTGGCCCTGCCCGCCAGATGGACTGTGGGACAGCGAAGTCTTGGCGACATTGGGCGGAGTACTGAACCCCGAGGCACCGAATGACGAGGCTGCTGACGAAAAGCCTCAGTGGAGGTGAAGGTGCTGTAGCCCACAGGAAGACGTGGGCTGCCTTGAGCTTTGAGTGACGAAGGGTATCGCATCGATTGAGTAGTGGTCGGCTTCCGGCGTCGTCGGCGTGCACACGGCGCCGTGCAGGTGCACGAAAGCGAACAAAAGTGCAAGGACCAACAGGAAGAGCTGACCAGCCTCCAGAACGAAGCGCAGAAGTCCACGGCCCGTGCCCGGGAGCTTGACAACCGCCTGCAGCGCTACTCCAGCGTGACGTCTTTGATTCACAGTTTGGCCAAAGATCCAGAGAACGCCACGCAGTCGTCTGGGTCTTGGACACGGGCCCCCGGTGTGTGCAGTAAACCGGGGTCAATAGCATCCAATGGCAATGGCATTGGCATTGGCATGGGCAGTGGCATTGGCAACTTGCATTTGGCCCTTTCTTGTTTCCGTCCTGCACGTTCCTGGCAGGAGACTGAGCTCAAAAATAAGTTCCATCGCATTTGGAATGGGGTCCGTCCGAAGGCCAACGCTAAGCGGCAGCACAAGAGCCATTGCAGAATCAGTAGCAGAAGCACCAGAGCCCCCAACAGTGACCACACCAATGGCAGCAGCAGCAGCGGTGTCACAAGAGTCTTCACATCGTGGGCAAAGCAACCAACAGTGGCTGTAGTCACAATAGCAATGGCGGCAGCGGTACTTGCACAAGTGTCTTCAACAGAAGCAGCACAAGCGCCCGCAGCAACAACAGCATTTGGACCAGTGGCACAAGGGCTGCCAACAGCTGCAGTACAGGATTGGGAGCTGCATGTGCCTTCAGCGACGTGTAGAAGACGCGGATTTGGTTGCTATCTGGCCAAGAGGACGGCGACTGGGGTATTGTCGGGTGGCAAGAGTGGCTGCAGCAAGTGGGCTGACACGTGCGCCACTGTACTGTGTTCTGCACGGGTGCCGACACTCAGCAGTTCATGTTCCAGCCGCACCACATGACCTATGGCATGGAACGGTAACAGTGCACCGTGTTCAGCCTGCGAGACCGCCGCCCATGCACATGCCACGTCTCAATGCCGTACCGGCTGGCTGATTGAGCACGCACACGTGTCGCCACACATTATGTGGCAGATGGATGATGCGATGTGCCATCAATTTTTTTGCCATAGGCAATATCCGTCACAAGTCCTCACAAATGCACGCACTGGCGCCAAGGAGCCACGCACGATGCACCTTGCGCCCAATATATCAGCAGTCATACAATGCTACCATTCGCACCCACCCCAGCTTGATGCCAGAGCAGCTGTGGCTGATTGATCATGTCTGGGAGCACAACTCCGCACAGACGGGTAGCAGGAGTGGCACAAGAGCCCCCCCAGTGGCAGCAGATGCAGCAACAACAGATCATTGTTGTCATCTCATTTCCAGCGTCTCCAACAGAGTGCCTTTTTATGCGAAGAGCAACTTTCACCTTCTGCGAAATCAGATTACCCTTCGGGCTTACTTAGTTTTTCCAACAGGTCATTGTGTGTCGTTTGGAAGTTAAGGTGGCAGGAGGTGAAGTGAAGCCACCATAAGGTTGCCATAGAATCTAGTGCCAGCCCCACGTACCTCAATGCTTGTTTCCACATTGGGTTTTATGTGGACTGGGGCTGTGTGGTGGATGTTAGCCTTCTGATGGTTGTGGAGTAGACTTCTCTGCCCTGAAAATATATACTCCAGCACCCCGTTGTGTGGATTCCCCTTGCTTCCCATCTGCCCCCCCTCTCTCTGTAGCCTGCATCAGGCCAAAGCCACACCCCGTCGGCTGACCCTAAACCCACTGGTGTGTGTTCTACAAAAGCTGTGGCATTCATAGCCGCTGCCGTAGTCGTGACTGTGACAGTCACAGCCACAGTTGCAGTCACCACATGAGAGCAGCAGCTCCCTTGAAGCCATTGCACCTGCCAGGGTACTGCACGGCACACACTGCCCCAAGCGGCCTACCGTACACACCCTGCAGGCTGTATAGTAGTATTGCAGAATCCTATGCTGAGATTTGTCAGGAGGTTCATCAGACCACACGAGCCTGATGCTGTCATTCTATTTAGAAGTGGCTCTCATAAGCAGACCATCACAACCATCAGTCCATGATGTGGAATAACTTTGCAATCAGCCTGTGGTGGGATCTCGGAATGGGCAGAGGTGCAGCAAAAGGGGCAGGGTTCGTGTACGGTTGAGGCCATGGTGACTGTTGGGGATTGGGTAGGGGATGAACGGAAGCAGACATACAGAGGTAAAGACTCACCGGGAAAAGGGTGGGGGCAGGGGTGCGGATAGGGGTCAGATAGAACACTCAAGATCTTTAGGGTCCAACCGTGTAAAACAGAATTGGAACTTCGAGCACCTCATTGTGGCATAGAGCACTCATGTATGAAGGCACCTTGACCCATTGTTCCTCTCGACAAGACTGATCCTTGTCATAGTCGCCTTTTGCTGCTGTAACAAAACCGTTCGTCATATTTCACAACCGCCAATGTATAACTGAAAAATACCACCCCTTTTTGTGCAAACCATAAGCGTTGGCTATACGGTAACCAAGTGTATTGAACACATATACATACATGTGCATTGCATAATCGCTGTTTGTCGACCGGGCGCGCTGGAGTATGGGCCAGGGATCGGCACATGAGGGAGGAGGGGGGTCTCAAGTTGGGGCCCTGCAGAGGGCTTGCTGCACGGGCTGTTTTCTGCTTTGGGGGGGGGGGGGGGCTGGACAGATGCCGGGTGCTGTGTAGGGGGCACCTAGTCCCCCCGAAATAGCGGTTGCACCAGAGACATGTAGCAAGCAAGACCTGAGATAGACCTGAGTGGGTTTTTAATCGCTGCACTTCGCTCTAATGCTTAAGGTGCAAGCAACTATGGCACAGTACCCGCTCTTACTTGGTGCTTTTGGTTGCCTCTCCATTGATAAGAGTCAATTCGCCCCAGGACCTGTATTCATTCATGCCATTGTTCTTCGGCCAACTGCAAGCGTATTGCAGATTTGTGCTCAGCAAAGCATTGCCATTGTCCGACATATCGCTCTTTTTTCAAGGCAGATGGAGTTATGATCATGCAACCTGGCTCCTGCATCGGATTCCAAATCGAAACCTTGAGCTTCGAAGTCCCGACCAAGAGCAAGTCCTTACAGCAACAGTCCAATGTACAAACCGAAGCGCTACGAAGCGATGCACCCCGGGGGGGACGGCCGGGCCGGGTCCTTGTATGCGACCCCCCCCAGCCCCCCCCCCCCCCCCCCCCTCCCCCCCCCCCGGTTGGCGAGTGCCCTGTTCCCAGGTAGATGGTTCAAAAGAGATTAGCAACGGACAAATTGGACATTGCATTCGTAATACCTCCAATTTTCTTACTGCAATGCTGTAATTCTCGTCAGCGCCTGGTGCGTCCAAGTGCCGACAACAAAAAGAATAACAAGAACGGAAGGAACATTGTCAGCAATGAAGAGCGGACCCACGTCGAGGCTTGATTGTGGACGAGCCTGGTGGCTTTTTGCCAGCCAGAGAAAAGAAGAAATAAAAGTAGGGAAATTCCTAGCAAAAGCAAAGAAACGCCAAGCCCACACAGTTATGCGCAATGTGGAGATTTACAGCAAACACCCAGCCACCCAACACAATGGCCCAAATACCGCTGTCAACCACTCCCACCCACAGCAACACCCTAGGTTGTTGTCCACATGGAGCAGGCCCTGCACAGGAGTGAGCCTCCTCTCAATGCACATAATAGACCATGAGCAACAAGGCAACAGAGAGAACACCGGTGCAACGGTGCGTTGTTGTCGTTGGAGCGATCCACTTGGGGCTACAAGTTTGGCATTTGCGGCATATTGCTGTCCATTCTTTGCAAACCACAGGTGCAGTCTATTCAAATGCTCATTCTTGCAATCACAGTTATTGTGGTCCACTGCAGCGTTCTTGGGGTAAGAAGCAAACAGATAGGAACACATGCAGCAGTGCAAAATAGACACTCAGCAAGGGTGTGATTGACGACATCACATGACGTTAGGATTGTACCTTACTTCAAAGGATGTAGGACTGAACACATGGCTAATTTCCTCCAGTGGAAATTAGAACATGCCCCGGGGGGGGGGGCGGCCGGGCCGGGTCCTTGTATGCGACCCCCCCCCAGCCCCCCCCCCCCCCCTTGGGTTTTGAAAGATAGTGGTGCCAGGTCGGCCCCCAACAAGTGTCCCTAGAGAAAACTGTCCGGCGCCAAAGGCGCCAATTTTTTTTTTTCATCCTATGTGTTTATACTCAAAATACTCAAAATTTTGTGGAGAATTCTTATTTGTGTTAAAACAACAAGAAAAACCCGGCTGGACCTTGCCTTGTGAATGAATATATCTAGTGTTTGCATGAAATTCTGTGTCAAAGATGCGTACAACATCCAACATTACCTGCGATGGCGTTGGGGAAATGGCCTGGCAAGTTTAAAGTTTTTGCCACAGGGCAATGACACCAATACCACACATTTGCCCATGAATCCTCTGTTGGCCCATGCTTGGTCACTGGACACCGGACACCTAGCAACCTGACCCAATCGAAATTCTTCCCAGTGAGGCCACCCGGTTGTCTGTGATTGAAAGTTGGCTTGTCTTGCCTATGCCGGCCTCTTTGGTAAGAGTCTTTTACTTCCCAACCCTTCTGCTTGCCACCCGCCTTTTCCTAGCTCTGCAACCTGATGGGGTGTGCCATTGGATCATCCCGGTGTGCCAACGGGCATGGTGTTCCGCATCGTGGCTTCCAAGTTCGACCTGCAGATCAGCTTCGGCAGTCTCCAAGCTCCCTACTCCTACGGCTGCCTGCCGATGTTTTGGAGTGGATTTCCAACTTTATACAAGACCGAGTGCTGAGTCATGTCTGCTTCCATTTCTGGAATCTATTCCGATACCGCTATGTTGTCGTTTGGATGTCAAACCAAAAACGCTTTTCCTTCATGCAGACCGTCAGTAACCGTGTCCATGCGCTTGGCGTACGATGTGATGTTCCCTCTAGACTTGGGGAATTGAGCACGTTGGGAAAGGCCCCCTATCTCCAAAGTTTGTGGTTGCACTTGAACTGTTCACTCAGTCGGCGGCAGTGGGGGAAAGTGATTGATGTAATCCAAAGCTGTGGAAGTAGGTTGACAATGCTGTATCTTGGCAGCATGTTTGGTTGTGCTGGTGATGTGCTCCGTGCCGTGTGCCACCCTGCACTGCAGTCTCTGTGCGTGATGTTCCCCGGCGCGTTCGTAGAATTTATGGATTGGAACCCAGAACAGGTTGGAAACCTCAATGAGCGGCAGGAGGTCCAGCCAATGATGCATAATGCTGCTCACTTACTTGGCATGCTCAAAGCACCACGCCTTCGTGCCTGTCGGGTGTACATTCAGGGACGGTCCTCGCCGAAGAATTTTTGTAGTCTGATGGATACCTTGGCATTTCACAGGCAAGTGGAGAGTCTTAGTTTGGAAATGGTCCCAATCCAAGACACAATCACATCGCCCATACCTAATGACTGGTGGCAACAGCTGGTGGATGTTGTATCCCAGTTGCCAAAACTTCGAAATTTATGTCTTGATATGAGCAATGAAGTGTCGGTGCTTGGAGCACAGATGCTTCTGCAAATTCTGCAACAATCCTCCAGCCTGTCATACATGTTCTTGACGATGCAACGGGTGTACCCGATGTGGGATGCGCGCATTATTCATTCCACCCGCATGATCGAATTTAGCCCTGGCAAATTGGAGCTTCAAATGCCCCACAACCCGAACGTCCTGTACACTGCACGACAGGTAATTGAGACATGGCGATGGATCACGAAGTTGAGATTGACGATTTGTCCCTACGTTGTCAATAGTTCCAGAATAGTTGCAGAATTTCACGTTTTACTTGGTGACTTACTGCGATGTCTCTCTGCAGTAGAATGGCTGGCCTTGCATGTATCCGGCCTGGAGCTGGACGACAATGCGATGGCTATCATCTCTGAGGCAGTGGCGAGCCTTCCTTCGCTGCGGGGAGCACTCCTTGATGTTGGGACGAATGATATCAGTGTTGCAGGAATTGAGTTGTTCTGTAAGGCAATACACCTCAGGCCGAGTTCTTCACGGCTTGAAGTGTTATCCCTCAAGTTGTGTGGAACTCATCGTGTGACAGACAATGGTATGGCGATGCTTCAGCAGCACCTGCCATCCATGAGAATCCCCTCGTTTTCTCAGTGTTTCTGTCAGACTGGCGCATCGGAGTGTCCATCCAGGAAGAGCAATCAGCGTGCCGATGCCCAAGCAGACAGCTGTGTCCTGGAGTTGTCGCAGTTGTAGCCCCAGCGTCCCCCTATCCTCACCCCACTGCTAGCACTGTCTGCCAACGTGCCGGTATGATCCGTGTCACAACCCCCTTCGGCCAACTTTGGTCTGAAATAGCTCCAAACCGGCCCCAAAGTGCAGTAGATTGGGCCAACCACGAGGCAAAGTAGATTTATGGACCGAGTGGTGTAATTTGCACCCGCCCCTGGTATTTCTGTAACTGTGGTGGGTAACAACGTCGGCAAGGGGAGCGCATACAGCGATTCGGTGGTGCTCCATGCGATTGTGGGCATTGCTATGCACCTCTCGTAGTTCAATTCGCCATCCGCGTGGCCTCCCCTCCGGATCCCCTGCTCACGGTGCGGGAGTTGGGTTTGGCACTTGGCCGTTGTGTGGGTGGTGCATCGAATTGAAGTAGGATGTCCGCACTGCTGTGGCACCGTCAGCCTTTGGCTGTGGACGTCTTGGGCACAGCCCCTACTGCCTGCAATGACCCATCACACCGAAGAAGGTACGCGGATACTGATCAGCCTGGCAAATCGGGGCAGTATCCATGTATCCAGTATCCAGTATCCGGACCGTGAGCCTGAGAGCAGCATCCTCTACGATGTCAGCCGAGGAAGACATTGTACCCTTCTCTCCGCGAGGGATGGGCCTGCTTTGGACGGTACTATATGAATCTGGTTCCAGCACCAACATGTCTCGGACATACAGCCCTGAGGCTCTCACCTCAGTCTCCTGCCAGTACGCATGTGGATATTGATCAGCCTGGCCATTGGGGCAGTGTCCCTTGTCCAGACCGTGGGCCTGGCAGACGCTTTCCTGCGGGTCTGTTTACTCGTGACACGCTACGATACTTTGAATCAGGTCAGACCATGCGGTCCGTCGATCTTCGGGACACATGCCATGATTCTGCAGCAACCATGCTTCTACTCCGTATTGGGTTTTGCCACATGGCTGTACATATTAGCTCGCATTGCTACCAAGATCGCCCAGAGTCCTATCAACATGACCCAGGATAGAAGGACAAGAGTTTGTGTTGGCAGACTGTCAAAGGAGCAAACAGCCACTTGTGCACTTCTAGCGTGCTCATTGGTGACCCACACCACCACGAACATTTACGCCGCATCGGGGGAAGCCCCCCTATGCAGACCCTCTGCCCCCCCACATCTGATCGAGACCCCGCCGAACTGTTGTGACATGCACAACGTCGTGCAGCATTTTGTTGCGGGTCTAAAACAGGGGCTTCCTGCTTTGCCAAGCGAGAGCCCAAACCTTTCAGCCCAATCTTCCCCTTTGGCACGGCGTGTGATGCCACCAGGTCTGCACTCAGTCACCCACTGCAGGGGGCACTGTCATAGGGTGTGTCATGCATCGCATTGCATGTAATACACTTTCGGTGTGGTGAGGCCTGCCAAGGGGCATTGCGGCGCAGCCCAGGCTGGCCCATGATCCACACGAGTACATAGATCTCGACAAGGACATAGATCTCGATGGGATCTCGACGTATACATATTCTCATCTTCATCCCTTGGGGTATACTCAGACTAGGGCATTGGCACACTTGTTTTGTGTTGCTTGACAGATCTATCATCCTGAGCCTGCCACTGGTCATGCTCTCAACGCGCCTCCCCCTCCTGTTTGCCCAAACAACTGCTCAGTCAGTGAGGTCATGAGCAGCTACATGTCGAGAACGATGTTGCGCTGGTGCAGTCCCTCTGTGATGGTGTTGAATTGCTTCATGGCCCTTGTCCAAACCATCACGTGTCCAAACAACATTGGGGTGTTGTTTCCAGGAATGTTCACGACCCATGAAATTGGCGGTTCCTTTTTTCGCTTGTGGTGCATAGCAGAGCCATAGATGTTGTTTTGCACATTTGGCAGATTATGGTGGTGGTGTGGTGTCAACATCACACCTAGTAAGCTCTGAAGCGGAGGGGATCCCCGAGGCGGCAGGGGTGACGTAGCCACCTTGCCCACAAGTGGGCCACTTCTGATCCAGCCCCCCGCTCTTGAAGCGGAGGGGATCCCCGAGACGGCAGGGGTGACATAGCCACTTTGCGCGCCCCTGCATGCACTTTTTAGGTAACTGGTGGGGCGGCTCCCCATATGAAATTTGAAGCAGCAAGTGGTGCCCAAACCCAAACCTGCGTGTGCCGAAACCTAAACCAAAATGAATGCACTCGCCGCAGAGCGATTTGAGTAGGCACCCAGGAGAGTACTCGCCGCAGAGCGACGGGAGTAGGCACCACTTGTGGCATTCTTTTCCTCCGTAGCAACGATCGCACTTGCTGTGTCTCTGTCCACCCTTCTACTTGGACCCGTGGCGCATTTTGGTGTACGTTGCGTAGTATTTCTGCCCGACATGCATGTGCTTATCGTGACCTACCACGCCCCCACACCGGAGGCTGCCGATGCCGGACCCCTCCTCAGTGGTCGTGTCAGTCAGCTGTCCACAATGACGTTGGACGCCTTGATTCCTAGAGTAGGGGATGTGCCACTCGAGTCCGCGGTGCAGCGTGCATGCAACATGGCCTTCACCTTTGCAAGGCATGTGGAGGCGCAGGAGATTTGGCTACGGACGGTTGTACGCTATGAGACCACATATGATGCGGCTAATTTACGATTTTGGGGAGGCTCGGCGGTCCGTGGTCCGTGTCCCCTCCACCTCTTCTAACCCTGCCGCGCAGTTGGTGTTTGCGTATGATGTGGATGAGGCGGTGTTGAAGGCAACGGAGAGGGGGAGGTTGCATGAGTGGACTAAAGTTGAGTTTAAGGCCATTTCTAGGAAGCATGGTTTCAGTGTGAGCGGGGGGGAGGGTGAGCTGAGTTGCATGAGTACGTGCGTGTACTCTAGCATTTGCAGCAATTTTTGATTCGAAGACGGGTACGGTACCCTCCATATGGTCCGTGGGAACACGTACCTGCACATGTATGGACAGCACCTACACAGGAGGACCATGATGATGAGGATGTTGTGGGTGATGATGGGGATGTTTGTGCCCTTTGTTGCACCAAGTCTGACCCTGAGAAGATGTCCATGTGTGACAAGTGTGAGCTGCAATATTGTACGGATTGACACACACACATGTGACAATGTGACTTTTGTTTGATTCTGCAACTGTGTCATGTTGTGCACACAAGTTGCCTATTCTCAATGTGTACTTAGTTGACAATGGACCAGAGAGACAGTTGTGTGTTCTTGAGGGTGGCGACCAATGCGCTGTTCATGGCCTTTCCAGATGTGCATGATGTGTGTTATGTGAAGGGAAGGTAGTTTGCAACTTTCTTGAGCTGGGGCAGTTTGGGTCACCTAATTCTAAGGGCGTTTCCAAGGGGTGTACTTGGGGGCTCTTCGGGGGGAACATAGTCTAAAAGTAGCGTGCAGTGTGCGCGCAGTGCGCGCGCAGTGCAAAGACTCCCCCTATGGAGCGTATCAGGGTGCACTTCCAGAGGTTGTGCTAGCCGTTGGGGGTTTGTTATCAGCTGTGCCACCGGCGATGGAACATTTGGGTGGTCGAACGCTGCATCACTGGGTTGGATCGAAAAAAGTATTGCTCTTGTTCATGTTGAATTGTGCAGGGTGCGAGGTAGGGTTCTGATGCTATCATGCAACACATGTGGGGCTAGGATCATATAGTTGTGTGCTTATACAAATTTGGGGCTAGGGACTCATGGTTGAACAATTGGGAACACCGTGGTGAAGACATGTACTGTCCGCGGGCTCTTTTGAAAATACCAGGTTCTGGAACAATTTTTTTTTTCCGTTAAGGACACCCCTGTTTTGCATAAGTTGATCGGCCCAGACAAAAGAATGGCTCTGGAAGTTTGTCAGTCACCCTCTCTGAACCACCAATCAAACTGAAAGTGAGGACTCACTGTTTGGCGTGCCCCTCGACTGGTAGTCACATGAATCACGTGTGGCTGATGAAGGAAGATGGCCATCTCTTCTCTCAGCGAAAATGATACATCTACCATGCCGTTGCGGCACCGTGAATATTCTGCAGACACAGATAACGCAAATCAATCAATCCCCGTTGATGGTGGATACCTTTTTATCAATTTTGCTCAACAATAAGGTGTGTTCCCGTAGTGGCCAAGAGAGGAGAGACAGGTGTTATCGAAATCATCCTTGGTGGTGAGGAAATTGGCAAGGTGTGGCAAAATATTATCTTTCAAGTAGTGCTCAAGTGCTTCTCATTGCAACACGCACAGAGATTCCGCTTCTTTGCCTTGATCTCCCTGTTCTATGTATAGTCAACCATCCATTAATGTCAGCCAAGGCACTGTGGCTTTTCGCGGTGATAGTAGCGTCCCTTTTCTGCCAGTCCACGGCGGTGAACTGCAATGCATGCAGGAGGAGGTGCAAGTGGTACCAAGTCGGCTGCAAGGCGAAGAAGGCTCTCTGCAAGCTGAGTACTGTGCCGTTCGCCACGTTCACTGCGGGAGTACGCGGTGTATGTGCCATGGACCCCTCGCGCATGAAGGCGCGGAGGCTGATCAGCGACGCGAAGCAAATCCTCATCAACCGCGGGCTGTTCTCCGTGTCTGAGTTCAGCGGGGTCAAGATTCGCTGGTGTTCCGCTCTGAAGGTGGGCGGCCGGTCTGCAGGCATGGCCCCCTCTGCCAACTTGATTTTGTTGAACACCAACCGAATGCGAGACTGCCCAGAGGACCTCGCTAGGCTGCTGGCACACGAAATGATCCATATCAGGCAGTACCGCCGGTGGAGCACCAAAGGATTTCAATGTCGGTACTCTGTCCAGATGGTGAACGGACGTGGATACGGGAGACGCAATAAAGTGGAGAAGGAGGCTTACAACTACGTCCGCTACAGGGCAAATCATGCCATCGGCCCTTGTCGATGAGGTGCCACAGTGTGGTGGTAGGTGTGCGCCGTGGCTGTGACCTTCGTTCGTGCCCCCTGTAGTCACCGTGTAATGTACATGGCTCAATGGGGCCCAAGGATGCTGAGTCCCGACATGTGCTTCTGTGGGATCTCGGAGGAGGGGCCTGTTGGGAGGGACCGACGCCTCGTTCCCCCAAGTGCCCCGCGCTATGGCATGGCATGGCGCCAGAATGGCGTGAAACAGGGCTCACCATTGTGCATTGCCGTGTTTGCATGTGCTATGGAAAGGTTTTGGAACCCCTCGACCCACCACATGTTTTTTTGCCTCGGCTCTTCGGCAGTGCATTGTGGCGTCATTTGCTGGCGCATGTGGATGCACTGATGCGCCTGATTGCTGTGTGCTCAGTGAGGGATTAATGTGCTGTTGTTGTTGTTGTTGTTGTTGCTGCTGCTGTTGCTGTTGCTGCTGTTGCTGCTGCTGCTGCTGCTATCACTACATTGGGCTCCGTGGGATCCAATGGTGCGCAAGCCCTTGCAGGGCTGAAGAATGCTGCTGCACTGCACACTCTGGCCTTGTATCTCAAGTGTTTGCTCTCCTTAGAGGCGGTTTTGGGAGGGGGCAAAAATCAGGATGTTCCGGCTGTGCTCCCCACAACAATACTGCACGCGCGGCGCAAGTTCTCCCCCTCTACCTGCTGCAAGATCCATAACTCCCTCGGCCTTCTGGGTAAGAGACGAAGAGAAGAACAAGGTACAGGTAAGGGTGCCACCACGACAACATGGTGAACCGGCCGCTTTGTTTAGTTTAGCAAAAAAGACAGCCGTGAGCACAGGTCCATCCATTGTCACAGTCTCAGAAAGGTGCCTGGCCTTTGTCGTCACTTTCTGTGTGCACTGGCTTGAAGTGTCTGCCACTCCGCTGCGCTGTCTCATATTCGTACAATTCTGTGCTGTTGCACCGCAATCGCTTTCCATTTTAGGTCTCAATTGGGCACGCTTCCCCATGCCTGCTCGGTTCTACGGTGGGAGTAGGTGTGACTCTGTCGCCGAATGGAATTGTAGTATCCAAGTCCACACAGATCGATGCTAGAGCTGGGGGGCAGGTGTCACAAGGAGGAGCAATGAGACCCGCACCGAAGCAGGAACCTTGTGTGAGCAAGCCAACGGAATGTACAAGACACAGGGGCCGCTACTACGTACAGAACCGGAACCGCCAAGTCAGCCCCTCTTACTATTGTACCGGCTCTCTGTCGTAACACGTAACACCGGCTGCCCCCGGAACACTTCTCTCGGCTCGAGGTGCAGACCAGTTCCTCTTGCACCTCAGGCCAGGGGCAGGGGATGGGGGGCAAGTAGCCGCACCAGACGTACCACGTACCCGGGCTACCTTGAAAATGGTACGACAAAACTCAGATGTTGTCGAGGGCAGCCCCTGAAATGTGGCGCTGAAGGCAGCAGTTTTGGTTTTTGGACCAACAGCGGAGGATAAAACGGGTCCCCCGCCACTTATATAAGAAAGCCATCAAAATGCTTTTTGCAAGTCGTACTAGGGTAGTGTTATGGTCATGCCTAGACCGTATCCGGGTTTTACCAGTTTTGTACCAGAGCTGTAACAACTCCTACCAGGTTGTACCTCGTACTCGTAGTTGTGGGCGGAACAAACCATGTTTTATGTTTACGTTTGAAATTTCGTTTTGCCCCCTCTCCACCCTCCTGTTCCTCTTTCAGCATTTATGGCATACCCTCCCCCGTTCGGGGGCTCCGCAGGCTGGGCCAGCCTCTCAAGCCCCGGACTCTTTTTGTGTTCGGGCCCGGCGTCACCGTTGGTGACCCGCACAGCTGCAATGCGAGGCATGGTCTTTGGTTCTCATGTTGGGCGTGCACATCCGATGAGACGCGTTGAGTCGGGACCAGATTTGCCACTAGCGGCACCTCCAACGTGGTGCACCAGGGGTAAAGCCCTACTGAGGGACACATCAAATGCAGGTGGATGTTACTGAGTGCCGGCTAGGCCTGGGCTGTGGATTGCGGAGTGGTGCTTGGCATTGTGGCCAATCCCACTGCATACGCGGCCCTATGTCGAACGCTGATAGTAGGTCTGGTCGCGACGGTGTAATGTGCTGTCAGCACTGGGCCAAAGTGGAAGGCTTATGTGCCTCAGAGCCGCCGCAGTCGGTCTCTTCCTTGCCGCACACGTGCACGTACGTGCAATGTGTGCGGCGGTTCTGGTTGCGTTTGTGACGTCTGGACTTGACAGACGAGTTGCGTGCGCGGTTTGCTTTTGTAAAGATATGTGCGCTTCCCGTCACTTCCTATCTCTCGATGTGCGACTGAACTCTCGGCTGTGCTGTGCTGTGTGCGCGCGCCACTCTTGGTGGGCGTTCTGTGGCCGCATTGCCATGGCCGCCCTCACGTTGCCGGGGGGGCTCCCCGGTTCTCCGCGCCCCCAACTGAAGTAGGAAGCGGTCACTCTGGTTGTGTGCTCTCTGCCCCCCCCCCCCCCGCCCGCTTATATGGAAGGGAAAGAGTGGTGTGCCCCAACTTCCTAACGCCCTTCCACTCTCTGTGCCTTCTTCTCTGTGCCTGGACAGTCGGATGCCCGCAGACAGGCCTCAGACCGGGGTGGAGATGCTCTGCTCTTACCACACACCCCGCACCGGCAGTAAAAGCAATCCTGCAACCAGTAGCACTGCCTGTCCGTAGCAACGCACGCTGTTGCGCAGCACTCTGTTGTCTACCGCCCGACGACTCAGTGGGCCGTGTTGCTGCACCGCCTGTCGGCCTATCGTGTTCCTATTCGCATGCGTGTGCGTGCGTACATGCGCAAGTTTGTTTTGCATTTCTTTGTGTATTCCGATGGAGTCCAAGTACCTGCTAAAACGCGGGCATTGCGCTATGAGTGTGCAAATGGAGAGTGTCTGCTTACAACATGCTGCCGGTACGTCCGTGCTGTGTTTATACATGCCGATTGAATGCACATCACTGGCTTTGTCTTACAGATCCGAATGTGGCACAGGTCGAGCAACACTGACAATGCACCGGCACAATGTAGTGCAATGGCCTGCATTGCTGCCCACATGAATTGTGTGGATCACATGCGGTTACAAATCCGTCTTTTGCGCACGTGCCGCACTTGCCGCACGTTAGATTCAAGGTGGCCCCGGTTCGACCGCCAGCCACTTATACAAGAAAGCCATCAAAATGCTTTTTGCAAGTCGTACTAGGGTAGTGTTATGGTCATGCCCAAACCGTATCCGGGTTTTACCGATTTTGTACCAGAGCTGTAATAACTCCTACCAGGTCGTACCTCGTACTCGTAGTTGTGGGCGGAACAAACCATGTTTTATGTTTACGTTTGAAATTTCGTTTTGCCCCCTCTCCACCCTCCTGTTCCTCTTTCAGCATTTATGGCATACCCTCCCCCGTTCGGGGGCTCCGCAGGCTGGGCCAGCCTCTCAAGCCCCGGACTCTTTTTGTGTTCGGGCCCGGCGTCACCGTTGGTGACCCGCACAGCTGCAATGCGAGGCATGGTCTTTGGTTCTCATGTTGGGCGTGCACATCCGATGAGACGCGTTGAGTCGGGACCAGATTTGCCACTAGCAGCACCTCCAACGTGGTGCACCAGGGGTAAAGCCCTACTGAGGGACACATCAAATGCAGGTGGATGTTACTGAGTGCCGGCTAGGCCTGGGCTGTGGATTGCGGAGTGGTGCTTGGCATTGTGGCCAATCCCACTGCATAGGCGGCCCTATGCCGAACGCTGATAGTAGGTCTGGTCGCGACGGTGTAATGTGCTGTCAGCACTGGGCCAAAGTGGAAGGCTTATGTGCCTCAGAGCCGCCGCAGTCGGTCTCTTCCTTGCCGCACACGTGCACGTACGTGCAATGTGTGCGGCGGTTCTGGTTGCGTTTGTGACGTCTGGACTTGACAGACGAGTTGCGTGCGCGGTTTGCTTTTGTAAAGATATGTGCGCTTCCCGTCACTTCCTATCTCTCGATGTGCGACTGAACTCTCGGCTGTGCTGTGCTGTGTGCGCGCGCCACTCTTGGTGGGCGTTCTGTGGCCGCATTGCCATGGCCGCCCTCACGTTGCCGGGGGGGCTCCCCGGTTCTCCGCGCCCCCAACTGAAGTAGGAAGCGGTCACTCTGGTTGTGTGCTCTCTGCCCCCCCCCCCGCCCGCTTATATGGAAGGGAAAGAGTGGTGTGCCCCAACTTCCTAACGCCCTTCCACTCTCTGTGCCTTCTTCTCTGTGCCTGGACAGTCGGATGCCCGCAGACAGGCCTCAGACCGGGGTGGAGATGCTCTGCTCTTACCACACACCCCGCACCGGCAGTAAAAGCAATCCTGCAACCAGTAGCACTGCCTGTCCGTAGCAACGCACGCTGTTGCGCAGCACTCTGTTGTCTACCGCCCGACGACTCAGTGGGCCGTGTTGCTGCACCGCCTGTCGGCCTATCGTGTTCCTATTCGCATGCGTGTGCGTGCGTACATGCGCAAGTTTGTTTTGCATTTCTTTGTGTATTCCGATGGAGTCCAAGTACCTGCTAAAACGCGGGCATTGCGCTATGAGTGTGCAAATGGAGAGTGTCTGCTTACAACATGCTGCCGGTACGTCCGTGCTGTGTTTATACATGCCGATTGAATGCACATCACTGGCTTTGTCTTACAGATCCGAATGTGGCACAGGTCGAGCAACACTGACAATGCACCGGCACAATGTAGTGCAATGGCCTGCATTGCTGCCCACATGAATTGTGTGGATCACATGCGGTTACAAATCCGTCTTTTGCGCACGTGCCGCACTTGCCGCACGTTAGATTCAAGGTGGCCCCGGTTCGACCGCCAGCCACTTATACAAGAAAGCCATCAAAATGCTTTTTGCAAGTCGTACTAGGGTAGTGTTATGGTCATGCCCAAACCGTATCCGGGTTTTACCGATTTTGTACCAGAGCTGTAATAACTCCTACCAGGTCGTACCTCGTACTCGTAGTTCTGGGCGGAACAAACCATGTTTTATGTTTACGTTTGAAATTTCGTTTTGCCCCCTCTCCACCCTCCTGTTCCTCTTTCAGCATTTATGGCATACCCTCCCCCGTTCGGGGGCTCCGCAGGCTGGGCCAGCCTCTCAAGCCCCGGACTCTTTTTGTGTTTGGGCCCGGCGTCACCGTTGGTGACCCGCACAGCTGCAATGCGAGGCATGGTCTTTGGTTCTCATGTTGAGCGTGCACATCCGATGAGACGCGTTGAGTCGGGACCAGATTTGCCACTAGCGGCACCTCCAACGTGGTGCACCAGGGGTAAAGCCCTACTGAGGGACACATCAAATGCAGGTGGATGTTACTGAGTGCCGGCTAGGCCTGGGCTGTGGATTGCGGAGTGGTGCTTGGCATTGTGGCCAATCCCACTGCATACGCGGCCCTATGCCGAACGCTGATAGTAGGTCTGGTCGCGACGGTGTAATGTGCTGTCAGCACTGGGCCAAAGTGGAAGGCTTATGTGCCTCAGAGCCGCCGCAGTCGGTCTCTTCCTTGCCGCACACGTGCACGTACGTGCAATGTGTGCGGCGGTTCTGGTTGCGTTTGTGACGTCTGGACTTGATAGACGAGTTGCGTGCGCGGTTTGCTTTTGTAAAGATATGTGCGCTTCCCGTCACTTCCTATCTCTCGATGTGCGACTGAACTCTCGGCTGTGCTGTGCTGTGCGCGCGCGCCACTCTTGGTGGGCGTTCTGTGGCCGCATTGCCACTCTGGTTGTGTGCTCTCTGCCCCCCCCCCCGCCCGCTTATATGGAAGGGAAAGAGTGGTGTGCCCCAACTTCCTAACGCCCTTCCACTCTCTGTGCCTTCTTCTCTGTGCCTGGACAGTCGGATGCCCGCAGACAGGCCTCAGACCGGGGTGGAGATGCTCTGCTCTTACCACACACCCCGCACCGGCAGTAAAAGCAATCCTGCAACCAGTAGCACTGCCTGTCCGTAGCAACGCACGCTGTTGCGCAGCACTCTGTTGTCTACCGCCCGACGACTCAGTGGGCCGTGTTGCTGCACCGCCTGTCGGCCTATCGTGTTCCTATTCGCATGCGTGTGCGTGCGTACATGCGCAAGTTTGTTTTGCATTTCTTTGTGTATTCCGATGGAGTCCAAGTACCTGCTAAAACGCGGGCATTGCGCTATGAGTGTGCAAATGGAGAGTGTCTGCTTACAACATGCTGCCGGTACGTCCGTGCTGTGTTTATACATGCCGATTGAATGCACATCACTGGCTTTGTCTTACAGATCCGAATGTGGCACAGGTCGAGCAACACTGACAATGCACCGGCACAATGTAGTGCAATGGCCTGCATTGCTGCCCACATGAATTGTGTGGATCACATGCGGTTACAAATCCGTCTTTTGCGCACTTGCCGCACTTGCCGCACGTTAGATTCAAGGTGGCCCCGGTTCGACCGCCAGCCACTTATACAAGAAAGCGATCAAAATGCTTTTTGCAAGTCGTACTAGGGTAGTGTTATGGTCATGCCCAAACCGTATCCGGGTTTTACCGATTTTGTACCAGAGCTGTAATAACTCCTACCAGGTCGTACCTCGTACTCGTAGTTCTGGGCGGAACAAACCATGTTTTATGTTTACGTTTGAAATTTCGTTTTGCCCCCTCTCCACCCTCCTGTTCCTCTTTCAGCATTTATGGCATACCCTCCCCCGTTCGGGGGCTCCGCAGGCTGGGCCAGCCTCTCAAGCCCCGGACTCTTTTTGTGTTCGGGCCCGGCGTCACCGTTGGTGACCCGCACAGCTGCAATGCGAGGCATGGTCTTTGGTTCTCATGTTGAGCGTGCACATCCGATGAGATGCGTTGAGTCGGGACCAGATTTGCCACTAGCGGCACCTCCAACGTGGTGCACCAGGGGTAAAGCCCTACTGAGGGACACATCAAATGCAGGTGGATGTTACTGAGTGCCGGCTAGGCCTGGGCTGTGGATTGCGGAGTGGTGCTTGGCATTGTGGCCAATCCCACTGCATGCGCGGCCCTATGCCGAACGCTGATAGTAGGTCTGGTCGCGACGGTGTAATGTGCTGTCAGCACTGGGCCAAAGTGGAAGGCTTATGTGCCTCAGAGCCGCCGCAGTCGGTCTCTTCCTTGCCGCACACGTGCACGTACGTGCAATGTGTGCGGCGGTTCTGGTTGCGTTTGTGACGTCTGGACTTGACAGACGAGTTGCGTGCGCGGTTTGCTTTTGTAAAGATATGTGCGCTTCCCGTCACTTCCTATCTCTCGATGTGCGACTGAACTCTCGGCTGTGCTGTGCTGTGTGCGCGCGCCACTCTTGGTGGGCGTTCTGTGGCCGCATTGCCATGGCCGCCCTCACGTTGCCGGGGGGGCTCCCCGGTTCTCCGCGCCCCCAACTGAAGTAGGAAGCGGTCACTCTGGTTGTGTGCTCTCTGCCCCCCCCCCCCCCCCGCCCGCTTATATGGAAGGGAAAGAGTGGTGTGCCCCAACTTCCTAACGCCCTTCCACTCTCTGTGCCTTCTTCTCTGTGCCTGGACAGTCGGATGCCCGCAGACAGGCCTCAGACCGGGGTGGAGATGCTCTGCTCTTACCACACACCCCGCACCGGCAGTAAAAGCAATCCTGCAACCAGTAGCACTGCCTGTCCGTAGCAACGCACGCTGTTGCGCAGCACTCTGTTGTCTACCGCCCGACGACTCAGTGGGCCGTGTTGCTGCACCGCCTGTCGGCCTATCGTGTTCCTATTCGCATGCGTGTGCGTGCGTACATGCGCAAGTTTATTTTGCATTTCTTTGTGTATTCCGATGGAGTCCAAGTACCTGCTAAAACGCGGGCATTGCGCTATGAGTGTGCAAATGGAGAGTGTCTGCTTACAACATGCTGCCGGTACGTCCGTGCTGTGTTTATACATGCCGATTGAATGCACATCACTGGCTTTGTCTTACAGATCCGAATGTGGCACAGGTCGAGCAACACTGACAATGCACCGGCACAATGTAGTGCAATGGCCTGCATTGCTGCCCACATGAATTGTGTGGATCACATGCGGTTACAAATCCGTCTTTTGCGCACTTGCCGCACTTGCCGCACGTTAGATTCAAGGTGGCCCCGGTTCGACCGCCAGCCACTTATACAAGAAAGCCATCAAAATGCTTTTTGCAAGTCGTACTAGGGTAGTGTTATGGTCATGCCCAAACCGTATCCGGGTTTTACCGATTTTGTACCAGAGCTGTAATAACTCCTACCAGGTCGTACCTCGTACTCGTAGTTGTGGGCGGAACAAACCATGTTTTATGTTTACGTTTGAAATTTCGTTTTGCCCCCTCTCCACCCTCCTGTTCCTCTTTCAGCATTTATGGCATACCCTCCCCCGTTCGGGGGCTCCGCAGGCTGGGCCAGCCTCTCAAGCCCCGGACTCTTTTTGTGTTCGGGCCCGGCGTCACCGTTGGTGACCCGCACAGCTGCAATGCGAGGCATGGTCTTTGGTTCTCATGTTGGGCGTGCACATCCGATGAGACGCGTTGAGTCGGGACCAGATTTGCCACCAGCGGCACCTCCAACGTGGTGCACCAGGGGTAAAGCCCTACTGAGGGACACATCAAATGCAGGTGGATGTTACTGAGTGCCGGCTAGGCCTGGGCTGTGGATTGCGGAGTGGTGCTTGGCATTGTGGCCAATCCCACTGCATACGCGGCCCTATGCCGAACGCTGATAGTAGGTCTGGTCGCGACGGTGTAATGTGCTGTCAGCACTGGGCCAAAGTGGAAGGCTTATGTGCCTCAGAGCCGCCGCAGTCGGTCTCTTCCTTGCCGCACACGTGCACGTACGTGCAATGTGTGCGGCGGTTCTGGTTGCGTTTGTGACGTCTGGACTTGACAGACGAGTTGCGTGCGCGGTTTGCTTTTGTAAAGATATGTGCGCTTCCCGTCACTTCCTATCTCTCGATGTGCGACTGAACTCTCGGCTGTGCTGTGCTGTGCGCGCGCGCCACTCTTGGTGGGCGTTCTGTGGCCGCATTGCCATGGCCGCCCTCACGTTGCCGGGGGGGCTCCCCGGTTCTCCGCGCCCCCAACTGAAGTAGGAAGCGGTCACTCTGGTTGTGTGCTCTCTGCCCCCCCCCCCCGCCCGCTTATATGGAAGGGAAAGAGTGGTGTGCCCCAACTTCCTAACGCCCTTCCACTCTCTGTGCCTTCTTCTCTGTGCCTGGACAGTCGGATGCCCGCAGACAGGCCTCAGACCGGGGTGGAGATGCTCTGCTCTTACCACACACCCCGCACCGGCAGTAAAAGCAATCCTGCAACCAGTAGCACTGCCTGTCCGTAGCAACGCGCACGCTGTTGCGCAGCACTCTGTTGTCTACCGCCCGACGACTCAGTGGGCCGTGTTGCTGCACCGCCTGTCGGCCTATCGTGTTCCTATTCGCATGCGTGTGCGTGCGTACATGCGCAAGTTTGTTTTGCATTTCTTTGTGTATTCCGATGGAGTCCAAGTACCTGCTAAAACGCGGGCATTGCGCTATGAGTGTGCAAATGGAGAGTGTCTGCTTACAACATGCTGCCGGTACGTCCGTGCTGTGTTTATACATGCCGATTGAATGCACATCACTGGCTTTGTCTTACAGATCCGAATGTGGCACAGGTCGAGCAACACTGACAATGCACCGGCACAATGTAGTGCAATGGCCTGCATTGCTGCCCACATGAATTGTGTGGATCACATGCGGTTACAAATCCGTCTTTTGCGCACTTGCCGCACGTTAGATTCAAGGTGGCCCCGGTTCGGCCGCCAGCCAAAAGGGTTTTTGCAATCGGTGGAGATCCGGCTTACCTTGCTGATCTCGAAATACAAGAGGAAATGAATGTTCACCCAAACCACAAGTAGCAGCGAGGCAAGTGGCAAGCAACACACAAAGTTAACAACCGACGTGGCCCGCGTGAGGCACAGCAATCTGGGCATCTGAGACCAACCCAGCTAGAGTGCAACGAGCACACTGGAAAGTGTCAACTAATGGGTTCCCGACTCAGCTGTTTACGTGTGACCATCCACACGCCACGCACCTTACCTGCGATGTCTGTCATTTCACCAATGTGTGACATATGTCAGATTTCACCAATGTGTGACACATGTCACATTTCACCAATGTGTGACATATGTCACATTTCACTAATGTGTGACATATTTCAGATTTCACCAATGTGTGACTTATGTCAAATTTCACAAATGTGTGGCATACACCGGTGTGTGCTTTTGCTAGTGTTTCGGTAAAGGCTGACAACTACGGACTTTGGAATATAATGTGTGTATTCCAAACTTTTTGCTGCATAACACAGAAGTTTGCATGTCCCCTGGCCGGATGTAGAAAGGAGTGCGTCGCAGAGTTGCCCACCCATGCAGGTCTTCAAGGTAGCTATGGTAGTTGTGATGAAGGCAACACCAATTGACAGACGTGAATACCATATGCGATGAGATGTGTAGTACGAGAGCATGTGGTGTGTGTTGCAGTCTTATATTTGCGGTAAATATGAGTACAGAATAATCGTGGAGGCGAGCACTGCAAAAAAAAAAAACAATTTCACGAGTGTACGATTTTTTTATTGCGTTTACCGCAAAAAAAAAAAAAGAAACATTTGACCTTTGTTCCCTGCGGGCGGTGGCAAACCATGTGGGCCACACCTGACGAAGGACTTGCGTCTGGCCTCGGAAATAGCCAGACCACCGGAGACGGCGCCGGAGAAGGAGCTGGAGTTGAACCTAGAGGCAACTCCAATGCTGAGGGCCCCTGGGGCGGGCACAGCGCATCAGCGCACAAACATACGTCAGAAACACCAATGTGTGACATATGTCACACTTCACCAGTGTGTGACGTATGTCAGACTTCACCGATGTGTGTCGGCGTGGCTAGTAAACAAGGCGAAGCAACACAGTGCCCAACTAAGCCGACCCTATGGGGTGCAGCGACGATGGGTAGACTCCACATCAGGCCTATCAGGGTCATCTGCGTCACAGCAGGTGTGGTACGAACGGTATGTGCACACCGGGATATGGCATCAATCAATCGGTTGTGGTTTCTTTTGGGGACTGGCTTCAAGTTATTGCCAGTCATGAGGAGCCCTTAGATCTGGATCAGGTCTCAACGCTGGTGATCAAGGGCTGGCGTGTGTTTGATGACTTTTGGCGGTGGTTTTGGCATTTGCGTCGGTCCCCCGTCGGTTTCATGTATCCACATTCTCATGTGTCTGGGATTCGTTTCAATGCAGTGCAGAAGCGACTGTTGGTGGCGTTTGCGGAGTACGCAAAGCCAGTGTTGGTAGTGTGCTTCTCAGTTTTTACTCACCGCACAGCCACACCGTAGATTAAAGGGGTTAGGGTGAGTGATGCATATTTTCTGTAATATTAAGTTAGTGGGGAATCAAACCCCGTGCACGAACCACAATTTGAAATACACGGCTAATCCCTTCACCAGATCTTTGAGTACTTGGGCGCATGGGGGTGTGGGTGGGCAGTTTTGGGAGGCCAAGCTATGGCTCACATTTGTGTCCATCTGGACACGCAGCAGGGGGTAGGCGCCGGAAGGGCTGTCCATTTTGGATTTCATGGCCAAAGTCTGAAGCCCACCAGAATTGACACGACAGCTGCTGCCTCCCGACACATTGCACAACGACCAATACTGTTTCACGGCTTGACCACACGGTGGACGCTAGATGGTGTAGAAAAGCAGAAAATCGCTGTTTGACCACCGGGTGGTTGTTGGATTAGACGGTAGTCAAGTAGTGTCAGAAGAAGCGCCATTTTACCATGCCGTGATCGTTGCGCAATGGGAGGAAGGTCACCGTAGGGGCTCACAATGTCTCCTCTTGCTCTTAATAGTGCAGACCCACCGCAGTGGTTCCACAGCCTTCCATCCTGTGGTTGCGAAATGATGGCAAGTGTGACCGCATAGGACAATTGAACAACGTTACCAAAGCAAGTGTTATCAAGCATATGTTGGCGGCTGTCTCTCGGCTTTATCGCAGCTCTTGGCTTGGTCGCAGCTGACGGTGGGCGTCCGATGAAATCCATCGGATCCTGCTCCCGGATAACAAATGCCATTGGTCAGGGCCAGAAAATAGTGAGAGATTCCACTACCTCCACCACAATGTACTGGAAAATGTTCTGTGCTGTTCAGTATGCACTGATGCATATACACAAGCAGCAGGGTCAACACAAGCAGCAGGTTCCATGCAGTGCAAGACAAATGCTGTCACACGGGTGATCCGTTTAGCTCACTCTGCAGCATGGCTGGTGGGGGCATCAAACTGTGTGTGGTTGTCCTTTGCCGACGTGGCACTTTTCCGAAAACCATTTTCCTCTATGGGGTATGCACTGCAGCAATACCCTCTCACTGGCACGCTTCCGAGAGAATGTTTCACTGGGCTCAAGTGACTCCACAACAGAACGAGAAGTGCGGTGTGTCGGTGAGGCACTCACATACATTTGGGGACTGCCCATAGGTTGTGACTGCATTACCTGAGACGCCGCTCGGTTGTAACAAGCCATCTTTTCTGCTTTATGTGCTGAAGCGTGCTTGTGCCCTGTGATAAGCGTCAGGAATGGTGGTGGCGGCGGGGGGCGGGTGCAGGGCATGTTTCACCACTAGCGTATGGATTGCGGAAGAAGAGGAGCCAGAGAAGCCAATGATGTCTGTTGCCTTTATGGCTCATCCCCCTTTTGTGGACCGACGCTCAACTCCCTCAACTGCCGGCCCTCATCCTACCACCTGGATGTTGGGGATGGCAGCAGCATCAGGCATTGCAGTGTCCATTTGTGTTTTACACGGTCTGCCTTGTTGAACTTGGTTTTGGCTTGGGCCAGCACGAAAGGGGTCCAAAAGATGCGGTTTGGGTCTGTTAAGTGTGTGGGTGTAGGGGAGGCAGTTTACTGCTGAAGCCATTCGGAGGCTAGTGCACCATTCGGAGCATGGCATCAAGAATTTAACAACAACCATGAAGAATCCACCAGGAATTAGCAGTACCCGTTTAAAGGCCCCATGAACTAGCAACCAAGCAGCAACCATCAAAACTTTTTCAAGATTAAACAGCAAGCATCCAGGAGCCTCCAGGCATTTTCAACAAGCATCCAAAAACCTGTAGAAAGTATCAACAAGCAGCCTAGAAGCCTCCAGAGTGCACCATTTTTAGGGGTTCCAAGGATTGACTATTTCCCCATAGTTTGTCCCAACATGTTACGCGGCGGGCGCGGTGCAGGTACTACCTCTTTTGCACGCTTGAGTCGATTCCCAGAAGCATGTCTGGGCGGGTCCAGTGCTGTTACAATTACTTGGGTAACTTTACATCCCGACAGATTGTCATGGTTCAGCAAATTGATTTTTTTTTGAGAATATTATTTATCACTGACAGGCAGAAGCATAAATCAATTGCGAGGTAGAGTCTTTTAGGATCAAGTTACTTGCGGCATGTCATGCTTTATTTTGTGGTATACAAGACAACAACTGCATAGAGCGCTTTGGCATATCAGGCACACTTAATGGGCACCAGGGTCAATCAGCACTACGTGCTTGTCATTGCAGTTGCAGGTTCACTGGATTATCACCCAACCGTGCAACCATTGTATTTCAAGTGTGCTGTTTCGGAGAAACCTTGTTGAACCCACACGCGAAATCAGGAGGCATCAAGGAAAATAATGGGGCATACCTATGACCCCTACTGTGCCCTACCCTGCACGAATGGAATACTGCAACAGGTTTATCAGGGTTTGGTGCTGGTCACCAACGCTTACAGTCATGACCATCTGCACCAAACGCAATCAGTAAGGCACTAATCGCTATCGATTGTCAACTAAAAACTATCAGTCACCCCCTCTCCCAAGCAACGACCAGTCAGCCACCATCCGATACCAGTCCATCACCAATTGCTCTTAACGGGGTGTGGGTCCCATTGCTGTTTCGTCTGTAGTCCTTTTCTGTATCCACGTTGGCACCCAACGTGCCGTGTGCCCCACATGCTTTTGTCTCCCAACAGAAAGCACATGATGCGTGTTTTTATTTTGTTGCTTCTATTGGAGATGTTTGTGTGTCATGAACCTCAACATTCGGGCGGGGCCCTTGATGAGGTATGAACCGGAGGGGCTCCCTGCCGCTGACCGTGGCTCTGAGGACCGGTTCCCCAGTATTCCGTGAGGTGGTCCCTGGGGCTGGGGCTGACACAAAAGTGCACACCCAAAAATGACGAAACGGTGATCGTTCCAAGGTAAGTATTGGGTGCTACACCCCAATGTCGACACTGGGCTCATTTTGGCCCCGCACAAAAGGCTGCCAAACTCTACTGGCCATGATCTGGCCGTCAACACTTTTACGAGACCCTTTGTGCTGAGATCCGACCCGCTGCGAGCCGCTCGATTTGATGAGTGCTGTCCCCAGGAATGGAACTCTTGTCACTAGAGCCCATTTTCTGGCCTCCCACGCGCGGCATTTGATGCGAGTGACCCAACCCCGTACAACACCACGCCTCTGCACATTATGTCCCTCTGCACAACGCTCCTTCCTTTGCCTCCCTGAAAGTTCATGTGGCCATTGTCATCAATGCATTGTCGAAACGGTTGAACATTTCAATGCCTCGTACTGGTCCCTCCCCCAAGAAGGTGTTCGCCACCCCTGGGGTGGTGTCCCATCGCAAGGACAGTGTCTCCACCAAAACAGTACCCCATTACGGTGTGCACCCCCTCCCCTCTTCACAGAGTGTCCAACCCCATCACAGTGTCCCCAGTCCCGGTGGATATTGAGGAGAAAGATGACGACTCTCAGCAATGAAGGCGAAATAGTCGCGTTGCATTCCCTGTGCAGCATTGTGCCAAAAAGCATCGTTGTACTACAGGAGCATCACATTTCCATGTGCCGCAATGTGGTAGCACTATATTAGGGATGGGGGCACTCTCTTAAGTGTCGGAGCGCTGTCCTTGGGGAGCAAACACCATCCAGGGGGTGCGACCACCGTCTTGGGAGAGGGGACGAGCACAACACCCTCAAATGTTTATGCGTTATGACATTGCGTTGATGACGTGTGGGGTATGGTGATGGGTCCTTTCGCAATCAGCCCCTTAGGATAGCCCACCAGCCTTCGTCGGACATCCCCCATTTTTGTTGCCTGGAATCCCATGTCAGACGGGGGGGGTTTTTTTCTGGTAGGTAGGGAAACCTCCCCATTTGCCAACTGATGGCAGCTTGTCGGCAAAGACGGAACGGAAGCCCAAGGATCTGTTGCACTTCTGAGTTGTGAAGATACCCCTGCCCCCGTGCGCCAATTCGTACGGAAAGGTCTTTCCACCCTCTCTTGTCAGATATCTGAGGCTGCCACGTTCGGTTTTGGAAATGCGGATACAGATGTTCTTGAGTCCAGTCTCTCACACGTGATCGGTGAGCAGAGTGAGCGCACCTTTCAAGGTATGTCCCCCGACATATGGAGCACGTTCAGCACTGCGTGGACTCTTTGGCTGCCCCCGTCTTTCCTCCAGCCTCAAGATCTCTCCGAACCTCCGCTCTAGACCACCCTCCTTCCGTCCCAGCACGAATCCGGTCACCGCCCCTGCGCTGTTACAAGCCCCTGCCCCCACCCCCACCTCCACTTCCGTCCCCAGTGCCCAGCTCCATTAACTCGCCACCGTAGACCACAAACGACACACCCTCGTCTGCACCCATGGCCCTCCGCGCACCGGCACTTGTCCCAACCCCTCCCACGGGCCTTGGGGGATTGGGGGACACCCTTTTGGGATTGCGCAAGGGTGACTGGTTGATTGACATGGTGGTCATTTGAGCCCCTGAAAAGTGGGGGTGGCGGGGGCAGGGTCCGAGGCATTTGACAGGGCTATTGACCGGTTATTATGAGCTCAGCCGCCGAAATGTTGTTTCTTACCACAAGGCTGAGCACGTGTTGCGACTGCTCCTGCATTAAGCCATAGCGGCCGTGGGAGGCGGGGACAGTTTCGTCTGCTCCCCTTCCACCACACAAATAGCCACCGACCTTCCTTTTTTTGGGCCCATAGCGGCCGCAAAACCCGTTTCAGGACAATGGCTGCAACGTGGGTCCCGGTGCTATTTGTGCCAACACGACGTCATCGAAACCACCCGGGCCGAGACGGGGAAACCTGCATGCGGCAGTGCCTTGGGGGCGTTGTCGCATGACGTACCCCTTCCCCGCCTGCTTTGGGGGCGGGGGGGGGGGGACTGCCGTGTTACTTGCCAAACGCCTTCTCGTTGCGAATGGGTTAGTGGACCGGCAAGGACCACACTGCCCCCGTGACCACCAATCTCCTGCCATCACGGTGCGACCTTTGTCCCGTACCGTAAGCACTTGGGTGCTGGGGTAATCCAGACCCATGTGGACTGTTTTGTCCGCCGTACTGTGTTCTGCTTTTGTCGGTCAGGTATTGATTGTCCCAAGGAGTATAGTGTGCCTGAATGGCACAAGGGGCATTGCCTGTGAATCCATGGAAGTGCACAAGAAGATCACAATTTATGCAGTTTTCAGCCATTTTTGCTCTGTCTGTGTTTTTTTGCGACCTTAGTAACTCCGTGGCACCCACTGTGGCACCCACTCTGAGGGGTGCAAGAATACCGCCGAGTGCCGCTCTTTCACACTGACAGCAGAAGCCCTCCAAAAGGGCCCCGTTGCCGCGTTTCGCCACGTGTGGGTCGTCTCGTGCGGTCGCTGTCATTACTGCACAGCCCAATGCCCCTCAGCCGCCGTGTTGCACTTTTTTCAGTTGCAGTTTGTGAAGCCCGCAAAATGGTGCAGG
This sequence comes from Eutreptiella sp. 'Long Island Sound 2002', assembly GCA_964036045.1. Lineage (NCBI taxonomy): Eukaryota > Euglenozoa > Euglenophyceae > Eutreptiales > Eutreptiaceae > Eutreptiella > Eutreptiella sp. 'Long Island Sound 2002'. The sequence goes on from OZ038385.1 coordinate 75,948,134, forward strand.
ACGGTATTGCGTGTGTTCGAAGCGCGTCATCCCTCAGCACCCGATGTGCCTGTATCACTGATATGTTGAAGATTTGGGGCCGCTGTGATGCCGGCGGCTGTGAGGCTGGTTTGGCCAAGTTACGGCAGTCTCGCCCTCTCACTACTCTTTGCGACACAAGTGATTGGACCTGCAGTATGTGACGTGTACAGGGCTCGGGGTTTTGCTAAGTATATCGCCTACGTGTTGGGAGGCCTCGGTCCCTCGAGCCCGCCCTCTGCCCCGGCGGGGCTATGCTGTCATTGGGCACTGCTCAGGCTGGACAGTAGCGCTCGTCCGAGGAATCAGTGACGCTGGTTGTGCAGCGGAGCAACCCCAGCTCAACCAGCACTGATGGACCCCATACCCCACCCCGCCTCAGGCGGCGCTTACCCCTGGTGTTTTGTGGTGTATTGCAACAGCTGTTTTGGGCCCCAGTAGAGGAGGCAGGTGCTGGGTAAGAGCGTGCACTATCATTTGCCATCTCCCCTTCTTGTGGATAGTGACACGTTTGTGTGAGGTGGAATGCAAATTGTGACGTCAAAGAAGGCGACCGCACATGGCAGTGCACGGGCTCACCTGCCCAAGTTAGGGCTAGAATCATTGGCATCGTCTCCAACAAATGACGGGAGTAGGCAAATTTGCTGAGACGGCAAATTTGCCCATCGATTGTAGACCAATACAAATGCAATGAAAGCGGATTAAAGAAAAATACCAAAACCGCAAAAAAGGCAAAAGCCCGGAGATGCAACACAAAAACCAACCGAAACATTTGCCCCAATACAAGTCTGCACACCCAAAAATCTCTGTTCTTGGGTCCGGAGGTGTTACTGCTGCTTGAAGAAGTTTGTGCGGAGGGTTTTGCTCTGGTCACATTTGGGGTGCCTGGGTTTCCTTTGCAGCGCGCGCCAAGTCGCTTGTAGTGGGAGGGGCCCATTGCACACCATCCGGGTCAGAGGGAGGAGGTGTCCGCAGAGATCGGGCAAAGAGGGGGCCGGTTGTGGCTGAGGGAAACGGGCGCCTCAGCCCATAAACGCGTGCGAGCCGGCCCTTGCGGACTGATTCACTGCAACTACACATCCCTCACCAAAACTCCGCTGCATGGTCAGACATCACTCAGAGAGCATCGGAATATCTCCACAGGATTGGTAGCGCCCAGACGCGGTTGACTGCCCTCCCTCTACGAGGGAGGGGCGGATCACTTCCTCATGACGGCGACAACCGCGATCCGTTGTACTCAGCGAAGATGTTCATGTTGCTCATACACAACGACAGAAGAACAATTGGGAGGAGCAGTGCCAGACATTGCAGGCGCCTGAGGCAGGATCAGCGGCAACGTCTTTCAGATCAGAGAAAATAGGAAGAGTGCAACGCGGTTCTGGGAAAAGCCGGACCGCAGCCTACACCATCATGCACACAAACACGTACTCAGACACAGACACAAACACAGCCACGGCCACACACAAATATGCACATCCAAACGCACACGAACACCGATACCCGCACCCGCACGCACACCCACATTACTTCAAAATGCACTAACTCGAGTTCTGTATGGTCTTGGGTTTTAAAATTTTGTAGTCTCTTGTCAGTTCTACGGATGCCGTGGTCTGTGCGCCGGTTCGCCGTGCCCGCCCCAAGGGCTCTCTGCATTGGATTCAGGTTGAACTGGACGGTCGTGTGAGTGAGGAACCTGGACGCCCTTTCTGCTGCTGTTGTGGGGACGCTTGCTGACGCATTCAGACCCAAATGTCACACCTCCCGACCGCCAGGGGTTCGTGCCGACTTCTTTGTGGCGCGCTAGCCCTGAAAGGGCATGGAACGCTAGGTTGGCCTTGGCCGTCGTGCATCTGGGGTCTTTCCTCGTTCAACTCATTGTGAGTGAGTGAGAGTTGAAGGCCCCATAATGCAGCGCACTCGCTGATGAATGATATGCTGACGCCATTGCGCACGTTTTCAGTGGTTTTCGGTGTTTAGGAGTCCGACTGCAGAAGGTCCATTTCAGCACGAGAAGGGGTCTGAGGATGGTAACTCCGAGGCTGCTGACTCTAATGCTGCTCTTGTTGCTGCTGTTGTTGTTCCTGATGCTGCCAATGGCAATGCCAATGGCACTAAGCGTTGTGCCTCTGGGGGGGTGTCTGGCTGCGAATGCAGTGTGTGCGTTCACGTTGACCACTTTAATGAAGGCCGTTGTGCGTGCATTTATGTTGAATGCGTGCAAATCGGAGCTGCAATCCAAGCCGAACTCAGCGAGTGCTTTGGGTACGAGGTATAGAACAGGGGACAGTATTTCTCTTGACTGCCAGGACCCTGGATTATCATTTTCAGAGGGCGTGGTGAGTAGTCGCATTGCAGGGCTGAGATGTACCCAGATCGGGTACATCATGCGGTACATCATAGAGAAGTGGGAAAATGGGGCAAGATGGGGAAAGATGGGGAAACTTGGGGGAGGAAACAGGGAGCTGAACGTTGACGTGTGTTTCCTTTGCTATTGTGCACCGTTTGATACTGTGGGTACCGCCATGTATGGTACCAGTGGGCTACCCGGGGGGGGGGGGGGGGCAGGGGGTGGTCAAGCGCCCCCCCCCCCCCCCGCTCTCTCTCTCTCTCTGTGTGTGTCTGTCTGTCTGTCTGTCTGTGTCCCTGCTCGCTCGCACTCTCCCTCCCTCCTCCGCAACCCCACATTCCATGGTCGCTTGACCGGCCCCATGGGTACTGCAGCAACCTACTCACCTCTCAGCAAATCTCCTCAGTACTGCTTGGGCAGCATTTGTCTCGGTACCTTTGGCACCGGGTCAGACTCTGTCATCCCACAATGGGTGTTCGGGGCCGGGGTCAATCCCCAACTGCCTGCATCTCCGGGCACTCCCTTCATCCAATACAAACCGCTGCCCTCTGCCTTCTTTCATTGAGTAGTCCCAGGATCAAGGACGGCAGAGGGACGGAATGCAGCGGCAAACATGTGTTCTTTTGGGTGTCACACTGTGTTCTGCTTTTGTCGGTCAGGTATTGATTGTCCCAAGGAGTATAGCGTGCCTGAATGGCACAAGGGGCATTGCCTGTGAATCCATGGAAGTGCACAAGAAGATCACAATTTATGCAGTTTTCAGCCATTTTTGCTCTGTCTGTGTTTTTTTGCGACCTTAGTAACTCCGTGGCACCCACTGTGGCACCCACTCTGAGGGGTGCAAGAATACCGCCGAGTGCCGCTCTTTCACACTGACAGCAGAAGCCCTCCAAAAGGGCCCCGTTGCCGCGTTTCGCCACGTGTGGGTCGTCTCGTGCGGTCGCTGTCATTACTGCACAGCCCAATGCCCCTCAGCCGCCGTGTTGCACTTTTTTCAGTTGCAGTTTGTGAAGCCCACAAAATGGTGCAGGACGGTATTGCGTGTGTTCGAAGCGCGTCATCCCTCAGCACCCGATGTGCCTGTATCACTGATATGTTGAAGATTTGGGGCCGCTGTGATGCCGGCGGCTGTGAGGCTGGTTTGGCCAAGTTACGGCAGTCTCGCCCTCTCACTACTCTTTGCGACACAAGTGATTGGACCTGCAGTATGTGACGTGTACAGGGCTCGGGGTTTTGCTAAGTATATCGCCTACGTGTTGGGAGGCCTCGGTCCCTCGAGCCCGCCCTCTGCCCCGGCGGGGCTATGCTGTCATTGGGCACTGCTCAGGCTGGACAGTAGCGCTCGTCCGAGGAATCAGTGACGCTGGTTGTGCAGCGGAGCAACCCCAGCTCAACCAGCACTGATGGACCCCATACCCCACCCCGCCTCAGGCGGCGCTTACCCCTGGTGTTTTGTGGTGTATTGCAACAGCTGTTTTGGGCCCCAGTAGAGGAGGCAGGTGCTGGGTAAGAGCGTGCACTATCATTTGCCATCTCCCCTTCTTGTGGATAGTGACACGTTTGTGTGAGGTGGAATGCAAATTGTGACGTCAAAGAAGGCGACCACACATGGCAGTGCACGGGCTCACCTGCCCAAGTTAGGGCTAGAATCATTGGCATCGTCTCCAACAAATGACGGGAGTAGGCAAATTTGCTGAGACGGCAAATTTGCCCATCGATTGTAGACCAATACAAATGCAATGAAAGCGGATTAAAGAAAAATACCAAAACCGCAAAAAAGGCAAAAGCCCGGAGATGCAACACAAAAACCAACCGAAACATTTGCCCCAATACAAGTCTGCACACCCAAAAATCTCTGTTCTTGGGTCCGGAGGTGTTACTGCTGCTTGAAGAAGTTTGTGCGGAGGGTTTTGCTCTGGTCACATTTGGGGTGCCTGGGTTTCCTTTGCAGCGCGCGCCAAGTCGCTTGTAGTGGGAGGGGCCCATTGCACACCATCCGGGTCAGAGGGAGGAGGTGTCCGCAGAGATCGGGCAAAGAGGGGGCCGGTTGTGGCTGAGGGAAACGGGCGCCTCAGCCCATAAACGCGTGCGAGCCGGCCCTTGCGGACTGATTCACTGCAACTACACATCCCTCACCAAAACTCCGCTGCATGGTCAGACATCACTCAGAGAGCATCGGAATATCTCCACAGGATTGGTAGCGCCCAGACGCGGTTGACTGCCCTCCCTCTACGAGGGAGGGGCGGATCACTTCCTCATGACGGCGACAACCGCGATCCGTTGTACTCAGCGAAGATGTTCATGTTGCTCATACACAACGACAGAAGAACAATTGGGAGGAGCAGTGCCAGACATTGCAGGCGCCTGAGGCAGGATCAGCGGCAACGTCTTTCAGATCAGAGAAAATAGGAAGAGTGCAACGCGGTTCTGGGAAAAGCCGGACCGCAGCCTACACCATCATGCACACAAACACGTACTCAGACACAGACACAAACACAGCCACGGCCACACACAAATATGCACATCCAAACGCACACGAACACCGATACCCGCACCCGCACGCACACCCACATTACTTCAAAATGCACTAACTCGAGTTCTGTATGGTCTTGGGTTTTAAAATTTTGTAGTCTCTTGTCAGTTCTACGGATGCAGTGGTCTGTGCGCCGGTTCGCCGTGCCCGCCCCAAGGGCTCTCTGCATTGGATTCAGGTTGAACTGGACGGTCGTGTGAGTGAGGAACCTGGACGCCCTTTCTGCTGCTGTTGTGGGGACGCTTGCTGACGCATTCAGACCCAAATGTCACACCTCCCGACCGCCAGGGGTTCGTGCCGACTTCTTTGTGGCGCGCTAGCCCTGAAAGGGCATGGAACGCTAGGTTGGCCTTGGCCGTCGTGCATCTGGGGTCTTTCCTCGTTCAACTCATTGTGAGTGAGTGAGAGTTGAAGGCCCCATAATGCAGCGCACTCGCTGATGAATGATATGCTGACGCCATTGCGCACGTTTTCAGTGGTTTTCGGTGTTTAGGAGTCCGACTGCAGAAGGTCCATTTCAGCACGAGAAGGGGTCTGAGGATGGTAACTCCGAGGCTGCTGACTCTAATGCTGCTCTTGTTGCTGCTGTTGTTGTTCCTGATGCTGCCAATGGCAATGCCAATGGCACTAAGCGTTGTGCCTCTGGGGGGGTGTCTGGCTGCGAATGCAGTGTGTGCGTTCACGTTGACCACTTTAATGAAGGCCGTTGTGCGTGCATTTATGTTGAATGCGTGCAAATCGGAGCTGCAATCCAAGCCGAACTCAGCGAGTGCTTTGGGTACGAGGTATAGAACAGGGGACAGTATTTCTCTTGACTGCCAGGACCCTGGATTATCATTTTCAGAGGGCGTGGTGAGTAGTCGCATTGCAGGGCTGAGATGTACCCAGATCGGGTACATCATGCGGTACATCATAGAGAAGTGGGAAAATGGGGCAAGATGGGGAAAGATGGGGAAACTTGGGGGAGGAAACAGGGAGCTGAACGTTGACGTGTGTTTCCTTTGCTATTGTGCACCGTTTGATACTGTGGGTACCGCCATGTATGGTACCAGTGGGCTACCCGGGGGGGGGGGGGGGGCAGGGGGTGGTCAAGCGCCCCCCCCCCCCCCGCTCTCTCTCTCTCTCTGTGTGTGTCTGTCTGTCTGTCTGTCTGTGTCCCTGCTCGCTCGCACTCTCCCTCCCTCCTCCGCGACCCCACATTCCATGGTCGCTTGACCGGCCCCATGGGTACTGCAGCAACCTACTCACCTCTCAGCAAATCTCCTCAGTACTGCTTGGGCAGCATTTGTCTCGGTACCTTTGGCACCGGGTCAGACTCTGTCATCCCACAATGGGTGTTCGGGGCCGGGGTCAATCCCCAACTGCCTGCATCTCCGGGCACTCCCTTCATCCAATACAAACCGCTGCCCTCTGCCTTCTTTCATTGAGTAGTCCCAGGATCAAGGACGGCAGAGGGACGGAATGCAGCGGCAAACATGTGTTCTTTTGGGTGTCACACTGTGTTCTGCTTTTGTCGGTCAGGTATTGATTGTCCCAAGGAGTATAGCGTGCCTGAATGGCACAAGGGGCATTGCCTGTGAATCCATGGAAGTGCACAAGAAGATCACAATTTATGCAGTTTTCAGCCATTTTTGCTCTGTCTGTGTTTTTTTGCGACCTTAGTAACTCCGTGGCACCCACTGTGGCACCCACTCTGAGGGGTGCAACTGGGGGTTTTGTGACACCAGTCCAGGCTCAGAAACGAAAGAACGTTTTTTTGCAGCCCCTAGCTTTGCCTAAGGCGGGTCATGGCCTGTGTGATAGACGTGAAATGATCCTTTCCACTAAAGTTGGCCTACATGTGTTACGTGAAAATGCATTTTTTCCGGCAACTGTTGACGGTCCTCAAGGGCATTTGGATCGTTGTTGGGTGACCATTTGGTGACAATACGAGTATTTATAAACCCATGGGGAGCCACATATCACCAACTGTGCCCTCTATTGGGGTATATTGCCCCCCAATGGCGCCATTTTGGGCTTGTTTGGACTTTGGTGGGCACCAGTTGGTTGGCCTACAGGCCACCGTGCGTGCATCCAGACCCAACCTGTGTGGAGCGTTTTTCTGCTACATGTATTTGTATGTGGCATATCTTTACTAATGTACCCACCAGGGTGCAGGGTCACAGGGTGGGCTTTCGGGGGGAAGTAGGGACCCCCCCCATTTTTTTTTCGTTTTTTTGGGGTCAGAAAACACAAAACAACATGTTTTAGAAGTGAATTGGATGGCTATTAGTGGGTATTTGCCCCTATGAAGGGTTCGCAGCGGCTAAAGATAGGGTATGACGTAGTAGTATCCTAGCCTGAGTTGGGCTTTGGCCATTCTCACCCAGTGAGATTTCGATGTGTCATGGCTTCCAAGATAAGGAAACTGGGATCTGGCCAATCGCTCTTGGTGAGACTCGTATTTTTCATGGCTCCCTATATAGGGAGTTGGGATCTGACCAAGTCTCACCCAGTGAGAGTGGGATGTTCCATGGGTTCCCATATAGGGAGTTGGAATTTGGCCAGTCTCACCGGGTGAGATTGCGATGTGTCATAGCTTTCTATATAGCAAACTGGGATCTGGCCGGTCTCGCCCGGCAAGACTCAGGTTTTTCATGCTTTTCTATATAGGGAAATGGGATCTAGCTAGTCTGACCCGGTCAGACTGAGATTTTTCATGCCTTCCGTTATAAGGAGTTGGGATTTGGCTAGTCTCACCCGCCGAGACTATCATGTGCCATGGCTTCCTATATAGGGAAATGGGACCTCGTCCATCTCACCTGGTGAGACCCAGATTTTTCATGCCTCCATATATAGGGAGTTGGGATTTGGCCAGTCTCACCCGGTGAGATTCGGATGTTTCATGGCTTCCTATATAGGGAATTGGGATCTGACCAATGTCACCCGGTGAGACTGCGATGCGCCACTGCTTCCTATATGGCGAACTGGGCTGTGGCCAGTCTCAGCCGCTGAGACTCAAATTTTTCATGGCTTTCTATGTAAGGAGTTACGATTTGGCTAGTCTCACCCGATTAGACTGGGATGTTTTATGGCTTCTTTTATGGGGAATTGGGATTTGGCGAGTCTCACCCGGTGAGACTGGGATGTTTCATGGCTTCCTATACATGGAACCGGGATGTGGCTAGTCTCACCCGCTGAGACTCAAATTTTTCATCGATCTCTATATGGAGGGTTGGGATTTCGCCAATCTCACCTGGTGAGACTCGGGTTTTCTACGGCCCCCTTTACGGTAAGTTGCGACTTGCCTGGTCGCACCCGGTGAGGCCCGGATGTTTCATGGCTTCCTACATAGGGAAATGGGATCTGGCCAGTCGCACCTGGTGAGACTCCGATTTTCATGGCTCCCCATATGGAGAGTTGGGATCTGGCCAATCTCACCCGGTGAGACTCGGTTGTTTCATGGCTTCCTATCTAGGGAACTGGGATCTGGCTAGTCTCACCCGATTACACTGGGATGTTTCATGGCTTCTTTTATGGGGACTTGGGATTTGGCCATTCCTACCCGGTGAGACGGGGATGTTTCATGGCTTCCGATAAAGAGAGTTGGGATGTGGCCAGTCTCACCCGGTGAGACTCAAATTTTCATGCCTCTCTGTATATTTGGTTTGGATTTGTCAATCTTGCCCGATGAGGCTTATATGTTTCATGGCTTCATATATAAGGAAATGGGATTCGAACTTACCAAAATGTAATGCAGAGAGTAAGAAAAAGTCACTGCCATGTCTTTCTCGGAGGGCTTGATCCAGGCCAAGCCCCCCTTAAAACCCTTTTGTTGATGCTAAGACTAACTTAAGTATTTTTATCACTCTTTTGAAGCCTTAAGTACACTTTCTCAAAGTAACTAGGGTTGTAACCCTAGCCCCCCCCATGAAGTTCACCCCTACCACTCAACTGAGCGGAGGTACCTTCCTTCATGGAGGATGTACCGAAATAAAATAGGCATTTCATGCTTTAGGCCTTGGAGGTTAAGCCTAGTGGTCTCCCACCCCAAGACCCCTATACTCAATTGTTTCTACCACTTATTGCGGTTCTACTTTTTAACTGTTTCTGAATTCAGTTGCTTGGCCAAGTCATTTTCTGTGTTGGCCTGACATCTATGCCCCATATTCCTAACCAGCGCCATTTCATCCAAAAGAGTGCACATGAAGTGCCTGATGCTATCTTGGAGGCCAGAGTCAGTCCAGTTTTCATATAAAATCTTTTGTATTATCCATTTGAGATTGAATCTTTGTGTTTATACCTGCATTGTCTATCTGCAGCCCTTCTGTGTTACACTGGATTTCAAAACTATCCATTGATTCGATCCACATCCTGTTCTTGCTCTACTTGCTGCTTTGGTTTGGGTTTTCAACTTCAAAACCTGCAGGATTTCATCAAAATATCTAGGGCACTAATCAAGGACATCTTTCCGGTAGCAGAGACAGTCCCTTGTCACCTTTGGAACCGACCCTGAGAAGAAGTGCAGCACACAAAGCTCAACAACAAGTTCATCATGTCCACGCCAAACGTCAGGACCTGGCCCATAAGAACTGTCCAAGTACAAATGGGCAGCATGCCCACCCTATGAGTGAACCACCTTACGGAGCTCCACATCTCAGTGTCGCATCTGGGTCCCAAGGAGATCCAGATCGCAGAAGGGCGGAAGAAAATACAATCCTTACCACCGTGGCCTTAGCGGCCCACGGTGGAGACAGCCTGTATCATCTCCACAGGCGTGTAGCAGCCTCAGTCTCCCGATCCGCCTGTCCTGCATCATCCTCAAAAGCGATTGGAGGCCCTGAGGAATACGAGGAACTGAGGAAGAAAATGGATGAATACATCCTCCATGAGGAGTACTACAAATCCATTCGTGGAGAAGATGGGGAGGAGCCATTGACAGTACACAGATCCAGACCACGTACAGACCTAGGGTCCTACACGCACTCTGGCCCGCCGTCCGACAGAGCCGAGACAGCATCCCTGCCAAGACGACCGAGACCCGAGTATCCAAGAGCATGTTGTCCAACCCCAAGGGCTCCTGAAGTAGGCCCGACTCGAGTTGAGGGACAACATCATCCAAGGCCAACCTACGGTGCCCTACATCATACGGCCGAACTGCTGGCCAAACTTCTGTCTGGATGGGAAGATCCAGATGTGACGGCCCTATCGGAGGCCATTAAGGCGAAACTGGGTATTGCAGAATTCTTACCCAAGCCAGAGTTGTCCTCCCCCTCCCCCGGACTGAGTACCCTGGCCGAAGATCTTAAGAGATCAAGGGTCTCAAGGCTGTTGCCTAAGGTCACCCGCCCCAGCCCCTTTCACCCCCGTGCCACGACAGTGCCCATGGCTGAACTACAGGACGTGCCTGTGACAGAGACTGACAAAAGAGGGCTGTCAGCCCTGGCACCTCTTGCCGCCGTATCACCTTGTGGCCTAACTCCGGGGGGTGGGAAGACGGGCAGACCTATTGCCCAGGCGAACATCCAGCTGGAACTGCCGGAGTTCGACCCCAAAAATCTGCCCGAATGGGCAGAAGAATTTGCTGAGTTTCTTTTGCTGACTGGCCCATCCCATGTGGATGTGGCCACCAAATGCTCACTGCTGAAACGCTCATGCAAAAAGAAATTTTTGCAAAAGTGGTGCCACAGATTGTGAAAACCTGTTCCACCTGGGCAGAGGTACTCCAGAGGTTGGAGAAAACGTTCCCAGTCTATGAGACTGACCTCAGTGTGCGCACACAGATAGAGGAGCTACCTATGCTCCCTGAGTTTCCATCCGCTGCGCGAATCTCTGAATACGTGTGCGACTTGGAGTATCTGTTTTTGCTGATGAACGTTGGCTCCTACGGAGCCACTGAACCCCACCTTTGGCTCATGAGTAAGATCCCCCAACGTACGTGGGATGATTGCCGCTCTACCTCTGAGAGGAAGAGTCGGACCCACTCGTACGATGAACTGGTGGACCTCCTGACTGAGCTAGCTCTCCAGAGAGAGAATGACTCCCACATGGAGAAATTCCTCAAGAAGCACTTGGGTCGAGGGGGTAACCCAACCCCCGAACGTGGCGAAGGGAAAGGGGCTAAAAATCCCACTAACGCCAACCAGGGAGCTGGTAAAGGAAGGGGTAACCTACGTGCCATGAATGAGGTTAAACCTGAGGCAGGTACACCCCCTTTGTTCTACTGCAAACCTGTCAATGACAAGGGGGGGCCTTGTCATGCCCCTGACTGTGATCAACGCAATAACTGTATGCTGCGGATGAAACGACAGCAGCATACCAAGGATGGGAAACCTGTGACCCATCAGGATCATTTCAGGTGTACCATCACCTGTGGCTATTGTGGCAAACGTCGTCACTACGAAGACGAATGTCACATAAAGAAACGCGAGAGTGATAAACTCAAGCGTCAGGAGGCCGAACGCCAGAAGACCCAAACAGCCACCAAAAACCCCCAGATTGGGGATAAAGGTGGTAAAGGAGGTGGCAAGGGGGGTGGCAAAAATGGACCCCCTAACCCCCAGAGGCGCTCATCAGCGCCCGTTGCTACACCCTCTCCCGCTGCTACACCCCCTCCTGCCGCAGGTGATCCCAAGAAGCGCCCCCAGGGGGATAACGCTACCCCTGAGGGGAATAACTCCAAGAAGAGGTGCTTGGCCTGGATGGCCAGGTCCCTCATAGCTGCAGGGGTGGATGTCAAGTTCCCTAATGAGGAGTAGGGGGGCAGCTCCGAAGAGGAGGACTTGGTTTTCTGGATCCTCGTGAAAATCGGGGATCAAGTTTTTCGAGCGGTGCTTGACACCGGTGCAACACTTTGCATAGTGGCCCGGCGCCTGCTAAAGACTTTCAAGAAAACTAAGACCGTGGCCATAAGAGTAGGGGATGGGCGTACCATCCATTCCTTGGGGGGGGTCGATGTGACCATATGCCTGGGCGACGAAACCGTGACCCAACACTGCAGAGTGCTGGACACCGACGCCTCTGACATCGTCATTGGTACAGACTTCCTACGAAGAAACCCCCAGGTAAAAATGCTGTCTCTCCAGCGCCCCTATTCTTTGCACTGCGACTTTGGCAGTGGGCTGTTCTCAGTACCTTTGGAGCTGTCAGGACGAAAAGAGTCTGGGCTGCGCTACGCATCCAAGACTAACCATCGTACTGAAAACTACCAACTGGCCCGTCACGTTCTTGAAAATGGACTGGCGGCCCTTCAGGTAAACCTGGATGAGATCCAGGTGGAATTGTTTGCGAGCCAACAACAGCACATCATGCAGTTGTACTGCTCGAAACAATCGAACAATGCTTTCCGTTTCTTCTGGAAAGCAATGGGCCTAGCGTATGCTCACCCTCCCTTCTCCCTGCTCGCGAAGGTTCTAACCAAAATCGATTCTGAGGGAGGAAGGGTTGTCATGTGCACCCCTGACTGGGGCTGCTCTTGTGAACATGCTTACTGGCGCCGTATGCTAGATCGAATGACCGTGGGAAGAGTGCAACTCCCCGACGGCCCCATCTATGTGCCTGAGGACTCAGACACAGCTATGCAGGCCCCTGAGTGGGCCAGTTTCCTGTCCAGCGTTGATGGATCTCTCAATCCTGTACCCCTGTGTGACCTAGACCAGGTGCTACTGAAAGAGGTCATTGCCAAAAATCGTGGCCTGACCCTTTCTGATCTCAAAAATCGATCTTCTGAGCACCTATCTGCCACACTTACAGGGTGTGAGTCTCTCGATGGCTATCTGGAACCTGCAGCTGTAAAGGAGGATGCTGACGACCAGCTGTCTGAGATCGCCAGCACTATCCCTCCTGTTGATCCCAGGTGTGTTGACCTAAAACACAGTGCCTTCCTAGCCCAGCTGTTGCTAGAGGAGGTAGATCTAGAGTCAACCCCTGAACCCGCTTCCCCTGTTGGGAAGCCAGTGCTACACATGCAGCCTATGCACACAGGTGAACCCGCGGCCCGGAGTGCTGATGCTCTGGCGCGACCTGCTTCCAATAACATGCCATTGTCTGAGCATGACACTCAGGAACTCCGGCGGCTGTTGTACCTGAAGGCCGAAGGTATTGAGCGCCAAGAGCGGTTGCAATACCTCAGACAGACTTGGAAATCCTCCATCTGGTCTGAGGAGGACGATGATTCCTATACGCTGCCTGATCCTGAGATACCCCAAGTGTATTCTCTGCACTATGGGCAGCAATGTCCCCCTGAGTGGGACGATGGTTCTGTGCCTGCCGAAACTGCTGATCAGCAGAAAAAGAAAGAACATGGAAAGAGCAACCTCCATGCTGAGGAGGATTTCCTGCAGAAACTCGAGAGTCTTAACCTTGACCCCCGACTGAAGAAACTGCTGATAACCTATGAGGAGGTGTTCGGCGCCCTGCCGCCTCCCCTCTCTTGTAAAAAACTGGTCCAGATGGACCTGAAACTGAAACCTGAATTTGAAAAGACGCGAGTGAGGCGTCGTCCCTATCCCGCTCCACAGGAACAGATTGAAGAAATCGAGCGCCAGATCCAGGAATGTATTGATGCTGGCGTCGTTGAAGAATATAAGAAGGGGGACTACCCCCATCACTGCAGTCCCTTATTCTTGGTTGCCAAACAAGGGTCGACTGCCCTACGACTGGTTGTAGACTATGGTGAGGTCAACAAGAAAACCCAGAAGCACTCGGGGAGTATTCCTAACATCGAAAATACCCTGGAGCGTATTGCCAAATGCAGGTACAAGAGCAAAATTGACAAACGCTCTGGTTTCTGGCAGGTGGACCTAACCGCCGCAGCTCAGGAGCTGCTGGCTTTTATAACCCCTAAGGGCCGTGTCTTTAAGTGAAAGGTTATGCCTTTCGGGGTGGCTAATGCCCCAGCGCTCTTCCAGGAGCTAATGAACAAAATTTTGTACATACTGAGGCGCGGGCCTCTAGTACAGGAGTTGATTTCTCGGGGTGCAGAAATGGAGGCTCAAATCGACGACGTGAGTTTGGGTACTAATACCCAAGAGGACAATGTCCTTCTCCTCCGTGAATTTTTCATTGTTCGTCAAGAAAACCATCTCCGAATCAAACTCGAAAAATGTGAGTTTATGAAAGAGGAGATGGAATATTTCGGCCTCGACGTGGGGTATGGTTGGTGGAAACCAGCCGCGTCTAAGATGCAGCCGCTACAGGACATGCAGATTCGCGATGACCCTAAGAAGGGTCTACATGACGTGAGGAGTTTTGTGGGCGCCTGTAATTTCTATCGGCGTCACATCCACAATTTTACTTACTCCTCTGCCCCCATCACTGACCTAATCAAGAAAACTACTCCCTGGAGGTGGACCGCCAGAGTGAAGCGGTACCCAGAACCTATGGCCCATGGACCGGAGGCCTGTGAGCCGTCACACCCGTGCGGAAGCTGTGGACACCGGCTGTCACCGGGATATCCCTGTTCTCTAATCCGCGGGATCTGGAATCCGATCCTTAACCATTGAATCGATGTAGAATGACCATAATTTTATTGTCTGAGGCGATTTTCGGTCGGAAATCGGTGAAATATCCGATTTCTACCGCGATTTCTAATTGTCCTGAAATCGCCGCCTGATGTCGCCTGTTCGCGCGCCTTCGTCGCTTCTCCGTGGCGAGTTTTGTGATTGACTTTTATCGAGTACCTGTGAGGTTCTAAGAGAACTTAAGTGCTGAATCTAGAGGGTATTTAATGTACTTTCATCTGGTGTGTTCACCAGAATTTTTCGCCGTTGCGTTTTCGAGAAAATCAGTGCGCAAGGCTTTCCGTCGATCGTGCGAACTCATGCTTCTCCAGGACCATGAGTTCGGACGGAACCCTACATCTCCCCCCTATGTCTTTCATCGATGCCCCTTTCACGCGGGCATATCATCTTGTATAGGGAAGCGGGCAATGGTGGTGTTTTAGGCAGCCTATGGGTCTCGCAAACCCAAGTCGTTTGCGTGCGCAAACGCTAACTTTGTGGCCTTGTGAGCATGAACATTAATAACCGAACGCAATGCTCACAAGACCAAAAGCCCTAGGCCATTTTTGATTTTCGAGCCAACTCAACGATGGCTCCACGCAATTCAATGCGTACCAAAACTCTATTTTCGAAAAAGGGCAAGTTTTGGTCGAAAATTAGGCCAAAATGGCCAAAAACCCGAGGCTCGTACTCGAAGCCTATGGGGAGTTGAGCCTCGAATCAAGGCAATATGTAAAGTAGAGACCACCAAGGACATCGTGGATGACTTGGTTGATTTGTACAACCTTGTCTTCTATTTTATATAATTTCGCCATGTGAGCACGCGTGCCATATTGCCTCTTTGCACACGCGCTCGTATGCAAGCACTATTGACACGAGTGGGCGGAGACAATCTAACCATGGCTTGCATATTTCACAGCACCTACTATGGACCTACTCCAAAAGTGTTTGCTCATATTTTTGTTCCTCAATGACCCAAAGATATGTTCATGCCAATATCGCCGATATATGCACTTTTTCCCATAAATAGTGTGCTTCAAGGATTGAGGTGTTAAAAATGCTTTCATTGTGCTTTGAACCTCAACCCTTGTTGCGAAAGGGAAGCAAAGCTTCGGTTGGCATCCATGCAAAAGCCCGAGGCTCCTTTCTCTCGTGATACGGAGACACCATATTTCGAGGGACCACTTTTGGGTGAATTTTGGCCGTTTTGCCCAAAATGGCCACAAACTCCTTCTCCCCCTGATTTCACCCCCGTGGTTGCGTGCGCCACTTGACCAAGGGTAAGGGCAATTCGGAGAGGGCACACAAACCCGCATCAGATGGGGTGTTTCCCCATGTGGCCTCTCCTCTCAATGGGAGAGTTGTGAGTCACCCAATTTGGGGTATGTTGCCATTCTGCCCCATTTGTGTGTCACTTTCCCTCCAATGGGAAAAATGGCTAGAGGCGATCATGAGGGTTGGCAAGTGGCATATATTGGGACCTAAGTCCCATGTGTTTACAGCATTTTTGGTTGGAAGAATCCTCGCCGTGGCCATGGAGATATGGAATCATGAGTGGGGGCCATTTTGGCCAAATTTCGCTGTTTTTGCCATTGTATGCCATATTGGAATTACCATATATCCATGGGGCACAAGATCCACCCAGGAAGGAGTGGTGAATATTGTAGCATATGACCAAGAGTTGAATGCCATTGAGTTTCGTATTTGCTCCTCCGGCTCATCCGGAGTTATTCTACTTTTGGCGCGATCCACGATCCCCCCCTTTGCACCGCATGTTGCTTTCTGCCCCGTCCGTGTGGTCATCCCCTCGGTGAACAGTTGAAAGTGCTGCCCTGGGTCGTTGTGGGTGCCGGAGGGCTCGGGGCCGGCAAGACCAGTGGGGCAGGCACGCGAGGAGTCTTCCTGGATGTTGTTATTGGGGGTAGAACCAGAGACACGGACACCAACGGAGGCGAGAGCAGCGACAACAGAAGCAAGGTCCATGCTGATTGTGGTCCGGCAGAAAATCCCAGTCTATGAAGAAAATTGAGGGGAATTATTCTAAATACATCTGAGTGTCCAAAACTGTCTGAAAGAATTTAAATAATCCATTTATGTAAAAAGGCTTGGCCGATCTGGCCCGCGAGCGCGCGTCAGCGGCAAATGGCGATTCCAGCTAAAATAGCGGAACGCGGCGGATCTACGGGAAATGGACCGCGGAATCAAATCCGGCATATCAGAAATATATAGGAAATATCCTGTGACTGAGCTGCGAGGCGGCAATTCCGCCGAAGCAAAGAAAATGACCAAAATGTAGTCAATCTGGGCAGAATGTCTGAAAATCTGAGCAGATGGGGCTAGCCGCACTTACACTCCCCCTCCAAAAACACACTGGGGTGTGTCGCTACGTCAACGAAGAACGTAGTGCGGGTAAGTCCCAGAAAAAGATAGAAATGTAGCCTCGATGGGGCGAAATCTGCTTGATCTGACCTGATTTGAGCTTAATTGGCACTGAATCAGGGAGGATGAACCTGAAATGAGACAGAATGAGAAGTGACGAACAGTCCTCCGTGCAGTAAAACATTAGGTCACGGGCTAAAAAGCATGTAAACGTATCGAGAATCGATACCAAACCATGCATTGGTTGAGAATGAGGTAGATTATTGGTGGATTGAGTGGGGGGATCAAGAATTGGAGTGACATCTCAGCGCTCTGGCACAGTTTCGCTGTCGCGGGCACGCTACAGTGTCCTCGCCGAACTCTACATCGTGTTATCCCGCTTTTCTCGTTCTGAAAAGTACAGCATGTGGCTCAGATTTGGCGCATCTGGTGGATGATCACAAGATTCAGCAAAAATGAGAATGAATTTGAGCAGAGATTGAGGGGATTAAGCAATCACAGAGAGGTTAAACAAATACACATGTAGTCTACAGACCCTAAGTGAACCACCGAAGGTAGAGATGTTCTTCTGTTCACTTAGATCTAAACAGATCTTCGAGGAATGATGGGAGATGACAAGGAAATCAATCTAAATTGTCCTAACATGAGTAAATTCCCTGAGATGAAGGTGAAATGAAGCGGAATGTCTACAACTGCAACTACTAACACTTTCGTTTAGACTAAAGTAAATATATATTGTCGTTTATTCAGCTCAATTGTGCTTTCCGGCACGTTGGTTCGCGAGCATCTAACAGATTCTATCAAAATGTGGATCATGTGATGATGCATCATGATGGGACATGCTGGCCCTGGATCCTTGGCATGTAACGCGCCGAAGGTTCACTGAAGGTGCTTTACTGACAGTATATAACTGAGAGACACCGAATTTACAGTGGCGGTGGTGTCAATCGACTTGGACAAGGCCAATCTTTCGATGGAGTCCCACAAGACACTTGGATTCACCATTCTCGACAGTTTCTGGTCGAATTGAGCTCACATTGGCGTGTGCCAAAAATACAACGAAGCTTACGGACTTCAGAGGTTGCTGTTAGAAGTCCCTAGAGCTCCTAGATGAATATTGTCTGAACAATTGACGTCTGGGTTTCGTACAACAGTGGCAGAATGATGGACAAACCTGAGAAATTCAAGGTAAATTTGAGGATCCTGAATCTGAATCTGGACTTTGGCGTTAGCATCACAGCAAATGAAGGTGAGATCTGAGTTCCTGGCGTCGCATCTGGTGCAGCCAGTACTACAGGGGTTGCCTGTAGGGGTGAATGTCGCTGGCCAGCGTTTTGATTATGTACATTTGCTTCCATCTGCACGAGTAGCCAAATTCCAAAGATGCACAGACCAACAGAGACAAGATTACCCCGAATCTGCCTGAATTAAGCCTGAGTTTGGTTTTTTCTGAACACGGCAGCACACTCCGTCAGCGTATCTACGCCTTATCTGCCGAACGGAGACCAAAGAAAAGTTGATTTACGTCAAATTATCAAACATTCGCAGTTCTCCACATCATGACATAAACAGAAAGAATGAACAGTGGATTGAGCAGAATGTGGTAGGATGGCTTCCTCAATTCGGCCAAGCACGAATGCATGTGACCACCAACCTGTCTGGCCTGGCCCTCGTACGGCTTGGGCGCTGCAGATCAGCGGCCGAACTTGAAGCTTGGTCCTCATTTGGCTCCTGGGCTGGCCTGACCGCAGGAGGGGGGATCGACGGATCAGCCCTGGAATGTGGCTGCTGAGGGCCGTAAAAGGCTGGATCTCGATTCACCACAGGTCGTTTTCCGTCGCTCTCCACTTGTCTGTCTGGTTTCGACAAACAATCTGTCAGGAGTACGCCAATTTCGGGGTGCTTCTTCAGGAAGTCGATGAACCCCTTGGTGTATCCATGGACAAAAGATTGGGCTGGTTCCCAGTTGTTGTGACTGGAATCAAAGCCCCTCCACTCACACAAAAATTCCCATTCGCCCTTGGCGTCACGTCTTGCTTCAACAATCCTCTTGAGTTCGTACTTTCCCCCTTCGATTACCCGATCGGACAAGTGTTTTGCAGTCCAAAAAAGGGGTTTAACCCGATCCTTGGGGGAGGGGATCTCTCTCTTGAGGCGATCGCCCGAAACGTCAATTTCCCTGCTGACATCCACACGAATCCTCCACCTGTTCTCCCCAAGACGCGCTGTAACAGCGAATGGCCCCTCCCACAAGGGAAGAAGCTTGTCATCTCCGTCCAGGGTGGTTTCGGATTCTCGAAGCCAAACTCGATCATCGACTTCAAAATTGTGGGGGTTTTTTCGACCTTGATTTTGAACCCAAAGCCAGTCAGCTTGATGCTTCTCGATTAATTTCGACACAGTTTTATCTGCTCGTTGGACTTCGTCCAAAAACAGCGAAGCATCCTTACAGGGGCGAGGATTATTCAACGGCATGTTCCACCAACACTTCTTTCGTCCAAAGACAATTTCATTTGGAGAAAGGCCATGATACAAAGGCGTGTTGTGGTAACGGCGAAGCAATGCGAAGAGAACTTCCATCCAATGGAAATCCTTTTCACTCGCGAGCTCCTTACGAAGCATATGAATTATAGAGCGGCCGACTCTTTCGCCAGGCAGCGCTCGATGCGAGTGGATTTCACATCGGAGGTGGTGGATTCCAAGGCGAGCACACAATTCTCTCCACCATTCGGAGGTGTACTCTTTGCCTGAATCCGTGACCACCTCGGATGGGACGTCCCAGCCTCCCATCCAGGTCTGCGCGCACCACTTGGCGGCAGCCTTGCCAGTCATCGACTCAATGTTGCAAGGCAACACTTGAATGTAGCCGGAATGACGGCACTGAATAAGGAGCACACCATTGACTTTTTTGTTAGTCCAATGGCACTCTTCGTCATCGAGTTCACCGAGATAGAAGAAATCACTGGTGACTCTGCTAAAGAGACGCTCCGGAATAGGATGAGGCCTCAGATGGCCGTGCTTCTTCGCGCTGGGGGGCGTCGAGACAGCACATTGGGCACATCCGGCAGCTACTTTCATGCAATGAGTGTAGAGCCTCGATCCAAACAACCTATGCTTAATCATCGACCACAGTCGACGGCCATGTGCGTGGGGGGACTCCCATTTATGCCACCAGTTTAACACTCGGGGGGCTAGGGCGTCTGGCACACACAATTTACCCTCCATCCACAGCTTCCCCCCATCCAACGAGTACTCAGCAAAAATCCCATCTCTGTGAGCATCTTTGGATTTGAGATTTCCAAAGACCTCTTTAAACATGGGATCCTGCAGGTAATCGGACGTCCAGTCACGGATGATCAGGGAATCCTTCGGCAGGGGTGGAGTTTTGGCCGGATCTCGGCACTTAATGCCTTGGATCAACCGAAATCGACTTACTCGTCGGGTGTAGTCAAACCCCTTCACACTCCCTGAAGAGGGATCGGTGACTTTTTCCACGACTTTCAGTGTTTTGGTGCAGATCTCATGGGCATGCGCCGGATCTGAGATGGCCGTGATGTCGTGACACGGCAATGCGTGCTGTTTAACAGCGCACTGCATGCATGCACGTCGAATGAGTTTCTTTTCTTCCTGATCCCATTCGATGATTACATGGCGGTCCTGCTCCGTACCATGGATGTTGGTACTTTGCAGCCCCTCTGAGGCGGGGTAAGCCCATCGGCTCAGAGCATCCGCTACCGTGTTATGTTTACCAGGCAAATACGACACATGGAGGTCAAACAGAGAGAGAAATTCGTGCCATCTGGCCCGTCGACCAGCTGGGCTCGCGACAGTATCAATGTGTTCAGTGGCCCAATACTCCAGAGATCGATGATCCGTCAGGACCTCGACTCGATTGGTGCCAACCCACGATTGGTACTTTTTTAGAGCGCAAATTATGGCGTAAGTCTCTTGCTCACGCGGCGACCATTGCATTTGGCGTGGGGCTAGCTTCCGAGACCAAAATGCAAGAGGGTAATGATCGCCGGTGGCCTCATCAACCTGTTCAAGAACAGCTCCGATCGCGTACCTAGAAGCGTCGGTTCTAATGTAGAAGGGTCGGTCAAATTGGGGCACATGCAACGTGGCGACTTCGCAGAGGGCCGCCTTCAAGTGATGGAAGGCCTCCTCGCACTCGTCAGTCCACTTGACACGAACCTTTGAACCTGCCTTGCCCGCATCTCTCCCTACTTTCAATAATTCAGTGAGGGGGGCAGCAAATTTGGCATAATTCGGCACAAAAGTGTGGTAAAAATTGCAACAACCCAGGAATCCTCTCAACTCCGTGATCGTCTCAGGGCGCTTCCACTTCTGAATAGCGACGAGCTTCCCTGGACTGGGTCGTCGAGTGCCATTCTCTAGGAGAGAACCACAAAATT
Source organism: Eutreptiella sp. 'Long Island Sound 2002' (assembly GCA_964036045.1). Classification (NCBI taxonomy): domain Eukaryota; phylum Euglenozoa; class Euglenophyceae; order Eutreptiales; family Eutreptiaceae; genus Eutreptiella; species Eutreptiella sp. 'Long Island Sound 2002'. The sequence goes on from OZ038385.1 coordinate 75,969,305, forward strand.
CGACTGATTTTAAAAATAATTTTCCCTTCTTTGGCCCACAAATCAGCTGATTGGCGTCAAGAATGTCCAAAACTTGGTTCAGCTGCTTCTCATGTAGGGCCACCAGCTCGGCTTCGGTCAGTCCCTCCCCTTCCGTCGCGATGATTATGTCATCTATGTGCACACTCACGAAGGCACGAAGCTCAGGATGGGTTGTGAACAGCACATCCTCCATCATTCTTTGAAAAAATGAGGGGGCGTTCTTCAACCCCATGGGCATGACGGTCCATTGGACTGGGCCACATGGCGTGCACATATAGGTAAGAGGTCTGCTGTCCTTCCTCAACGGCATTTGGTGAAAGCCGTGACGGAGATCCAGCACAGAGAACAAACGACCTCTTGCCCTCTTGGCGATTTCCTCCTCAATGAGGGGCAGGGGGTGCGAATCCGCCTTGGTTTCGGCGTTGAGATTGCGAAAATCAACAACCATTCGCCAGCCATCAATGGTGTTCTGGTCTGCAGGCGGTGGCTTCGGGACTGTGAAGGGTGAACAGCACCATTCGCTGGTCATACAACCCTCAAGCCAACCAAATTCCCTGAGATTTCTCTCGATGATTTTTCTGAGGATCTCATGTTTGTGTCCATGATTTTCATAAGGGCGCTGTTTTTTTGCCTTGTACCCTTCACGAAGCTCGATGAAGGCTTCACCGAACTGTCCACGGACAGGGGGGTCTTTGATCAACTTCCCTGAAAGGGTTGTGTCCTTCCGTTCCTCAAAAATCTTTTCTCTTGACTTGGAACACAATTCAGTGTCCACCTGATCGCCAGGAATTACTGTCGAAAAAACTTTGGCGACTTCTTCGGCTTTGGCAGGAAGAATCTTCTTACGGATGTCCCTAAACAGGTCCGTATCAACTGCCTCTTGAAGATAGGTGGGTCGTGTGTCGAAATCCCAGAGATTCTCTTCGTGATCCAGCTCCTCGAAAGGATCCATGAAAGCTTCCACAGGGGGTTTTTCATAAAGGACTCTGAATTTGCGGCGCGATTGGAGATTTTTCCTCGCCCGTGCACTGAAGATTCTTTTCGATGTCGACCGTATTGGGGAAGAGGGAGACGAGGCGGATCCATTGGACGTTGAATCACCTTGGGTATCTGACGGACAAAAATCAGAAAAAATAGATTCATCATCAGTACCACGCTCAACCTCAGATTCAGACCCAACACAGGAATCTGTACTAGAATCAGCAGAATTAGAGTCAGAAAGCTTTCCATCCACCAGGAATGCAAGCGAACTCCAGGACCGCTGTGGCAGGGGACCTGTGTCGTCCCTGGCATACAGCTTAATCTTCCTGGGAAGTTCGATGTAATCTACACAAATGTCCTGTAATTCCTGAAACCAAGGCTTGTTGTCCCACAAGGGCACAACTAAAATTGCCCGGGTCTTATCTTGCTTGATTTTGTGGATGACCTGCTGGATTAAGTGAAACGGAGGATTAATCCACAACTTCTTGTCCCATTTGTGGGTCCAAGCGTCGCTGAAGTGCTTGTCAAAGCGCTTGTTCATACGGTTAGCAAAGGCATCATACTGTGGCCAAAAGGAATGATGTTCATGAAAATATTCACAAATTGCATCGCGCCATTTGTCGACAACTCTGTAGGATGAAGAGTGCCAGCGCGAAGGGCGTCGTGGCTGGGAGTCCCTACGAAGACATTCTAACTCTTGGGAGTAATCGGCACTCCCATTCACCTCTGCAATGGTGACATCTTCACCAAATTTTGGTGTCACTTTTTGCTTCAAAAATTCTTCTGCACTTTTAAACCCTGCGTGCAAAAAACGAAATTCAGGACGCTCCAAAGGACCTGACTCCAGCAAAAAACAACGACGATGACCTACGGGCGCTACCCTGTTCTTGCGAAGCCAAGGATGCCCCAAATAAAGGTCATACTTTATGTCAGCACGATAAAAGTAGTCATCCTTAAGGACAACTTCTTCCACATTTTGCTCTTCCCAAAGGTCTTGAGCGACCAAATGGGTGGATATATAACAACCGCGTTGCCCACCTGCGAGAGAATGTCCAGAAACTCCCTCGAGGGTAACAGGATGAGGCGATTCAAACACGCAGTCGTCGGGTAAGAATGCATTGGATTGGAGATTTACCTCTGATCCATTGTCACACAAACAAGTGGCGAGGTGGAAATTTCCCTTGCAATCAGAGACCCACAGCTTTGTGACAAACTGACGAGCCCTGTGCTTGGACTGTACACCAACCTCGTCCACTACAACAGAAGGATCCGCTGCCGGATCCAGGGGAGAGGAGACAAGCGACCCTACATCAAGTAATGGTCGATCAGGAATTTGGGGATCATGCCTGAAATCGCCTGGGGAGGGGCGATTTTCGTGGCTCCCCTAGGCGTTCTGACCTCCAGCGGCTGCGTTAACATTGTGAATACAGCCTGATTCGTCGATCCACTCATCTTGGAACGGATCATCCGCTGGATTCAGGGCATTTTCGACATAATCTCGATCCGCATCGGACACCTGATCTGCACCTGAGACCTGATCCACACGATGATTTCCCTTTCCACGTCCACGGCCACGGCCGCCGGATGATGGGCCACCACCGTCGCCACGCCCTCTGCCCTTACCAGAGAAAGGGGTTCCTGAAGGATTTCCCTTACCTTTACCCTGTGATCCTGGAGCATTTCCTTTGTTTGTACCGGATTGAGGGGTTTGGCCTGGATTTCGATTTCCGCCTCCGGCGTTGACATTGGGACTTGTCTGGCCGTTCGGCTGCCCACCGGAGCCGGATGGAGTCCGATTTCCTTTGCCTTGGAACCCGCCAGGGCCTCCGGTATTTTTGTTTCCACCGGAGGGGGTTGAATTACCCTTTCCCCCCTTGGCACCATGCACCTGTCTGTCATTCCTGTCTGAATTCTGCGAATTACTGACATTTTCACCAATCACCTTGTGATCGTAAACAGACCATCGGTGATTACCAGTAGAATGCGTCTTAGCTCGGTTCGTAGAACCTAAAAGAAGGCAAATGCTACAATGATCCTGAACATTCCGGGTGTCATTCACCTTTTTGTTGCCCTTTTGGGCCCCATTTTGGGTGTTTTGTTGGGTATTCTTGTTTCCCCCAAGACCCTCATGGAAATTTTGATTGGCGGCGTCAGCGAGCCGCTCAACCTCTTCCCACAGTTCCTGCGGGGTAAACGAGAACACCCAGTTCCTGGCCTTCAGGCGATGGCCGTGGAAACTTACTCCCCTATTGAGGACTTGGACAAACAAGTCCCGATCCTCGTGTTCATTAAACTTGATTTTCCACGTGTTTTCAGTGAATTTCACCTTGGTAAACGACGTGGGGGAGCACTTTTGAAGTGCCTCCCTGACGGTAAACCGGTTGGCCGAGGCGTCAAAGCCATCGACTTCCGCCCACCAGGTCTTGACCTTTTCTTCGGACTGTTTATTCCGAAGGGTGGCGGCGGTTTCTGAGGGGATCTTGTCAAAAATCAGATTTTTCAGCTCGGCACTAGAAAATTTTTCGCCTGAATGTTCAGATTCTTCTACGAGATTCCAGAAGCGCTGTCTCTTGTCCTGCACTTCGTGCAAGATTAATCGAGAGAATGAAGGAAAATTCTTCAACATCTGGTGGTAATGGTCCTCAGGCAGCCGGGATCCACGTACCTCCAACTGTTCCCACACCTCATCAAAGGTAAGGGGGGAACTTGAATCTTCACGATCACTCCAGGTCCTGAGCCAAGTGTTGGCCGGCGCTCCCTCAAGGCAGTCCAGGAGGGCCATCAGGAACTGATCATCCTGGAGCTTTTGAGTCTTAACCCACAGTTTAAATTCCCGTTGGAACTGAGGCCAACGTCTGGGGTTTCCATTATACTTCGGTTGCTTGGCAACCTGACGAAGTCGCAATGAAGTAGGATTTAGGAGTGAATCCAGCCCAACACCGGCCGTAATGGCAGACACCTTGGCGGCATCATTAGCCACACCAGCTCCGGCGAGGGTCTGGGCGAGCAACATCTGGGCAATTGCATTGGAATCAACAGCAGGAAGGGTAGTACGGGAGGCAGTTCGTTTGGCATTCTGAGCCTCATTCCTTGCCTTCGCCGATCTACTCTGAGATCGAGAGATGGTAACCCTTTCCTTTAGCTTAGTCCTGCTGATCCTTGCGTCGGTGGTCTTAGAGTCCACCGAAGGAGCAATCGAAAAAATTTCTGTCGCCTCCTCCGACGGTTCTGTTGTTTGTTCCACCGATGATGCGCCCTCAGACCTCATGTGGGTCTTGAAAAGATCTTTAATTCCCAGCGTCTGAATGATGAGTTGCATTTGGTCTTTGAGCAATTGGAGCTCAGTATCTCGCTGTAATCTGCAAGAGCAGTCGGCAGGACAGTACATACCGTGTCCTGAAGGACCTGAGCAGGCTGTCGGACCGCTAATCTCAGTGGTTCGCAGCCAGGAGTCCACTTGGGGAGCTCCTTCAGTCCTAATTTCCAGGCTTGCCTGCCTAGCTGCCTCTAAAATTCCTTCCTCAACCGCGGCGGCTAGATCGTCGCGGATGGAAACAGAGGGATGAGGGGCGGAGGGCCCGGCAACCGGTGCCTTGGTCTTCTCCTTCGGGAAGGGGCTTGCCTCCCAGATCTGCAAGAAAATGGCAAAAGATTCATCTTCTTGAGAACACCACCACATCCTGGTCTTAATTTCTTCTTGAAGGAGGAAAAAATATTCGAATAAAAAATCAGAGGCGATTCTTTCTTGTCCTATCAGCTTAGACGTGGCTAATAGACACAGGGCCTCAAGACTCTGAAGGTTACGGGTCACTTCTGAAGACAAATGGTTGTCCCATTGTGCCCAAGAGTCTGGTCGATTGTAGGTAGGTACCTCACCTGGACCACCCATCTCAATGTCGTCAATGTCGGCGTCGATGGTCTCAAAATGTGGACATTGGTAGGGAGTATTGGTACCTGCCAAGTCCGTAAGCTCCACCGGAGCGTTGCCATTAGCGTAGGCTGGGAGATTCCAGCTGCTTGATGGCCAATTTCGACTGGGATCTTGATTGTAATCTGGGCCTCCACAGCTGCTGATTTGTGCCCTTCTTGGGCAATTTGGGCTTGCGCAAGGCATTCCTCTCAAGGCCTCGTTCGCACAGCACCACGGCAGCGTAATCGTTACGTCTCCGGAGGTGGCGGAGTCTACGGGGCCGTACTGAGGGGCTAGCTGTGGTTGGGACACCAAAGGAACAACATTCAGGTAGCCTCTGCTACCATGAAAGTGCTGCCCTGGGTCGTTGTGGGTGCCGGAGGGCTCGGGGCCGGCAAGACCAGTGGGGCAGGCACGCGAGGAGTCTTCCTGGATGTTGTTATTGGGGGTAGAACCAGAGACACGGACACCAACGGAGGCGAGAGCAGCGACAACAGAAGCAAGGTCCATGCTGATTGTGGTCCGGCAGAAAATCCCAGTCTATGAAGAAAATTGAGGGGAATTATTCTAAATACATCTGAGTGTCCAAAACTGTCTGAAAGAATTTAAATAATCCATTTATGTAAAAAGGCTTGGCCGATCTGGCCCGCGAGCGCGCGTCAGCGGCAAATGGCGATTCCAGCTAAAATAGCGGAACGCGGCGGATCTACGGGAAATGGACCGCGGAATCAAATCCGGCATATCAGAAATATATAGGAAATATCCTGTGACTGAGCTGCGAGGCGGCAATTCCGCCGAAGCAAAGAAAATGACCAAAATGTAGCCAATCTGGGCAGAATGTCTGAAAATCTGAGCAGATGGGGCTAGCCGCACTTACAACAGTAAGCAGCCAGTGTGACAGCAAGCGATAACCCAGGGCATGGGACCAAAGGGGATATCAAGGGTTGTGAATCGAGGCTTGGCGCGTCAATATCGCCAAGATATCCTACCCTGGACGGTCGCCCGAGACGGCCGATTTTGCCATTTTAGCAATTATGACCCCACTTGACGAACCCGTGGTGCCCTGATGCCGGGACCTCAGAGGGAACCAGGTTGGGTGAGTGCTCCAGGGAGTTCGTATGCGAAGGGCATAGGGTCAGTTGCCCCGTCCCTACCTCTGGCGGGTCCGGACGAGGGGTCAATTTTGGAGTTATCAGAGCTATCATCAGTTTGGGCTGAAACAGCCCATTTTCAGCTACCAACTCCTAGGGGATAATGGCGGGGCCATATCTCCGTCTCAGAGGAGAGTTGGGACCTGCCGTTAACGGAGCATGGGGAGACACTGTCAGTTGACCTTGGAGCCCCTTGGTTTCCAGGAACTCGCCTGTGGCTGGGCGGAACACCTCCCCTGTTGGCAGGGTTTAAGGGTCCGGACTGAGCAGGGCATGGGTTGTGTTTGAGCCCCCGCCCCCATCAGCCACTGAGAGGGTCGGATCTGGGATTGGGATACGAGTTAGGACTGAGTGTCTATTGTCCTGTGATGCCCTTACCCCAGTCCAGTCTTAACCCCATGTGTACATATCTTGATGTGTTGCTGTACATACTTTTGTTCCCTTGTTTCAGAGTGGCAAGGATCCTGAAACGCTTTGTCACATGACATGAGCGCATTGATGCCCCTGTGAGCGTAGTGCTTTGCCTGCCTGCTCACTTGCGCGTGTCCACCGCAGCGTCCCGTGGCAAGGCCCCCCACGGGAACGCGTCAAAAGCGTTTCACCGCCGCGGGGTTACCCATCCCTCGCGTGCCACTCGGGGCCACCAACCCCGAGCAGCGCGGCGCAGCAGCTCGCAGCTCGCAGCTCGCAGCGCAGCCCAGCGGCTCGCAGCGCCGCCCAGCGACAGCGCTCAGTTCGTCACGGAGCCCGCTGCGCCGTCCAGAGCATCGCCCTGACCGCGCCACGACCGTGAAGGAGGTGCACAGACCAGGACTCCTGCATCAGCGAGTCCCATCGGGCGACCAGCAAGGCCGCGTCAACCACCTCCACAACCACCGGCTGACCAGCACCAGCCGCACTCCCAGTCCAGTGCTACATCACCCACCTCAACAACCACCCCAGGACCACCCCATCGAGAGCACCGATGGTGAAGGGGGCCGAGGCGGGCAAGACGTGGCCGCAGCCCCATCCCCATGCGGCGCGCCTACTGCGTGGGTTGCTGTGGGGGCAGCAATACCGCCACAGCAATCCCCAGTGTGAAGGCGGCATGCCCGGGAGCTTCGAGCTCCGTGAGGACATGGGCGAGAACCGCCTACGGGCAGTGGAGGAGTGGCTGCGGGCGGAAGGGTATGAGTACCGCTTCCGCCACAAGCGCTGGAGGACCTGGACCCGCCCGGACAGGCCTGGCGAAGGGCTGCGTCCCAACGGGATTGAGGAGGACGAGATGCCCAACGAGTACCCGTCGGGCGCCTCGATCAATGTCTCCATGTGGGACATGATCGAGAAGGAGTTCCCGGAGCCGGGGAACGAGCGCAGGCTGCAGGGCAGCAGCAGCGCTTCTCCTGGGAAGGAGAAGCGTTTCGCCGGGGACAGGAGGCGGGACAGGAAGTGGCGGGAGTACCAGGAGTCCCTGGCCGCCGAAGCCGCCCAAGGCACCAGGGGCGGAACCCCAGCCCACAGCCCCCAACGGGCCAATGGTGGTCACCACCCCGGCCACGCCACCCTTGGTGACTTCATGGAAGTCGCCAAGCAGACCAAGGCCAAGCCCCGTCCGCTGCTCCTGAGGAAGTAAGGCCCCAGCAGCGACGTGGAGTCGGCCCACCGCGGGAGGATGCCGGCCGACCAGGCCAGCTGCAGCGGCAGCGTCGCTCCCCACCAAAGGGATGTGGCGCGCGCCTGCGAGCGCACCTGTCGGGTGCCCTGCAACCTTCGGGTTGCCCGGCAACGGGCCACGCAGCAGAACGCTGCCGTGGAGGGCGCCGTCGGCATCGCCCATGAGGAGGCCACCAAGTGGGGCAGAGGCATGGGCTACCACGCCTCGACCGTTGCAGCCATCGCGGCCGGTCTCACGGCTGCGGCCGCCCATGAGGCAGTGGCTGCCCGGATCAGGGCAGCCGACGAGGAAGCCCGCCTGACGCAGGAGGCCATTGCCTGCAAGGAGGCCGAGGTGAGGGCGCTGGAAGAGGCGCTTACCCAAGAGAGGGCAAAGAAGGAGGCGGAGGAAAGGGCCCACGCCGAAGCGATGGCTAAGGCCCAGGCGGACGCCGCCAAGGAGGACACCATCGAGGCCGCGCGACGGAAGGTCGCTGAGGAGAGGGCCAAGACGGAGGCGGAGCTGGCGGCGTTGGAAGCGGACAAGGCTCGGCTGCAGAAGGCCCGGGAAGCCGAAGCGGCTCGTGCCCGGGAGGAAGCCGAAGCGCGAGCTGCCGCAGCCACAGCCGCCGCAATGGAGGAGGCAGAGGCCAAACTCCGCCGCGAGACTCCCCCGGGAGGATCACGAGTGGAGACCCTTCAAAAGCTTTTCGAAGGGGAAGCCTCCTCCAAGATGACGCTTGACAAGGCCGGCACGGGCAGCAGTGGGAGCAGTGGCCCCACCGCCCACCGACGGAGGAAGGTTAAGGGGAAGACCCCCGAGAGGCCACGGAGGCCAGCGGGCGGACACCCCCACGACAGTGACCCCTTCTTCACCGCCAGCGACGGGGATGAACGAGGCCGCCGACATCGCCAAGTGGTGGCTTGGACGGGCGGAGGAGGCGGAGACGTCCCCATGGAACCGGAAGGTGAGGATGAGGATCTCCCTCCTCCCTAGCGGAGCTCGGAGTCTTCCGAGACCGAGACGCCCAGGTGGGGCGACATGGACGAGGACGACGACATGGACTTCGGCATCACGAAGAAGCGCCCATCCTCGGACCCACCGAGGCGACCCGGCGGAGACCCACCAGGACCCCCTGGCGGAGGACCATCAGGACCCCCTGGAGGACGCCCACCAAGTGGACCCCCTGGAGGCGGACCACCGGGCGGGGGAGGACCCCCTGGACCGGGCGGACCCGGCGGAGGCCCTCCTGGAGGACCCCCTGGGGACCCCGACAACCCACCAGGGAACGGCGACCCGGATACCACCTGGCGGTGGATTGTCTACATCCGCAGGAGGGTCCAGTTCCTCGAGCGCGAGGTAGACACGGGCAAGGGCGAGATGACTCGCATCGCCAGGGTCGCCGCGCGCGCGCAGGGAGAGCTGGACATCGCCAGGGGCGAGAACAAGTCGCTGAACAAGGTCATCAGCGGCCTGCAGCAGAGGCTGGACGCGCTGGAAGCCCGTGGGAGCGTCGGCAGCGACCACCCACCCCTGGAGTCTGGCTCGTCGGACGACGGCTGGGGACCCGGACCAGGTCCAGGCAGACCCCACGCCCCCGGCGGAGCCCCCAGGAGTCGCCCCAGCGCCAGTGCCCCCTCTCTCACCGCCCCCTCTCACCGCAGCGCGGGCCGCCGCAACGAGCGCGTGCCGCCCGGCAGTGGCAGTGAGGATTGGCGTGATGAGTGGCTCAGTTTGGACTACCACAACCGCCGTGCTCCACCGCGGACGCCTGTACGCCCCCGACGCCCGGCACCAGCCCCGGAGCGAATCCCAATGGCTGGAGGACGTTATGGTGGACTCAGGGATGAGGTCCCCGGAGGAGACGTGGAGTGGGACGTCGGCGGAGGTGAGGACCTGGATCTGGACCTGGAGGAGTTCGACATCAGCCCGCCGCGTGGTGTACGACGGGAGGCCGCTGAACGCAGCCGCCGGCGCCGTGATGAGGAGGCATACATGGAAGGAGTACGGCGTGAACATCTGGGTTCAGCGTACATGGAGGAACCGCGGCGTAGCCACAGGGATTCCATGGAGGAGATGGACGTGGCGGCCGTGGGAGTCCGTGGGAGAGGCCGATGGGAACCTCGGTCGACCTCGCGGCCGGCGTTCATGGTCTCTAAGGCCGCGGATGCCGCCGTGTGGGAAGACTTGAAGGACATCAAGCCCCCCATGTACGACGGCAACCCCCTCAACCTCGACCGCTTCTTGGAGAAGCTGGACGATTGGGGGGTAACCGTTACTAAGGACATGCATCCCGCTGATGCGGAGGAGTATGTCTTCAGACGGTTCAGGTACCGCCTGCCAGAAGTGCTCCAAGAGCTATACCTCGTGGCGACCAAGTAGGGGAAAATCAAGACCCTCAAGGAAGCCAAGAAGTGGCTCAATGAGCAGGAGCGGGTGGACGCTCCGCAGGTGGCTGCCAAGCGGTGGAAGTCCATCAAGCTTCAGCATGATGGACGAAGATTTGCCTACGGGACTGGCGAGACTTCCGAGGGCAATACACCCTCTTCCGCCGCAACGTGGAGGACTGGAACGAGGGTGACGAGCAGGCTCGCCTGCTCTCCATGCTGCCGGAAGCATGGATCAAGAGGGTCACCAAGGAGGAAGCCAAGAGGGCCAAGTCCAACCACACGGTCAAGATGATGCTCCCCAAAGAGTATCATACGAACGTGGTGGCTTGGACGAGGAAGAACGTGGCCCGGGATGTCAAGCGGCACTCCCTGCGGAGCGCTCTCCTCATCACCGTCTCGGGCGATCGCGAGAAGACCGCGATGTGGCGCCTTGACGAGTGTGAGTTGAGCGGCCAGACCATCTGTCTGCAGGCCATCCCGGCGCGGATGAGCTGCCACGAGATCCTGGAGTGGGTTGGAGAGGAGGTGCTCAAGGAGTACCGGAACCTCCACCACACCCGCGGGTTGAGGCCCCGCGACCGCGACGTCAACTACGTTGGCGAGGGACCTGGCGGGGAAGCTGCCATGGACCCAGCGGGAGCCGACGGCGATGAGACTCTCGTCGACGATGACAACGACGATGAGCCCACCGAGGTGGCCGTTTGTGCCTTTGTGGCCAACGACCTGAGCGCGGGGAACAAACAGGGAAGCTGGAAGCCCCTGCAGCCGGGTTGGAGGAAGAAGGAGAAGAGGGACCCTCGCCGCATTGGCGACCCTCCGCTGTCCTTTGGGGAGTTCATACGAGCTCACCCTCAGGGCTGTTTCGTGTGTTATGGGAGGAAGAAAGGCTTCAACCATGACCACCGAACATGCCCCATCCACCAGGCCGACACGGAGGCCTACAAGAAGGCGCACGGGTCGAAGAAGCGTGCACCTGCGGGTATCCGGGAGGCCAAAGTGGAGGTGGACAAGGACGAGCTCTCCAAGCTGATGTCGCAGGGGACCGAGTTAGCCAAGGAGATCCAGGAGATCAAGAGGAACTGGGTCCCCAGGTCGGACAACAAGAACAAGGAGAACAACCAGAACGACCAGAACAAGGACAAGGACAAGAAGACTGGAAGGGGAAGGAAGAAGGGCGTCAACGAGGTTGATGCGAAGGAGAATACCCCTACCTCCACAACCGACGCCCCCTAGCGGAGCCCCTGCAGCCAAGGGCCCCAGCTAGGGCGGTCGCAGGATGGTGACGTGGGAAGCGCCGAACCATCCCAGTCGGGAGTCGATAAGCACAAAGGGACTGCCGCGGGCGGAAGGCCCGGTCCGGCACCCAGTCGCGGAGGCGGGGTGAGGGCAAGTGAAGGCACGAACCCTTGCACCCGTCCGTCCTTCGCGACCAAGAATGTGTTTGATGTACTACAAGATCTATCCGAGAGTATCGGAGGATCAGGTTTGAGGTTTGAGGTTTGATTTTGCGGGTACTAGACGCTTTTCGGCCCCGGGGGGCCACCTGGTCGGGCCAGGTGATATCCTCCCCACCGGGTCCTAGTGGGGGGCCCTCCAAGACGCACCTCCTGCCTGGTGGCGGAGTCCCCCGGGTTCACAGAGCTCGGAGCCCCGTCCTTCCCCGGCGTCCCCGTTTCGCCACTCCCCGGTCAGTGCATCAATTCGCAGCCGTGGCCGCGGGCGCTTACCCACTGCGTCGCCCCCCTAATGCGTGGTCGCCCGGGGCACCGGCGCCGCCGGGCCCGTGCTACTGGCTTGTCGCCAGTGGGACCCCCTTGGGCTGGCGCGGAGGCTGCCTAGCCTAGGGGTTGGGGCGTGGCGCTGTGCGCCACTACTGCCTTGGCGGGTGCAGTGTCCCGTCTGTGTGTGCGCGGCGCTCGCGGCCGGTTCGGGGGGGTTCGGGCCGGTACCTGGTGTTGTGTCTCCCCTTCTTCCCCCTTCCCGCCCCGCGTATCCCGCGTTGCGTGTGGCGGGCCGTCCCGTCCGGGTGTCCCTTATCCTCGCTCGCTGGTACGCCATTCCATGTGGTCTGTGCGTTCCGCGCGCTCAGTCCGGTTGCCCTTCTGGTGGTCCCCGCGTGTCCTTTTCGTGTGTGTGCGCTCGCGCTCTCGCGGTGTCCGCTCCCCGCTGGGTGGTGTGGCGCGCGCATCTCGCGTGGTCCCGGCACTGGGCGCTGGTAGGGCCGTTCCATGTGGTCCGTGCCCCTCCGCGTGTCCTGCCCCGGTCCCGTGCTCCGTCTGGCGTGCTTGGGGGGGGGCGGTCCGGTCCCGGTTCCCCCCTACTTGGCTTGGGGTTGCGGGGGCGGCGGCTGGGCGTCCCCGGGGGGGTGCCTTCGTCCGTTGCGTGGGGCGTTCTGGGTCTTGCGTTCCTCTTCCCTCCTCTGCCCGTCCACTAGGTGGGCTGTTGGGGTCTGCGTTGCGGGCGTGCGGTTGTGGGGGCCCCGCTCTGTTCTTGCGGGGGGGGGGAGACGTGTCGTCTTGGTTTCCAGGCGCCGGCCCGCCGGATTCTCATGACGAGCCTGATGCGCACGGAGCTTCGCCCTGCGGGATGCGTGGGGGGGTTGGGGTGACCGTGGCTGGAGTGGTGCTCCAATGTCCCGGTTCATGGCCCAGCAGAGCAGCCCTACCGCGGGCTTACTCTTAGCACAGGGGGAGGGGGTTGCGGGCGCGTTTGTTCTGTGACCCGGGTGCCGGTGTATCTCTGAAGGCAGTCGCCCCGGAGGTAGCGCACCAGGCGCGCGCCGCGAAGGAGCTGGTTCGAACCCCGGGATCGGTGGTCTCCCACCGATTCCTTCGAATACCGGGCGAGGCCTCCCATCGACCTGTTTGTGTACAGGTGACGGTGCGCACTGCTGCAGGGGTGGGTGGCTCCCATGTCTTTTGTTTTTCTTGGGTGGGGGGTAAAACGAACGAGACCTCCACCCGATCCACCGGTATCGGTGGTGGCGCGAGTTGCTCAACGGGGGGGTGGTTCCCACGTCGCCAACTAGAGAGCTCTACGTGCAGGGATCCCAGGAGCACCAACGCCCGGGATCGAACCCCCGCACTGGACGATTGAAGACCGACGCTCTCACTACTGGGCCGCGGGAGTCTCTTACGCCACTGAGGGGTGTCGTCGGCTATGAATCCAGTCCTGAGGGTGGGGCTGTGCGCTGTGAAGCGTGTTGCGCGTGCCGGGAGGCCCCAGTCCACGCGCACGGGGTCGGGACAGGGGGGGAGGGGGCTGGGTGGGGTGCGTTGGATCGCCGACTGACGTGCACAGGGGTAAGAGGCGGGCAGTAGCACCACCGGGTCGCCGACTGACTGTAGGGCGGGGGGTCACTCTGCCTCTTTCCGTCCCTCTGCCTTCCCTGGGCAGGCAACAAAGCGGGCGTCACTGGCGTTGCGCTGTCCATGGGGGGCGTGGCCCCCCATACCACTCCGGTTCGTGTTCACCCAGCCTCTCCGGGTACGATCTGTGCGGCGTCCCGGTGCGCAGGCGTGGGCCCGCTTGTTCTCCGCGGCCCCCTTGTGGGCCGGCGGCCGGAGCGGGGGGGCGGGTCACACTCCGGCTCCCCTCTCGGGTAGGGGGGGCCCATCCCCCTTGCCTCGGGGGGGGTGTCGCGCTGCGGCCTCCCCGCTCTCGTTCCGGGCGGCGGCCTGCGGTACCTCTTTCTGGCCCTCCCCTCCGGCGCGCGCGTGCGGTCGGGGCTGAAGTGCCGCCCCGGGGCGGGGGGGGGTGAGGGGCGGCCCGTGGACCGCTCCCCTGGGGGCCCCGGCTGACCTGCAAACCCCCCCTCTGTCCCCTCGGAGTGGGCTGTGGTCACGGGAGGGTCATGCGGGGCGCGGCCTCCTTCGTGTTCCGTTGTGCGCGTTGCTCCGGCACGCCGGTGTGGGTTCGTGGGGGCAGGTCCAGCCGCCGTTGCCCTTACCGTGTCGCCGTTCCTCCTGTGGGTGGGGGCGCCCCCCCGGCCCTGGGGGGGCGGAGGGCCGCGCCTGTGGCTCCCCAGCTGGGGTGGGTGCGGGGGAGGGGGGGGGGGGGCGCCGCCCCGCTCGCTCTCGGGCCTGTGTGGGAGGGGGGGGGGGGGGGGTGGGGGGGGTCCTTCGGTCCCCTGGCGATGCCCCCTGTCGGCCAAAAGGGGGGGGGGGGAGGGCGGCTTGGCGGTCCCGGCCCCGGGGGCCAGCCATCGGCCAGGGGGGTCGCGCCCTTCCCCCGCCCCCCTCTACCGAGAGCCGGATCCTCACGCAGTCCCTCCCTGGGGCCCCTCATCTCCCGGCCGTTGCCGCGCAGCGCTGGCCGGCCGGGGGTGGCCGTGAGGGTCAGCGCTCAGAGGTTAGCGGGTTGCGGGGCCGCTTTCCCTGGGTAGGCAACAAAGCGGGCGTCCCTTGGTGTCGTGCTGTCCATGGGGGGCGTGGCCACCCATACCATTCCGGTTCGCGCCCACCCGGCTTCTCTGGGCACGATCTGCGCGGCGTCCCGGTGCGCAGGCGTGGGCCCACTTGCTCTTCGCGGCCCCCATTGGAGCCGGCGGCTGGGGCGTGGGGGCGGGTCACAGTCCGGCTCCCCTCTCGGGCGGGGGGGTCCGTCCCTTCTGCCTCGGGGGGTGGGGGCCGGGGCCCCTGCAGCTGGCGGGCCGGTGGGGGGGCAGGGGGGGGGGGGGGTGTCGCGCCGCGGCCTCCCTGCTCTCGTTCCAGGCGGCGGCCTGTGGTACTCCTTCCTGGCTCTCTCCGTGTCGCCGGTGCGGTCCCTTCCGGCGCGCGCTTGCGGTCGGGGCTGAAGTGCCGCCCCGGGGTGGGGGGGGTGAGGGGCGGCCCGTGGACCGCCTCCCTCGGGGCCCCATCTGACTTGATACCCTCCCTCTCTCACCTCGGAGCGGGCTGTGGTTACGGGAGGGTCATGTGGGGCGCAGCCTCCTTCCTGCTCCGTCGTGCGCGTTGCTCCGGCACGCCGGTGTGGGTTCGCGGGAGCAGGCCCAGCCGCCGTTGCCCGCATTGCGCCGCCATTCCCCCTGAGGGGGGGGCGCCCCCCCGGCCCTGGGGGGGCGGAGGGCCGCGCCTGTGGCTCCCCTTCCTGTGGTGGGTGCGGGGGGGGGGGGGTGGGGGGGCCGCCTCCTCGCCCGCCCCCGGGTCTGTGCGGGGGGGGGGGGGTGGGTTGGGGGGGGCCCTTTGGCCCCCTGGCGATGCCTCTCGCCGGCCGTGGGGGGGGGGCGGGGGCGGCATGGCGGCCCTGGTCCCGGGGGCCAGCCATCGGCCAGGGGGTCGCGCCCTTCACCAGCCCCCCCTATCGAGAGCTGGATGCCCGCGCAGGCCCTCGCCGGGGCCCTCACCTCCCCGGCCGTTGCCGCGCGGCGCCGGCCGGCCGGGGGTGGCCGTGGGGGTTAGCGGTCAGTGGTTAGCAGGTTGCGGGGCAGCCGGTTCCTCCCCGCGCTTGTCGCCCCCGAACTCCCTCCCGCGGGAGGCGGCGCGCCCCCGCACGTCGTGCCTTACAGTGGGGGGGGCGTGGGTCAGGGGGCCCATCCCCCCCCCCAACCCTCCCGTACCCGCCGTCTGGGCCTTCACTTGCGCCGCCGCTTGTGTGGGGGCTGGGGCTGCGGCGGCGGCGGGTTGTGCCGGCGGTAGCACCAGTGGGCGAGGGCGCTACGCAAAGCCCGGGGGAGCCAGTTGTTGGCGTCCGCATCCGTGATGCGGAGCACCGCTCCCCCCTCCAGGAAGGCCGGCCACGTCGGCTCCCTGTCGGGCCACGCCGCCCGGATCACTGACCTGAGGACCCTCTCGTGGTCCTCTGGGGCCGCCCACCCCCCCGGGGGTGCCTCTCGGTTTCCTCCGTCCCTCCGGAGGAGCACGGCATCGAAGGGCCGGTTCCGCGACCTCCTGGAGGTCCCCTGGTTGGCCCAGCACAACCACCCGTACACTTCCCCCACCAGGGGGAGGGTCTCCCCCCCCAGCGGGTCCGGGACTGCGCCCCAGTCCACGTCCCACGGCCGGCTCTCCTCCGCCCCCCGTGCCGGCCCCCCTCGCTGCTCCTGCACCTGCGGCGCCGATGCCACGCCCCGTCCCCCCTCCGCCGAGGCCATCCGCGCCGGCTCTGCCCTCGGCGCGGGGGGGGCTTGCTGGTGCTGGTGTCGTGGGGGTTGGGGGGGGACGAGCTCGCCGGCGTCAGGGTCGATGTTGTAGAGGTGGTGGTGGTGGTGGTGGTGGTGGTGGTAGGTGTGGTGTGCCGGCATCTGTTGGATGCCGGGGGGGATGCACCTCACAGGCTGCACGTCCGGCTGCGGGGGCGCTCCGCCCTCTGCCCCCCTCCCCTCGCCCCGCCCCCCCCCCTGGGCTCCCATGCCCCGTCCCTCCTGTCCCTTGGGGCCCTTGCCCTTGCCGTTGCCCTTGCCCTTGCCCTTGCCCTTGGGCCCCTTTCCGGTCCCGTGCCCGTGTCGCGGGTCCCGCCTCTCGTCCCCCAGGCCCTGGCCCGCTCGCTCTCCCATCCCCCCTTGTCCTGCCCCCTGCGCCTGGGTACCCTTCCCGCGCCCCTGAGCACCCTTCCCGTGCCCTGGCCCCTCCCCGACCCCCTGCCCGTGTCGCGGGTCCCGCCTCTCGTCCACCACGCCCCGGCCTGCTCGCTCTCCCACCTCCCCTCGCTCCGCCCCCTGCACCTGGGCTCCCTGCCCGCGCCCCTGCGCGCCCTTCCCGTGCCTGTCACGCCGTCCGCCGCTCCCCTCCCCCTCGCCGCTGCGCCCTTCCTGGACCACTCGCCGGGCGTCCCGCTGCCTTTGCAGTTGCGGCAGCGTGACGCCCGGCGGCGAGCGCTCGCGCGTCGGGGGGCGGACGTGCCGCTCCCGCCCCGGGGGGAAGGGCTTGGGAGGGTACGGCTTGGGGGGGCTGGTGTGGGTGTGGGCGGGGTTGGCGTGGGCGCGGTACTTCGCGCTCTCCCTGTCCACTGCTGCTGCTGCGGCGGCCGCCGGCGAGGCGTCCGCGGCCCGTGCGGGGTTCTTCCCCCGCTTGCGCGGCGTGCCAGGGGCCGCAGCCCCTCTCGCGCCCTCCGCACTCTCCTTCGCTGCCGCGGCGGCCGCCGACGAGGCGCCCGTGGCCGCGGTCGCAGACCCTCGCACACCCTCCTCGGTCTTCTCTGCTGCCGCGGCGGCCGCCGGCGAGGCGCCCACGGCCCGTGCGGGGTCCGTCGCAACCCCTCTTGCGCCCTGCTTGCTCTCCTGCGCGGCTGCGGCAGCCCTCGGCGACGCGTCCGGCTCCTGCGCTGGGGCTGCCCCCCTTGCCGGCGGCGTGCCGGGGGCCGCGGCCGGGGCCGCGGCGTGGCTCGCCGCGGTCTCCGCCTCCTGCGCGTCAGGGCGGGGCGGGGCGGCGGGGCTGGCCGCTTGGGCGGCGGGGGCGGCCGTCTCGGCTGGCCCAGGTTCCCGGGCCGGCGGCGGCGGCCCGACCACCGCCGCCTCCGCCAGCCTCCGCTCCTCGCGCTCCGCGAGGGTCTCCCCCGTCCACTCTGGGGAGGAGACGGGGGAGCGGGAGCGGGACCGGCGGTGGTGGCGGTCGTCCCGCCCGAGGGACCCATCGGAGTCTGCCATCACTGTTACTCTGGTAGGCATGCGTGGTGGCAGGCGCGCCCTTCCCACTACCTCCTGGTGCATCAGTGCCGTGCCGTGGGCAGTGCCGTGTGGTGCTCTGCGGGGGGGGGGGGGGGGGGGGGGGCGGCTGTGGCGTCAGCCCCGCACGGCCGGGGGTCCGCGGCCATCCACCGGCATTGGGAGGGGAGGCGGGGGAGCCACGCGGCCCACGCGTCGCGCCACAGCTCCCAGTCTGGGGCGGGGCTCAGGGCCCTGGGCCCCCGGGGGTCGTCGAGCGGTGTCGGGGGCAGCCGCACCAGGTGGACCCCCGTAACGGCGGTGACCTCCTGTGTGCGCAGGAAGGTGTGTACTCCGTCCCGCGCCGCGGGCGCCGGGAGGGGGGGGCGGGGTACGGGTGTGGCCCCATAGAGGTGGGTGGGGGTGATCCCCAGGATCCGCCCCGGGCCCCCGCGGGTCGCGACGATGAGGAGGAGGAGGGGGGTGCCAGGGCACTCTTGCCAGAGGACCTGCCCCCTGTGGTGGGCACCCCTGGTCCTGGAGAGGGGGGGGGACAGGTCTGGATTAGCCCAGCCGCGGGGCGCGTGCGTCGCCGGTGGGAGGGCGGGGCACCAAGTGGGCTCCCTGGGGAACGCCTCGTAGACGACGGCGTACGGGGGGGTAGGCCCGGTGCCGTCATACACCGGGTTGGTCGGCCGGGGGCGGGCGGACGCCTCGTCCGCGCCTTCCACGAACACCGTGACCTCGCCCACCTCCAGGTCCTCATCCGGCGGGTGTAGAAAGTGGAGCGCCGCATCCAGCTCGGACACTCCCCCCGGGTACGTGGCCCGCGCCTGGTTCAGGTAAGGGGCCGCGTCCCCGGGGTAGCGCGTCCTGAGGGCGTGCAGCAGGGCTGGGGCGCTACTGCGGAGGGACATGGCAGACCCCGCTCCCGTCAGCCTGAGGGTGTCCCCCATGGACAGGGGCCGGCCCGACCGATTGGACTCGCGCCACTCCATCCAGTGCCCGTAGAGGGCCGCTTCCGGGCTGATGAGTCCCGGCCGGACGGCGTTCACGATCCGGTGCATTGCCGGGAGCAGCGTAGGGGCCCCTGCTCCGTTCAGGGCGCGGGCGGCCGGGAGGGCGGTCTCGTTGAGGAAGGCCCTCGCACTGCCCTCCAGGTCGCACCGTGCGGCAGCGTGCGCTGCTTTTGCCTCCGCCACCGCGTCCGCCACCAGGCCCCGGACGGCCGCCTCATGCGCTCTGCGGCGGGCCCTGGTGTGCCCCGGCCCATCACCCCGTCGGCGTGGCATGGTGCTGCGGGCTCTGCAAAGGGCGGCGGCGGGTGGGGGTTAGGGGGCGAACACGTGCAACAGGTGCGCAATGGATGTGGGGTCCCGCAGGTGCACGTGGATCCACAGAAGGGCAGCGCCCGCGGGGCCCGCCTGTTCGTGCGAGGGGCCGTGTGCCCCCTCGATGCGCCGGCGCAAGGCCTCCTCCTCTGTGCGCCTGCGCGGACCTGCGGGAGGTTCGGGCCAGGGGCACGCGGCTACCTGGGTGCACCGCTCGCACCTGTTGGCGCCTGTCGCTGCTGCGGAGGACACCGTGTCACGCTCTCCGCAGAGTCGGCAGGTGTGTGGGAGGTTGGAGGGCGGCGACCAAGGGTCGAGATGGCGGAGCCAGAGGTCGTCCCACCTCTGTCGGAGGGGGTCCCGGATCTCCAGCAAGCGGGCGCGGACGCGGCGCCGGTAGTCCTTGCCAAGCGTCTTCCGCTGGACCTCCTGCCACGTGTCGCCGGGGAGGATCCCGTGGTCGTGGAAGGCGGCGATGAGGTCGTCCCACGCCGGGCGGGGGTGCCCCTGGGGGGGGCTCGCCATGTACACGTGGCGCCCGGTGAGGTGGGGCGTCAGCGCGTCCCATTGGCACCCGTTCGCGGTGTCTCTGTGGAGGAGGGCCAGCAGGGTGCCGTCCGCGACTGCCTCCCACCCCACTCGCAGCCCTTCGCAGCCGTCCAGCTCCTGGCGCAGCGCGGCTGCGATACCGGTGGGGAGCATGAGGAGTAAGGGCCCCTGGGTGTCGCCCAGCCGGGACAGGGCGTCGTCGTATACCGGCCCCCCCGCTTTGAAGTGCGCCACGGTGAGTTGGGTGGCCCCGTCCTCTGGGGGGTGCCACCGGACGGTGGCCGCAGCGTGTCCCCACGTGCGTATCTCCGTGGCCCGGAGCACGTTGGCGGTGTGAAGGACGATGCGGGGCGGGACGGGCGTCCTGACGAGTGAGGATACGTCCCCAGTCCATCCCGTTTGCGGCCCCGGGGCCGCCTGCAGCCATTCCCCCGTCGCCGCGTCCCACGGGTGGTCAGGTCCCGCCCCGCAGACCATGGTGGGTCTCGGCCGGGTGTCCGGCCCCCACCCCCGGAGCGGGATGGCGGCGTATCGTTGCGCAGGGGTCTCCGGGGCGCGCGTGGCTGCGCACCACCGGCCCCACTCCCGCGCCCACTCCTCCCCCACGATGCGCGCCTCCCATGCGGTCATGGAGCCGCGCCCGATGATCCACGGTGGGAAAAGGGCGTCTTGCAGGTGCCTCGAGAACCCCCCCGGCAGGTCCTGATACGGGTGGGGGCTCTCTTGGAGTGGGCACTCCAGAGTGCCATTCACAACACGGAGGGAGGCTACGAAGTCCTTGTCAGGGCGCGGGGGAGGGGGTGGGTGGTCGCCCTCCGCCGCAGTGAGCCACCGGTGCGCCCGGGCCGCCGCGCTTAGGGGGTCGTGGAGGAGTTGCTCCAGCCGGTGGTTGCGAAGCTCCCACGCGAAGTCCCCCAGCCGGAGCATGTGGTGGAGGAAGTCGTCCACCGAGGTCCCTCCCGGCGGGTCGTATCGGGTTATGGCGCGGAGCTGCGCCTCCGCGTCCTCGGGCACCAGTCCGGAGCAGAACACCTCCGTCCACGTGGCGCCTGCGGAGCGCCACGAGGCCACCCACAGGGCCTTGTCCCCAGGTGGGAGGTGGCGGGCCGCCTCGTGTACCGCCTGGCGGTAGTGGGGCCAGAGGAGCCGCGAGTGGGTGCAGCCCACGTGCATGTGCACCGGGGTCTCTTCCGGGCCGCCGCAGAAAAGGCACGGTTGCGGGACGATGGCGACGCCGGAGAGCCGCTCCTTCCGGACGCGGAGCCTGCGCTGCACCGGCGTGTGGCCGTCTCGGGCCCGCAGCGCCCGGCGGTTGGTGGCCGCCGCGGTGAGGTCCCGGGCGTGGACGTAGGCCGTGGCGTGGGCCGCGCCCAGAGGTGTGTGTCCCCGGTGCGTCAGCGCATGGTCCGTCTGCGCCCGTTGCGCGACCTCGCCGAGCACCCGCATCGTGGGGGGCCGTAGATCGAGATGGCCGTCACGGCCGGCGACGATGAGTTGGGCGTGGCCAGGGTCCGGGGGCGTGCTCTGCAAGACGGTGTCCTGGGACGCCGCCCAGTCCGCCTTTTGCAGTAGGGCGTCACTGTGGTGCGAGGTGGCTCGGACGTACCAGAACGGGTGCCCGGCGTGTTGCCCCCGCGCGCACAGGCCGTCCCGGAGCCACCTCAGGGGCATCTGGTTGACCACCTTCGCTGCGCCCGCGGGGACCCCCGTGGTTCGCTCGCGATCTGCGTGCCGCAGGAGGTGGAGGATGACTTCGGCGTCCACCGTGTGGACCCATGGTCTGTGTGCACCGTATTGTAGGGGGAGGGAGGCGGCCACCCCCTCTCCGTCGGGCACCGTGCCCGAGATGGCCACCGCCCACGTGCGGTTGAGGTCGGCGGCGAGAGCGACGCTGGTGGCGTGTTTGCAGGGTCCGCCCCCGGACGCGTCAGAGGAGGTGTGTCCCCAGGCCTCCGGGATCCAGTAGTATCCGGTGGGGCTGAGCCACCCCGCGTTGAGGTCGGTGGAGTGCCACCGGACGTCGGGGTGGCTGTGGGTCAGTTGGTCCACGCTCAGCGCCCTGGTGTCGCCTGGGCTGATCGCCGGGTGGTCGTGCAGCCGGATCTCCGCTCCGGCGACCGTGCTTGCCCAGGACCGTAGCGCCGTCACATGTTCCTTGAGCCACGCCGGGCCCCCGCGCTGGTGTACCACCAAGTGTCCTGTGTCCTCCGGACGGTCCTCCAGCGCGTGCACCGCCATGTGTGGGTCGTGCGGCACCCCCGTAGCCACCAGTAGGGCGGTGCCACGGGGGAGCCCACGGGGTTCGGGCTGGCCTGCCCCCACTTGCACTGTCATCCACTCGGCCCGGAGCTGCGCTTGTCCCGCCGCTTGGGTGCATTGGTCGTCTGTGGTCACCAGCCACAACGGCGTCGGCGCGTGGGGCCGGGGGCGTAAGGGCTCTGGCCACGCCACGTCCGCGTTGGGCTCTTGGTGCTCGCTTTCCGCGAGTACGTCGCGGAGGATGTACATGAGGGCCGCTGGCGGGTGGTACGCCGCCCCCCGCGTGGGGGGGGACAGGCCGTCCCGGCGGCGGTAGCCCCCGACGTGGAGGTGCAGGCCGTCCGGGGTCACCCGTGGGCCGGTGTGGGCGTCCTGCTTAGCCCTCGTGGGGTGGACGAGTCTCAGGCGGGGGTCCCGTGTGCCGGTGGTGTGGAAGAGGTGGGCCAGGGCATCGCGCCACCCGGGGTGGTTGGTGGGCCCTTGCTCATGGCGGCAATAATGGAGGTGTTCATCGGCGCATTGGTTGAGGCACTCCCGCACCGCCGTCGGCCACGGATCGTCGTTGTCGGGGAAGGGGTGGCGTGGCCCGTGGTGCCCATGCCACGGCGTTGCGTGTGGCACCGTCAGGCGGCACGTGTCGCGGTGTCGCAGCTTGGCGGTGCGCAGCGTGACGATTTTGCCCGGCGGGGACTGTAGTTGGACATGAGCCGCCCTGGGGCACGCGATGGGGTTGTACATCCCCACTCCCAGGGCGGCCAGGGCCCGGGGTATGCGGTGGACCCAGTCGCCCCCCGCCAGAGTTGCGAACTCCGGGACGGGGTAGTGCACCTCGGGGCATATTCCGTGCGCGCCGGCTATCTCCCAGAACATCTTGGTGACCTCCGCGCGCACGGAGGCTGCGCGGTGGTGGACGAGTGTACCCACGAGGGCCACCGCTGCCTGCTGGCACCGCGTGGGCACCCGTGTGAGCCCCAGGGTCCGGTCATCCTGCAGGCTGTCCCGCGAGGCGTCGAAGGCGTATCGTGCCCTGTCCTTCGCGACCTGGACCGTGATGTGGTCCAGGTGGCGTGCAGTGTCGGAGTCGTCGGCGATGAAAGGGGCGACGTACTGCGTCACCCCTCCGAGGATCGCCAGGATGACGTCCTGCACCACTTTCGGTGGCGCGAGGGTGTTAAGGCACCAGTGGTGCACTGCCGCCAGGCGTAGCCGGTGCTTGCGCTGCAGGGAGAACTCCCCGTCCGGCTGCAGCTGGAGTCCCAGGTAGGGGACGGAGTCCGCCGCTGGTACCCAGTACCACGGGTTTTCCAGGTGGGGGCAGAGGCGCAGCTGCAGGCCCGGGACCCCCTCCGTGGTGGCCATGGCGCACTTGCGGGGGTTGAGCTCCATGCCCATCATCCCGAGGTACGCGGCCACCGCCTCCACGCCCTCGACGAAGTGCTGCAGCGTGTGGGCCACCACCAGCAGGTCGTCGATATAGGCCTGGATGAGGCCGTGCTCGGCCCCTCCCGGCGGGCGCAGGCGGTGCCCCTGTGCCCTGAGCGAGGGCTCCAGGAGGAGCGCGTACAGCAGGGGGCTCTCGGGGTTGCCCTGCCGGACGCCGCGTAGCATGTAGACGGGCTGCGTTAGCCCGTGTGCTGTGACGATGCGCAGCCTGGCGCACGTGTGGAGGAAGAGCAGGAGGTCAATGACGTCCGGCGGCACGGAGAGGTGGCGCAGGATGAGGTGGAGGGCGCCGTGTGGGGCGGTGTCGAAGGCCTTGCGGGCGTCGAAGGAGAAGACGTAGTTGGGCCTTCCCCGCTGGAGCTGTCGCTGCGCCATGAACAGCGGGGGGCCTGTGTTGGAGCCAGGGAGGGCCCCCTGCTGCCAGTCGCTGACCACCCCGTGCCGTGTGAGCACCTCCGTGATGCGCTGGGTGAGGGGGCCCGTGAGCAGCTTCATGTCCAGCTGGCCCAGGGCTATGGGCCTGTAGTCGTCCAGTCTGGCAGAGCCCGGTACCTTGGGGCTGAGCCAGATGTGCGCATCCCTCCAGTGCATCGGTGGCGGGGCGCCGCGGAGGATGGCCCGGTAGGAGTGGACCAGGAGCCACTGGACGGGTGCCGGGAGGGCCTTGATGAAGCGGGCCTCCACGTGGTTAGGACCCGGGGCCTTGCCATCGGCCTTGTCCAGGGCGGACTTCAGGTCCTGCATGGAGTACTGCTGGACCTGTGTCCAGGCTCCCTCAGGGACCCGGGGGACGTGGCGGCCGAGGACCGCCTGGAAACCCGGGAGGTCCACCGGGCGTTTGTCATACAGTTCTCGCCAGAAGGCGCGAACTGCGAACATCACGTCGTGGGCCTCCGTGAGGAGCGTTTGGGTGTTGGGAACCCGCACGTTCCAGAGGCCTGACGGGCCTGGGGTCTCTACCTCTATGGCTCCCCGCACGGCTTTCCATCGCTGGGCGATGTCGGGGGCGTGGCGGCGCCAGAAGTCCTTGATGGCGCGCTTGCGGTCTGCCGCCAGGAGGGCGCGGAGCTGGCGAATGTCCTCCTCGAGGGCGGCTGCTTGCCTCTCCAGCTCCTCCTGCAGCTGGCCCTGCGTGGTCGGGCGGAACCCGGGCGACACACTCTGCAGTTCCTCCGTGAGCCGGAGCGCCGCCTCGGACCAGATGCCATGCCTGGCCGCGTCCGCCTGGTACGCTGCCGGGGCGCGCGCTGCCAGGTTGTCATAGCGGAGGACCGCTGCCTGGAGCTGCTTTCCGCTCTCCGGGAGGTCCCCCTCCGCCGGGTCCGTTCCCGCCGGAGACGGCTGCCGGCGTCCCACCAGGCGCGCCAGGGCGTCATGCGTCGCGTGGAGGTGTTCGAACACCTTGTCCACCGCAGCCGCGGGCATGGACCCGTAGTCGTGCTGCTCTGCGGGACCCAGCCAGGGCGCAAGGGAGGGTTCATCCTGCGCGGCGGTGACCGCCGCCCACAGGCAGTGTTGGACGGGCGCGGCCTCGGCGTCGTACGGGAGGAGGCGGCCTTCCGTGTGGCTGTAGGGGGTGGGCATCGCCGCGCGTCCCGCTGCGCTGAGGAGGCCCGGCAGGGCCAGGCGGACCGGGAGGTGGTCCGAGCCGACCACCTGGGGGTGTGCCATGCCGCGAGCCCGGACGCTCTCCCGCAGGGACCACGGCAGGAGGGGCTCGTTGACCAGGAAAGTGTCCACCCTGTGCTGGGACGGGTGGAGCGTGGGGGTCATGTCCTCCTCGCCGCCTGCCGCGGCTCTTCGGAAGCCGCGGGCTTCCCAGCCCGCTCGGAAATGCTCCGTGGCCGGGTTGGCGGGGACATCCATGTAGATGTTGGTGTCACCGGCGATGACCACCGGGTGCCCCCCGCCGAGGCTGCGTGCCGTGGCATACATTTGTATGTCGGCCCAGAACGCCGCCCGTCCCGCCCACGGGGAGCAACCTGCTTGCGGCCCGTGGACGTTGATGAGGGTGAGGCCTCCCCCGTCCGTGCGGATCTCCAGGGCCGCGGCTTTCCCGGGGACAATTTCCGTGAAGCTGAGCACCTCGTGCTCCGCCACGTACTTGCTGCTGACCGCGGTGAGGAGGCCCCCCCCTCTCGAGGTGGAGGTGGCCCCCGTCTCCGCCAGCTGGCTGCTGAAGTAGGCGGTGTACCCCTTGTCCCGGAGCGCCGCGGCCACGTGCATCTCCTGCGCCCTGGTGGCGATCCCCGTTTCCTGGAGCATGATGGCAAAGCCCCCCTCCTGGGGCAGCATGCCGGTGATGAGGTGCTCCTTGTCGGTGCAAGCCGCGAGCCCCCGGCGCCGCCGGAGTGTGTCCCGGAGGGACCGGTCTGGCGGCACGAGGCCGTTGCGCAGGTTCCACGAGAGGAGCCACAGGGCGTCGCCCGTCGTGTCCTCCTGGAGTCAGCTATCCCGCGTCGGCTTCGCCGCCGGGTTCGCTGGTGCCGCCAGGGCATCTGGGTGCGCCGCATCCGCTGAGCCCGTTCCCAGCGGGGCCCACAGGGGGGCCCGGGGGACCGGGGGAGTCAGGGGGGCCAGGGGGGCCAGCCCCGCGGGGATGGACATGGACCCTGGTGGGGCCGCACCGCCGGCCCCCGGGGCCGCTCCGGGTGCCTCCTCACCTCCATCTGTGTGGTCGGCTGCCTGGGGCGGGGGGCGCCGGGTGTACGGGGCGTGCCACGGGGACCTCCGTGCTCTCCCCTGCAGGATGTTGGCGGCCGCCTCCTTGTCGTCCGCCGGGGCCGCAGCGTGCACCGCGTGCCACGCCAGGTGTTCCAGCATTGCCCCGCTGGTGTAGTACTTGTCCGCACACAGGGGGCATTTCGTCGGCTCCGTGGCCCCTCGCGCCGGGGGGAGCTGCACTGACTTCCGAATGGCGCCCTTTGCCGCTGGTTCGAAGGGCAGGTTGGCCAGCGGCACCGTGTGTGGTGCCAGCGTGCGGCCCGGGGCCGCCGCATCGAGGGCTCGCGTCGCGGGCGCGGGCCCGAGGCCTCGGGCGGCATCGCGCTGCGCGTCTGCTTGCAGCCACGTTTGCCAGTGCGTGGAGCCGATTTGGCGGTCGGGTTTGCTCCTCCACCGCAGGTCGTGGAAGGCCTGTAGCCAGTGGTACACCGTGGTCGGGACCGCCAGCTGGAGCTCCAGGTCGGCGGGGTGCGCCGCTGCCGGCCACACTCCCGGCCTCGCCGCCCGGGCGTTGTCCTTCAGCCTGACCTGGAGCAGGAGGGCGTGGTGTTCGCCCTCCCGCAGCGCCTTGATGATCATGCGTGTGCAGTCTGCCACGCGGATCACGGCTTCGGGCCCCGGCAGGCGTTCAGGGTCGCAGACGACGATGTGCGCGTCCGCCGGGCTGAACATGCAGACCACCCACTGTGGGTTCTGCTGCCCCCGTTGGGCCACCGCCAGGGTAGCCGCTGGGCGGGCGTGCGTGATGGGCCCCGCGTGGAGGTCCGGGACGTCCGTGGCCCTGATGGCGTCTCCCTGCCACGCGGCCCGTAGATGCTCCTCCTGGTCGGGGCTCCACACCAGTGTGGGGGGGTTGACCCACCCCGGTTCCTGCCTCTTGTTGGGGGCGCTGACAGTGTGTAGCAGGACCGCCAGCGGCCAGGGGTCCGCCGACATATAGTAGGCCTGGGTGGGCCCCTGTCGCCAGTCGACGTGGGACAGGGGCGGGAAAGCCCCCTGCCTGGCGGTGCTGTGCCAGACCGTCCATCGGCCTCCGGCCAGGATGTGCGACCGGTACCCTCCGGCGTGGCCGTGTACGATGGCTTGGTAGCCTGCCGTCTGCAGTACCAGTGCCTCCCCCTGCTTAGGCCCGGGCGGGGGTGCGCCATCGCCCGCACCCCAGACGCGGGTGCGCCCGCGGAGTGTGGCATGCCACGGGTCTGGTGCATCGCGCTGGGGCCCTTGTATGCATCCCGCAATTTGCGCCGGGCCGTGGTGGTGGACGAAGCTCTCCCCGCCGTCTGCTAGCAAAGCCGCCGCGACGACGTATAGTTGCTCTGCCGTGAGGGGTGCCGTCGGCTCGTGCGTCGCGGCCGGCCGTCGGGGCCGCGTGTCGCGGCAGGGGACGTGGGGCAGCAGCTGCGCCGGCCACGCCGCCACTGGACCCATGGTGACGGCCGCGACCGCGGACGCCAGCGCCGTGCAGTCCGTGGGTCTGTACTGCCGGAGTCCCGTGGTATCTCGGGTGAGGTGCCTGCAGGCTGCCATCCAGGCCACCGCTCCGCAGTTCGTGCAGTCCGGTTCGGCACCGCTCGCATCGTCGCCTCCCCACTGCTGTACCGTGGTGGCGGTGTCGAGCGGGGGGCCCCGCTGTAGCGCCTCCGGGCCCTGCCCCGGCGGGAGGGCGGGCGGGATTGGCTGCGGGTAGTTTTGCGCGCCCCGGCGTTCCGGGTGCGTGTGGTACGGGTTCTGCCGGCGGTGTTCCGGGGCTGCCCGTGGCTGGAAGAGGAGCTGGTGCAGGTACCAGTGGCCCTCCGCGGTGGACGGATTGCGGAGCGTTAGCCACTGTTCCACCACGCCTCCTGGGTGCGCGGCCTCGACGCGGCGCTGCAACCCCAGGCGGCCTAGGCGGTTGGACGTGCCCGCGGGTGGGATGTGTGCTTGCGGGTAGAGC
Source organism: Eutreptiella sp. 'Long Island Sound 2002' (assembly GCA_964036045.1). Lineage (NCBI taxonomy): Eukaryota > Euglenozoa > Euglenophyceae > Eutreptiales > Eutreptiaceae > Eutreptiella > Eutreptiella sp. 'Long Island Sound 2002'. Next base: position 75,997,209 of record OZ038385.1, read on the forward strand.
ACCCGCAGCGGCTCCAGCGCCAGGTCCAGCACTTCGTTGTTGAGCTGCTTCGTGAGGGCCGACGCCCTGTGTAGGGCGTGGAGGACCCCGGGTGTGGGGGCCGTGAGCTGTTCGAGCACCGGTCCCGGCGGGTACCGCGTACCCGGGTTCGTCAGCCACTCCCTGGTGTGGCTCAGTACGGCTTTCCACACGTCCCTTGTAAAGGCGTGCTGGGGGGCCAATGAGGGGACCATCCGTAGGAGGCGGTGGCACGCCGGCGGCGATCGCATGGGCTGTGGGGCGGCCGCCGTGATCCACCTGCACGCCGTGCCGGGCACGATCGCCCCCCATTCCACGGTCCCCATGCCCTCGGCATGAATCAGCGCCTGGCCTTGGACCATGGGGAAATAGGGGCTCGAGCGCCCCTTCCCTTCCTTCCACCGTACCCAGGCGGCCCCCGCCTGCAGGCTGCGGAGCAGGGCCACGCCGGGGAGGGGCGGCTGCGGGAAAGCCCCCTTGACGGCCTGGGTGGCGTGCGCCAAGGTGCCCATTGGTAAGTACCACAACGGGAGGGTCCAGGGGCCCGGCAGTGGTTGCGCCACCCCTGCGTCCCATCGCCACTCGGAGTCTGGCGGGGCGGCCGGGACCGTGCCCGTCTGCAGGAAGTGGCGCGCCTGCTTGTCGGGGTGCCGTTGGAGGGTTGCCGCGAGGCTGAGCCCCTCTGCCGCTGGTGCCACCGGGAGGCCGCCCCGGGGCCTGCGCCAGGGGTATTCCTGGTCGGCCGGCCAGGTGTGGAGGTCCCGGGCGATGTCCTCCGCGGTCCCTGTTGGGGCGTCCTCTGGTGCCAGGTGCCACATGACGGCGAGCACCGCCCATGTGGAAAAGGGCCACGCCCGCGGGGGGGTGTACACCTGGATGGTCCACTGTGGGCACGCCCGCCGCACGCGGGACACGTGGAGCACCCCTCGGACCATGTCCGCCGCCAGGACCAGCACCATTCCTGAGGGATCCACAATGATCCCCTCTGCGGGTCCACCGTGGCGGCCCCGGGTGTGCAGGGCCACTGCCGCCTGTCCCGCGTGGGTGACGCGGTCGACGGCCTCCTGGATGTTCACGCTGCCGCGCGCGGTCTCATCCAGGATCCAGCCCTGCGTCACCCCGTAGCGTAGGGCGGCGCGTGCGGCCGCGGGTTTCACCTCGGGCAACGCTCCGTCGTCGGCATCGGGCTGGGGGTGCTGTTTGGGGCACCATCCTTCGCCGGTGCAATGGCCCCGTTTCCACGCGGGGCAGATCGCGGGTACGCTGCCCGCCGGCGGCGCAGGTTCCGCGGGACGGCCCCCCGTGGGGGGCTCCGGCAATGCCTCCAGGTCGGAGTCTGTGCCCGTGTCCCCTTGTGGGGGGTCTCCTTCGCCGTCTCTGAGTCCCAGCGCCCTGATGACCTCGTGTGCTTCGTCCAGCGTCGGAGATCGGGGGCGTGTCTTGCGTGGTGCCGCGGGTTCCGCCATTGCTATGTCGCTGTGTCTAAGAGCAGGGGGCGGGGTGCGGATGTCCCGTGGCTGGTGCGTTGGTGCGTTGGTGCGTTGCTCGGTGTGGGGGCGGTGGATGGGCATCCCCGGGGGGGCGCCTTCCAGTGTTGCGAGGGGCGTCCGGTGTTAGGCGCTGTCCCTCTCTCGGTCGCCCGTCCTCCGGGGCGGGCAGCCAGGGTTCCGCGACCCGTGTGTCCCGGGTGCGGTCGATGCGGACGTGCGGACAAAACACCGGCTCCACAGCGTGCGCCCTTGCGGGCCGGCGTTGCTCGCTGTGGGGGTAGCGGAAGGGCGTCCCCGGGGGGAGTGCCTTCCACCGTTGTGGGGGGCGCCTGGTGTCAGGCGCTGTCCCTCCCCCGGCCGCTCGTCCTCCGGAGCGTGCAGCCAGGGTTCCGCGACTCGTGTGTCCCGGGTGCGGTCGATGCGGGCGTGGACCCAGCACCGGCCCCACAGCGTGTGCCCTTGCGGGCCGGCGTTGCTCGCTGTGGGGGTGGCGGGAGGGCGTCCCCGGGGGGGTGCCTTCCACCGTTGTGAGGGGCGCCTGGTGTCAGGCGCTGTCCCTTCCCCGCGCCGCTCGTCCTCCGGAGCGTGCAGCCAGGGTTCCGCGACCCGTGTGTCCCGGGTGCGGTCGATGCGGGCATGTGGACCCAGCACCGGCCCCACAGCGTGCGCCCTTGCGGGCCGGCGTTGCTCGCTGTGGGGGTGGCGGAAGGGCGTCCCCGGGGGGGTGCCTTCCACCGTTGTGAGGGGCGCCTGGTGTCAGGCGCTGTCCCTCCCCCGGCCGCGCTTGTCCTTCGTGGCGTGCAGCCAGGGTTCCGCGACCCGAGTGTCCCGGGCGCGGTCGATGCGGGCGTGTGGACCCAGCACCGGTCCCACAGCGTGCGCCCTTGCGGGCCGACGCTGCTCGCTGTGGGGGTGGCGGAATGGCGTCCCCGGGAAGAGTGCCTTCCACCGTTGTGAGGGGCGCCTGGTGTCAGGCGCTGTCCCTTCCCCGGCCGCTCGTCCTCCGGAGCGTGCAGCCAGGGTTCCGCGACCCGTGTGTACCGGGTGCGGTCGGTGCGGGCGTGTGGACCCAGCACCGGCCCCACAGCGTGCGCCCTTGCGGGCCGGCGTTGCTCGCTGTGGGGGTGGCGGAAGGGCGTCCCCGGGGGGGGGTGCCTTCTACCGTTGTGAGGGGCGCCTGGTGTCAGGCGCTGTCCCTCCCCCGGCCGCCCGTCCTCCGGAGCGTGCAGCCAGGGTTCCGCGACTCGTGTCTCCCGGGTGCGGTCGATGCGGGCGTGTGGACCCAGCATCGGCCCCACAGCGTGCGCCCTTGCGGGCTGGCGTTGCTCGCTGTGGGGGTGGCGGAAGGGCGTCCCCGGGGGGGGTGCCTTCCACCGTTGTGAGGGGCGCCTGGTGTCAGGCGCTGTCCCTCCCCCGGCCGCTCGTCCTCTGGAGCGTGCAGCCAGGGTTCCGCGACCCGCGTGTCCCGGGCGCGGTTGATGTGGGCGTGTGGACCCAGCACCAGCCCCACAGCGTGCGCCCTTGCGGGCCGGCGTTGCTCGCTGTGGGGGTGGCGGAAGGGCGTCCCCGGGGGGGGTGCCTTCCACCGTTGTGAGGGGCGCCTGGTGTCAGGCGCTGTCCCTCCCCCGGCCGCTCGTCCTCCGGAGCGTGCAGCTAGGGTTCCGCGACCTGCGTGTCCCGGGTGCGGTCGATGCGGGCGTGTGGACCCAGCACCGGCCCCACAGCGTGCGCCCTTGCGGGCTGGCGTTGCTCGCTATGGGGGTGGCGGAAGGGCGTCCCCGGGGGGGGTGCCTTCCACCGTTGTGAGGGGCGCCTGGTGTCAGGCGCTGTCCCTCCCCCGACTGCTCGTCCTCCGGAGCGTGCGGCCAGGGTTCCGCGACCCGTGTGTCCCGGGTGCGGTCGGTGTGGGCGCGGGGACCCAGCACCGGCCCCACAGCGTGCGCCCTTGCGGGTCGGCGTTGCTCGCTGTGGGGGTGGCAGAAGGGCGTCCCCGGGGGGGGTGCCTTCCACCGTTGTGAGGGGCGCCTGGTGTCAGGCGCTGTCCCTCCCCCGACTGCTCGTCCTCCGGAGCGCGCAGCCAGGGTTCCGCGACCCGTGTGTCCCGGGTGCGGTCGATGCGGGCGTGTGGACCCAGCACCGGCCCCATAGCGTGCGCCCTTGCGGGCCGGCGTTGCTCGCTGTGGGGGTGGCGGAAGGGCGTCCCCGGGGGGGTGCCTTCCACCGTTGTGAGGGGCGCCTGGTGTCAGGCGCTGCCCCTCCCCCGGCCGCTAGTCCTCCGGAGCGTGCAGCCAGGGTTCCGCGACCCGTGTGTCCCGGGTGCGGTCGATGCGGGCGTGTGGACCCAGCACCGGCCCCACAGCGTGCGCCCTTGCGGGCCGGCGTTGCTCGCTGTGGGGGTGGCGGGAGGGCGTCCCCGGGGGGGCTGCCTTCCACCGTTGTGAGGGGCGCTTGGTGCCAGGCGCTGTCCCTCCCCCGGCCGCCCGTCCTCCGGAGCGTGCAGCCAGGGTTCCGCGACCCGCGTGTCCCGGGTGCGGTCGGTGTGGGCGTGGGGGCCCAGCACCGGCCCCACAGCGTGCGCCCTTGCGGACCGGCGTTGCTCGCTGTGGGGGTGGCGGAAGGGCGTCCCCGGGGGGGGTGCCTTCCACCGTTGTGAGGGGCGCCTGGTGTCAGGCGCTGTCCCTCCCCCGGCCGCTCGTCCTCCGGAGCGTGCAGCCAGGGTTCCGCGACCCGTGTGTCCCGGGTGTGGTCGATGCGGGCGTGTGGACCCAGCACCGGCCCCACAGCGTGCGCCCTTGCGGGCCGGCGTTGCTCGCTGTGGGGGTGGCGGAAGGGCGTCCCCGGGGGGGGCTGCCTTCCACCGTTGTGAGGGGCGCTTGGTGCCAGGCGCTGTCCCTCCCCCGGCCGCCCGTCCTCCGGAGCGTGCAGCCAGGGTTCCGCGACCCGCGTGTCCTGGGTGCGGTCGGTGTGGGCGTGGTGGCCCAGCACCGGCCCCACAGCGTGCGCCCTTGCGGGCCGGCGTTGCTCGCTGTGGGGGTGGCGGAAGGGCGTCCCCGGGGGGGGTGCCTTCCACCATGGTGAGGGGCGCTTGGGGTCAGGCGCTGTCCCTCTCCCGTCTGCCCGCCCACTGTCGGGTGGGTTGCCGGGGTTCGTTGGGTGTGTGCCGTGTGTGTGGTGTCTGTGCCGTGCGTGTTGTGGTGCGTGGTGCTGCTCTTTCCTTGGTCCTCCGGTGCTCCCCTCTCCGGTGTCTCGGTGCGGTGTTGTGCTCGCCGTGTGCCCGCCGTGTCCCCTCCTCTGTGTGCGCCCCTTGCTCGTTCGCTGGCTACCCCTTGTTCCTTTCGCGGCTTCGTTGCTCTTTACCCTTTCCTCTACTCCTCTCCCTGGCATGCACTTTTTCCCTGCCTCCGCTTTGTTGCGTGTCTCTGTCTTTTTCCTTGTCGGCCCGGGCTTCCTCTTTTGAACCTGCGTAGGGAGAGAAGGGTGCGTAAACAAGCGTGCGGCAACGGCCGTTTTGTCGCGACACGGCACCTCGAGCTGGCTGGTACGTCATGCGACATGCGTGTGCGACCGGCTTGCGCGTAGGTTTATCGCCCCACTTGCTCCCGTCTTGTCTCCACCCCCCTTTGGTCGCTACCTTTTCTCGTCGCCCGTTCCGCACGCGCGGCGTGACATGCAACATACCTGCTTCTTTCCCCACTACCTTAACGTGTCCTAGTCCTCCCGCCTTGCCGGGCGTTCGCTTATGTGTGATGACGGCACGACGCAATACTTGCCTAAGCGTCTAAGACAACCCTACTTTAACGCCCGGACGACGCAGACACGAGCATACGCTTCTCCTCGGGACCTGTGAGGGGAAGAGAACATGGGTGCGTGCACGTGTGTTTGTTGGGACCCGGCACTCGCCGGCGCTATGCTATTTGTGTGTTTGCTCCCCGTGTCCCCCTCCCTGGCTATTTGTGTGTTCTAACCCACGCAACTCCGCGGTTGGCGACGTGGCACGACATGGTAACATACTTGCGTTCTTGGTGGCGGTGTGTGGCTTGTCTACTATTCGTTTGCATGCGGCGGCATACCTTTTGTTCATTTTCGCTCCCTTTCGCCTCCTACATATGCGGGCGTGCGGGTGGGCGGTGGGCACGTCTCGGTTACGTAGCGTAGCGTGGCAACATACTTGGACCCCACTAGTCACGTGTGTATGCTTGGTTTTTTTTTTTTTTTTTTTTTTTTTTGTGTTCCGCTTTACCTCGGTGGTCTTTTTGTTCCTCCCCGTTTGTCCCTTCATACCATGTTGCTCGTCCCTTCATACCATGTTGCTCGTCCGTGGCGGTGATGGCCTTGCGGCGTTCCGGGCATGCGCGTGCGGGCATACCTTTCTTTCCCTATGTGAGCGGGGGTGAGCATAGGCATTCTTTCGGTGCCACCTCTTGTTGGTTTTCCTTGCCGGTGCGGTTTTCGTTGCGCTTTTCGTGGCGGCGCACTTTGGCGTTGCTTGACACGTTACTTGTTTTGCGCTTGTTACGGCGTTATGCACACAACATATGGCACATAACATACTTGCTTTCCGGCGGCCGGTGGCGTTGTTGTTGCTTGTGTGTATTTTTCATGCACGACATTCAACATATTTGGGTATTTGTGCGGCCTCTTGTTCTTTTTGTTGTGATCCCCTTCGCGCGTATTTCCTACATGAGCGGGCTTGCATTGCTTGGTCGTGTACTTGTGGTATATCTCCACCGTGGTGCGGTTCGTTACCTATTTATTCTCCTTGTCTACCTCTTTCCGCGTTGTGCTTGTTTCGTTGGTTTCTAGCGGTGCGCGGCACATTACATACTTGCTTGTCGGCGGCCGGTGGCGTTGTTGTTGTCTATGTGTGGGTTGTTTTGGGGCGCGCACAAGTCCCTAGCGCCTAGGGCACGCACTTTGCTAGGTGGTTTGGGGCAAGCAACGCTCAGCTTCTTCGCCGTCGCGGCTCTATTGTTCGTCTTTTTCGGTGAGTGTCCTATATTTTGCGACCTCGCCAAACAGCGGCGTAAAATTGTTGGGGGGGTTTCTGAGGTCGGAAAAGACGATTTTTCGCTTTATTTCTGCTGGCGGTGCGTCTTTTTCTCGTAGTATCGGAGGATCACCCGGACCGCAGCTGGATGCTGCAGATGGTCAGCCTGAGCCCATTGTCCACGACCTGCACCAGTCGCTTGTTGAGCTTCTGGAACGGCCGGAGATCCTGAGCTTGCACGCCGTGCGCCGAGTTGGGCGTGAGCGGCAGTTGCACCTTAAGGTCCGTGCCTTATGCGGGGAAGTGGAAAAGGTCTTCGACGTGTTGGTCGACACGGGAGCTCAGGTCAGCTTGGTCAAAGCTGGCCTACTTCCGCCAGAGTGTCTGACCGACAGTCGGAAACCTGTCAGGCTGAAGGTGGCGAACGGCCAGTACATGGTGGGAGGCACGAAGGAAGCGGCCATCGGGCTGCAGTTCGTGAACCATCGTGAGCTGAGCCGCCCAGACCTCGGCAAGGAAATCCTCCTGCATGGTCGCTTCTACGAGGCCGAGATGGACTGGGACATGATCGTTGGGTACGACTTCATGATGGAGACGGACTCCAGCATCCTCCCGGCCCAGGCCTCCATGACCCTGTACCAGGACGACCAGCTCTCGTGGCTTTCGTCACCTGAGCACCATGTGGAATGCCAATGGATCCACCCCGAACGCAATCAGCTCGAAGTAGCCGCGCTGGACACTGAGCCAACTGGGCCAGCAAACCAGGAGTACGGCGTAAGGCCGGAAGTGGCGAGCCGAGTGGTCGCGGACCTGGGAGCTTCGGATCTGGCCCTGGATGCGTTCTCTTCAGGAACCTCCGCCCATCTGCGGGTTTCCGAGAAGTACTGGAGCGCACAGGACTCCGCGTGGAAGAAGCACTCGGGTCCGCATCAGGGATTGATGTGGATCCATTGCCCCCGTTGGGACATTCCAAGAGCGATAGCGAAATTCGCAAGGACCGCTCCAAGGCAGTGCTGGTTGTTCCTATGGGATGCACCGAGGAGGAAAGTACCCGACATTGGGTAGCCTCATTGACCAACATGACCCTAACCAAGGTCGTCCTACCGGCTGGAGAGAGTGTCTATCAGGACGCTAAGGGACAGCCCATGCCACCCCAGAGATGGCCAACGGAATTCCACTATGTGGATGGGAGCCTTGATCAGGCCGACACCACGGACTTCGTCTGTGTCAACCGCATCATAGCAGAGCCATGGCGGCAATGCTTTGCGGTTCCCCCTGTTGACATCGGAGAATCGGAGGACCCCCTCACAGAAGAGGAGCTGGATCTGGTTCAGGGGTATATGGATCAGCCCTTTCACGACTGGAGAAACCAGCGTGAGGGCAAGGGCCAGGACAGAGCCTGGTGGGAAGTGGACTCCATCGTCTCCGGTTCCTATGATGGGAATACCTTCGTACAGAGGGTGCTGGATCACATGTCCAGCCAGGACGAGCCGCCCGGCGGTAACCCACCCACCTACGGCGATCTGTTCCGAGGCAAGACCAGAGATGGCCCATTGGGCCACCTGGGAAGACCACCTGAGCCGAAACCGAGTGGGGTCGCCACCCCTCAAGTAAGCTCCGTGGTTCAAGTGCCCGGAAAGGCCAAGGCGGAGTCCGATGATTGCCCCAAGATCCAGGCATTGAGGGCCAGGCTGAAGCAGAAGTATGGGGACACCTTCTTCAGCGGTAAGCCTGTGTTTCCCCCACCGGTGCGTGGACCGTATGGCGAGGCCAAGATACGACTGAAGCAGGACCCCCGTGTGTATCGTCACCGGGAGTTTGCCCTAAGGGGCGAGAGGAAGGAGGCCATGGAGAAGATCCTCCGTGACTTCATCCAGAGAGGCTGGCTTGAGCCGTGCCACTCCGAGTGGGCCTCTCCGTGCTTCGTCGTCCCCAAGATGGTTGCCGGTGAGTGGCGGCTCGTGGTCGACTACCGCGGCCTGAACGCCCAAACGCAGCGTGACAGCTATACGCTGCCCCTCATTGAGGACATCCTGCAAAAACAACACCGGCGGAGGATCTTCACGGTGATTGACCTGAAACATGGTTATCATCAGATGCCTCTCGCCGAGGAGTCCCGTGCCTGCACAGCCATGAGCACTCCACTTGGACCTCTCCAGTGGAAGGTGATGCCCATGGGCGTTACCAACGGCAATGCGGCCTTCCAGCGGATGCTGGAGAACCTGCTTGAGCCGGTACGTGATCATCACATTGGTTTGTGGACGACGTGATCATCGCGTCCGGGGACCCCAGTATGAGCTACGAGGAGCTCCTGGAGGTACATGAGAGGGACGTCACTCGAGTGCTGGACCTTCTGGTTCGGCACAAACTCACGGGCAGCAGTGACAAGGCCACCATTGCGGTAAGCGAGGTGGTCTTCGCTGGCCACGTAGTCGGGAACGGGCAGCGAAAGCCCATACCTGGCAAGGTGGCTGCGATCGAGCACTGGGAAAAGCCCAAAATGGTCTCTGAGCTACGGGTGTATCTGGGGTTCTGCAACTACTACTCGGGGTATATCAAAATGTATGCCGAGTATGCAGCCCCCATGACGACCATGCTCAAGGGCAACCGAGAGGAGACCAAGAAGGGGTCCAAGAAGGCTCTGCTCTGGACAGCTGAGTCCGACCGTGCCTTTGAGGGGATGAAGCAGGCGCTGCTATCCGCAGTGAGCCTGCACCTCGTGGATCCCGACCGAGGGTTCGTCCTGCGCACCGACGCTTCCGACTACGCCGTTGGCGCTGTCTTGGAGCAAATGCTTGACGATGGGAGGCACGTGCCCGTGGCCTTCTGGAGCCGAGTCCTGGCGGAAGGCAGGAGACGGACGTGGACGCCCCGTGAAAAGGAGGCGTATGCCATCGTCATGGCTCTCAGGAAATGGGCTGGGTACATAGCCCTCCATCCCGTCACCGTCTGCACCGACCATCAGAGTCTGCAGTCGTGGCACAAGGAGCACGTGGACACCCCTTCAGGTCCCGCCTCCCGACGGGCAAGATGGCACGAGACCTTGGCCAAGTTCGACCTTACGGTTGTTTATATTCCTGGAAAGGACAACACCGTGGCGGACTGTCTCAGCAGGTGGCCCTATCCCGCCAGCAAGGGCATGACAGACGTGTCTGCCCATGGCGATGAGGCTGAGACCGCTGAAGCCAAGAGGATCATTGAGATGGAGCGCCTGATGGAGGAGGAGGGTGTAAAATGCTTCGTCGTCATGGCTGCGGATGCCCCCCTTGCAACGAGGGTGAGCAGAGCGGTCAGAGTACTCGCCCCTGAGGGAGCTGAGTCCGACAAGCACCTCTTCCCGGAGTCTTGCCTCCAGGACGACTGGACCGACGATTACGCCAAGTCTGAGGCCTTTGCGGCCGAGTAGAGGGCTGTGACCGACCCTGACTACGGGCAGAAGTGGCCAAAGGGGCTGACTGAGGAAGATGGCAAGCTCTACCGGAATGGTAAGCTGCTAGTACCGGAGCCCTGTTTGCTCGAGCTTTGTGAAGCTTGGCACCACCACATGCTGCACCCAGGGGTCAAGAAGCAAGCCCTCGACATGCAGCGCCGGTTCGAGATCGACCATATCGTTCTCTACACCGCCATCAAGAAGGTCAGGAAGGGTTGCTCGGTCTGCCAGGCCTGCATAAATCTGTACCTAGGTACTGGCCCAAGCTGGACCCTATGTAAGCACATGTAAACGGCGACTCAGGGCCCCTCCGTAGTCGATTCGCATCCCGTCGGGGGGGAAAAACAGTCCACAATTCAGTGATGGGCTGACATACAGATGCACATATCCAGGGGAACAGAGAGACAAGCAATAAGCGGGGTAATAGGCGTGTAAACACACTCTGGACAGAGCGCCAAACCACGCCCTGGTTAGGATAAGGCATGTGCAGGAGGGTGGACAGGAAAACGCCTGAGTTCAGGCCATATATAGTCAGCTGACACACATAGACTGGTCTGGATTCCGCAAGTGCCATGGAACCAGACCACACACCAAAAAATCGCAATGCCGATGACAGCGGCATCCGTTGCGCAACGTCGTATGGGCTTCAAGGCCCCAAGAGCTCAGAAATATGAAGGTCAGTCGCCCTACCTGGTTTCCCAAGGATTCAGCAGGTGGGGAGTGACGAATAGAATTGGAAGAGAGGGGCCATCCTCCTCTGGATTCAGCAGGGGGGGGGATATGGCCACTCTGATGGCAGGTCACCGGAAGATGTAAGAGAGGAAGCAAGTAAGGGACGATTCGTCGACCTCACAAGCGCTCAAAATGCATCAGGGGAGAGCTCAGGGCGCTGGTCAGGCACCCCTGGCTGCAATCGCCCGGGTGAGTGCTGCCAGGTCCGAGACATGGATCTTGGTCTTGTGCTTGCGGATGTACTCCATGAAGGGAGTATTAACCCGCGGCACGAACGAGGAGACGGGTTCCCAGGTATCGTGGGACGGCCCATAGCCTCGCCAACGAACCTTGAACTCCAGGCCTCCGGGTGCCGAGGCGTTCGGACGCTGAGCAAGGATCTTCTCGACTGTATAGTCGTCCTGCTCAGCATAGTCGTCATCCGAATCGGCCTCATGTGCGGCGTAGCTCAGGGACACATGCTGGCCACGGAGGTCGGGTTCCCGCACACGGAGTTGACTCTCGTGGCGCTCCCGGAACTGTCCGTGACCCACCTTGATGCGGTAGGTGTCCTCACCAATCCTGCGGACCACCTCTCCGGGTGTGAACCAGGTCTTGGTGCGGTGGGTGCCCATAGGGCGGGGTCTGATCACCCACACCGGGTCTCCCACCCTGAACTTCTGCGCTGTTGAGCTCGGGGCGGACTTCTGACGCTCAGCATGCTCCTTCTTGAGCTGCTGGCGGATGTCCCCCGCCGTTTGCTCTTGCCGCGCGAAGAGTTCTTTGGCGTCCATCGCCATACCATCACCAGACAAGGGAAGTCCCCGACCACGGGGGTCCCTGCCGAACAGAATCTGGTGAGGGGACAAACCACCCGGCGTGGGGGTGTCATGATGGGCCTTCAGAGCAGGCCACATCTCCTCAAACCAGTTCCGCCGTGGATTGGTGATGTGAATCTTGCGCAGCTTCTCGAACAGCTGCCGTCCAGCCACTTCAGCACGGCCGTTAGACCGGCTGAGATAGGCGACGCTCTTGGCATGACGTATTCCCATGAGGGAACACATAGCCTTGAACCAGCCACCAGTAAACTGGGGCCCTCGGTCACTGCAAATGGTGCGGGGGATGTCAAAGACGGTCAGCCAATGACGAATCATCATGACTGCCACTTCCTTGGCAAGCAACCCCTTTTTGCGTGCCGGAACAGCTACAACGTAGCCGCTGTGGCGGTCCACACAGAGAACCACACAGTCAAAGGTCTCCTTGCCTATGTGCACTTCGGGCATGGAGAAGACGTCCATGGCCACGCTCTCCATGGGCTGGTCAGGAACCGGGGTCCATTGGGCTTCCCCCTTGACGTTCTGGTTTTTTCTTCTGTTTGAGTGCCCGTGATACCGTGTGCCCTATTCGCTGTGATGTGGAGATCCTGATGGCGCCAGGCGGGAAGCCCAGTTGCCTGACTACACTCCCAGCGGTCCGCCACTGTCAGTCCCAGTGTGAGCCTACCGACTCGCAGACGCACTTGCAGTCGGATGGCGGCCTCCGGTGCTCCTGACCTCGGTCAGTCTGCCTGGGAAACTGGTGGTTTGAGGAGTCGACGCCTCCGCCCACACTGCATAAGGACTCCCTCGTGTATGGCCTTCGTGGTAATAGGGCAAGGGAAAAGACGGCCTTGATGCCCGATCCCTTAAGGAGGAGCTCGCTCGGCTGTACCACTCTGGACTCGCGTCGTATGGATATGGACATGGTGCGCCCGAGGAAGGACCCGTGGGGACTCTCCCCCAGCCGGCGGGCCTTGGGAAGCTTGGGGTAGCCTGATGGATCTTTGTTGTCGCTCCCGACCTGTGGGACCACCTCGGTCGTCGTGTGACGCCTATGTTGGCCGTGTATGCCACTGCCACTGTGGTAGTGACCGTAGCAGCCGGCACCCGGTGCGCCTGGTATGGGTTAACGGGTCCTTTTGATGCCGAACAATCGCCGCCAGGACCCGGGACTTGATACTTGATACTATACTTCCAGTTACTAACAGCTACAGCACCGTACCTGTCTTACTGTGGGATTTGGGCAGCCTAACCTGCGAATCAGCCTGAAGTGAGGATGTGACACCCCCCCCCCTTCAGGGAATGGTCCTGGGTACCCGCTGCCATGCTTGGGTGTTATCGAGCCCGCCCCAGGGTTCGCTCTAAGGAGGGGGGTGAAGCGGTACCCAGAACCTATGGCCCATGGACCGGAGGCCTGTGAGCCGTCACACCCGTGCGGAAGCCGTTGACACCGGCTGTCACCGGGATATCCCTGTTCTCTAATCCGCGGGATCTGGAATCCGATCCTTAACCATTGAATCGATGTAGAATGACCATAATTTTATTGTCTTAGTCGATTTTCGGTCGGAAATCGGTGAAATATCCGATTTCTACCGCGATTTCTAATTGTCGTGAAATCGCCGCCTGATGTCGCCTGTTGGCGCGCCTTCGTCGCTTCTCCGTGGCGAGTTTTGTGATTGACTTTTCTCGAGCACCTGTGAGGTTCTAAGAGAACTTAAGGGCTGAATCTAGAGGGTATTTAATGTACTTTCATCTGGTGTGTTCACCAGAATTTTTCGCCGTTGCGTTTTCGAGAAAATCAGCGCGCAAGGCTTTCCGTCGATCGTGCGAACTCATGCTTCTCAAGGACCATGAGTTCGGACGGAACCCTACATCTCCCCCCTATGTCTTTCATCCATGCCCCTTTCACGCGGGCATATCATCTTGTATAGGGAAGCAGGCAATGGCGGTGTTTTAGGCAGCCTATGGGTCTCGCAAACCCAAGTCGTTTGCGTGCGCAAACGCTAACTTTGTGGCCTTGTGAGCATGAACATTAATAACCAAAGCAATGCTCACAAGACCAAAAGCCCTAGGCCATTTTTGATTTTCGAGCCAACTCAACGATGGCTCCACGCAATTCAAAGCGTACCAAAACTCTATTTTCGAAAAAGGGCAAGTTTTGGTCGAAAATTAGGCCAAAATGGCCAAAAATCCGAGGCTCGTACTCGAAGCCTATGGGGAGTTGAGCCTCAAACCAAGGCAACATGTAAAGTAGAGACCACGAAGGACATCGTGGATGACTTGGTTGATTTGTACAACCTTGTCTTCTATTTTATATAATTTCGCCATGTGAGCACGCGTGCCATATTGCCTCTTTGCACACGCGCTCGTATGCAAGCACTATTGACACGAGTGGGCGGAGACAATCTAACCATGGCTTGCATATTTGAAAGCACCTACTATGGACCTACTCCAAAAGTGTTTGCTCATATTTGTGTTCCTCAATGACCCAAAGATATGGTCATGCCAATATCGCCGATATATGCACTTTTTCCCATAAATAGTGTGCTTCAAGGATTGAGGTGTCAAAAATGCTTTCATTGTGCTTTGAACCTCAACCCTTGTTGCAAAAGGGAAGCAAAGCTTCGGTTGGCATCCATGCAAAGGCCGGAGGCTCCTTTCTCTCGTGATACGGAGACACGATATTTCGAGGGACCACTTTTGGGTGAATTTTGGCCGTTTTGCCCAAAATGGCCACAAACTCCTTCTCCCCCTGATTTCACCCCCGTGGTTGCGTGCGCCACTTGACCAAGGGTAAGGGCAATTCGGAGAGGGCACACAAACCCGCATCGGATGGGGTGTTTCCCCATGTGGCCTCTCCTCTCAATGGGAGAGTTGTGAGTCACCCAATTTGGGGTATGTTGCCATTCTGCCCCATTTGTGTGTCACTTTCCCTCCAATGGGAAAAATAGCTAGAGGCGATCATGAGGGTTGGCAAGTGGCATATATTGGGACCTAAGTCCCATGTGTTTACAGCATTTTTGGTTGGAAGAATCCTCGCCGTGGCCATGGAGATATGGAATCATGAGTGCGGGCCATTTTGGCCAAATTTCGCTGTTTTTGCCATTGTATGCCATATTGGAATTACCATATCTCCATGGGGCACGGGATCCACCCAGGAAGGAAGGGTGAATATTGTAGCATAGGACCAAGGGTTGAATGCCATTGAGTTTCGTATTTGCTCCTCCGGCTCATCCGGAGTTATTCAACTTTTGGCGCGATCCGCGATCCCCCCCTTTGCACCGCATGTTGCTTTCTGCCCCGTCCGTGTGGTCATCCCCTCGGTGAACAGTAAGCAGCCAGCGTGAAAGCAAGCGATAACCCAGGGCATGGGACCAAAGGGGATATCAAGGGTTGTGAACCAAGGCTTGGCGCGTCAATATCGCCAAGATATCCTACCCTGGACGGTCGCCCGAGACGGCCGATTTTGCCATTTTAGCAATTATGACCCCACTTGACGAACCCGTGGTGCCCTGATGCCGGGACCTCAGAGGGAACCAGGTTGGGTGAGTGCTCCAGGGAGTTGGTATGCGAAGGGCATAGGGTCAGTTGCCTCGTCCCTACCTCTGGCGGGTCCGGACGAGGAGTCATTTTTGGAGTTATCAGAGCTATCATCAGTTTGGGCTGAAACAGCCCATTTTCAGCTACCAACTCCTAGGGGATAATGGCGGGGCCATATCTCCGTCTCAGAGAGGAGTTGGGACCTGCCCTTAGGGGAGCATAGGGACTGACTGTCGGTTGGCCTTGGAGCTGCTTGGTTCCCAGGAACTCGCCTGTGGCTGGGCGGGACACCTCCCCTATCGGCAGGGTTTCAGGGTCCGGACTGAGCAGGGCATGGGTTGTGTTTGAGCCCCCGCCCCCATCAGCCACTGAGAGGGTCGGACCTGGGATTGGGATACGAGTTAGGACTGAGTGTCTATTGTCCTGTGATACCCTTACCCCAGTCCAGTCTTAACCCCATGTCTACATATCCTGATGTGTTGCTGTACATACTTTTGTTCCCTTGTTTCAGAGTGGCAAGGATCCTGAAACGCTTTGTCACATGACATGAGCGCATTGATGCCCCTGTGAGCGTAGTGCTTTGCCTGCCTGCTCACTTGCGCGTGTCCACCGCAGCGTCCCGTGGCCAGGCCCCCCACGGGAACGCGTCAAGAGAGGAAGAGTGTTTCCAGGAGTTGAAGAAGAAAATTGCCTCCTCCAACTGCCTGGGAGTACCCCGCCCTAAGGGCGAGATAGTCCTGATCACTGATGCCAGTGATGTAGGGGGGGGGGTGGTACGATCTACCAATGGCAGGAGCTTAACCCCGCTGAACTAACCCACTGCCATTATCGTACTAGTGGACTGAACCGTGATGGCTCGTTGAAACATGACTATCCTACCAGTGAGTGGCGACTGGTGCCACTGGGACACTGGAATTGGAAATGGAACCAAGTGCGTTCCAATTACAGCACCTATGACCAGGAACTCTCGGCCGGTATGTTGGTGCTTTCGTCACAATCCCGACTCCTGGGATCTAACCCTATTGTCTGGCTGTGTGACCAGGAGCCTGTGAAGTCTTTTCAGAAGGGCCCACCACCAGAGAAAGCAAAGCTAACACGGTGGTCGACTTACCTGAGCCAGTTCAGGCTGACAGTGCATCATATCCCTGGAATAAAGAATGAACTGTCTGACTATATATCGCGCAACAACTTCGATGCGCTTATAGGTGAGAGCTCTGAGGCACTCGCCAGAGAGGCTTTCCAGCGTATGGATGTCCAGCTTGACCTGTCCATGCGTACTGCTGGAATCCTGGAGGGTTGGAGTCTAACCGACTATCAGTCAGAGTACAAAGAAATTCTCCAAACCCTCAGCACTGGTCTCGAACCCCGTGTCATTGACGGGCACCAGTGGTATAAAAACAATCAGTCCCTCTTCTACGAGGACCGAATTGTGGTGCCTGAGGCACGACTGGATGGGTGCCTACAGTGGTCCCATCTCAGTTCTGGTCACACTGGTGCTAATCGCTCAGTGGACTTCTTCCGTGGGTGTTTCTACTCTAGTCTAACCCTGACTGAACTGAGGTCGCGTATGCAGACCATTGTGGATGCTTGTGGCTGTCATGCCAGCAAGCAGAGCGACAGTAGGGATAGGGGCCTGATATCCAGCTTACCCATACCCTATTGTGCTAACTCTCTTCTCTACGTGGATTTCATCCACGGCCTACCACGCTTCGGCGGCTATGATAGTTGCCTAGTGGTCACCTGTGGCCTATCTCGCTTCACCCGTGTGTTCCCTTGCAATAAGAAAATCACCGGTGAGCAGACTGTGAAAATGTTGGTCGAACAATGGTTCGAACCCTATGGAGCACCTACGCAGGTGCACTCTGATGAGGATGTACGCATCCGCAGTGACACTGGGTGGTACAAACGAGTGCTAAATGCCCTCAACGTGGAGGTAACCACAGGTGTGCCCTATACCCACACGTCTAACCCTCTCTGTGAGAGACAGAACCGTGTGGTGGAGCAAAAGTTAAGAATCCTGATGAAACAGGAGCGTACCAAGGACTGGGTACGCCTAGTGCCCTGGGCAGTGCTGACCATGAACTCACAGCGGAGCTCCTCTACGGGTTTCAGCCCCCACGAACTGTTCCATGGAGGACGACCTGCTTGGTTCTTCAAAACTCCCTTTCCTGAGGACTTCAAGAGCCCTGTGGGAGACTGGCTGGAACACAAGCAGTCTCTGGCTAACCAGGCTGGGACTAACCTGAGACACATTCGTGACCGTGAACTGAGCGAACGGAACCGCCTACGGCGACCTGCCAGCTTCAAGGTTGGTGACCTTGTTTTGGTACACCATTCACGCCTACCCTCCTGGCCACGTAACTGCCTACAGGACCCTTTTATGGACCCTATCGATCATCAGGATAGATGCATCTAGGATCCATGTCAGGTGCAGTTCACGTCTAGGTGGTGAACTGCTGTGTGCACCTAAACAGTTGAGGCACTATCACTCTCCTGCCGATTTGTCTTGGGATGAGTGGCGCCTCAGCGACAGTGAGGTCGAGCATATACACCTAGAGAACGCTGCCAGTCCAGAGGAGGCAGACGAACTCGAAGAGATGACTGCCGATGAGATGGCAGTCGATGGTTACTACGTGGTTGCAGGTATTGCTCGCCACGAGTATAAACAGGGCTGGAAATTCCTAACCCTGTGGGATGGCTATGGGTTATCTGAGGCGACCTGGGAACCTATGTCAGCCTTCATACAACCAGACGGGACTATCAACCCCATCTTCCGCACCTACCTCGTTGAGAACAACGAGGGACAGTTGCTAACCAGTGCTGAGACTATGTCCCAGCGTAAAAAGCGAAACTAATTTCCCTGTGTCAGTCTACTGACAGGTGCAGTGAGCACTCTTCTGCAGACGTGCCTGTGTATGGGTGTAAGAGCAGTTGTCACAGTTGCCCCGCATTGCATCGCAGGACAGGACCGTTAGCCCCCCGTGACAACCAGGTAGGTAGGTAGGTGCACTCGGTCGTGGAGAGGCGCCCCATGGTTCCCCCTGGCGTCGCCCCTGTGACGAACAGGAAGAGGCTTCGCGCGTGAAGAGGGGAGGCGGCTTACTTCCCGCTAGACCTGACTGTTGGCCCCCAACAAAGCGGCCCGGGGCTTCGCCGGGAGGGCTGATCGCCGCCAGCGTGACATGCTTGTCTCGCCGGGAGGGTGTGCCCCCGTGCTTGCGCACGTCCCCTCCTTTGGGCGGAACCCTAGGGGTTCACCGGACTTCCTGGCGTATCCCGTTCCCAAGGCGTGCATGCACGTTCTTGGTACTAGGGTTCCGAGGCGCTTGGGTGTCGCACGCTCCGCCTCGAGTCCCAAAGCAGCGCAGGCCTTAGGATGCAGCCTTACCCCCGGGCTCCGGATCTCGTTTGGCCGGGTCACCTGCATGGCACGGGCTGCCTCAGTGCCTGGGCTGTGGGCACTGGGTTTCCTACTGTTGTGTGGCGTTTGTGTTTGGGTCCGGTTGGCGGTTGGGTGCGGGTTTTGTTAACCCCGCCAGTCCTGGCTGGGGTCTTGGGTGGGTGTGTTTGGGCACGGTTTGTGGTGTTGTCCCTCTAGTGTTGGCTGTTTGTGGTGTTCGTGGTTGGGCTTCGGTTTCGGCCTGCTTTTGGGACGTGTGTGGTTTCGTGGGCGCCCCGCTGGCCCCCCGCCGTTTCCGGTTCCGGCGCGCGGTCTGGGCGTGTGTGCTGGGCCCGGGTCTCGCCTGTGCCCAGCCCTTCTTGGCTGGGTTTTCGGGGTGTGTTTTTTTTTTTTTTGCGCTTTGATTTTTTCTTTTCCTTTTTTTTTTTTCTTTCCGGGCTTTGTGGTCCCTGTCCCTCCATCCCCTTTCTTTCGGGCTGGGTTGGTGGCTCTCTTTTTTTTTTTTTTTTTCCGTGTCCCTTTTCCCCGTGGTCCGCTTTTACTGGCTTGGTGTTGCTGGTTTTGAGTGGGTGGTCCCCCTGTGCCTCTGTGGGGGTCCCTTTTTTTTTTTGTTGCCTTCTTGGGGGGGGCTTGGCCGCCTGTGGTGGTGTTGGCGGGCGGTTTGGCGGCTGTGGGCTGTTTTCGTGCCTTTTCCCCTTCCCCCCTCCTTTTTTTTTTTTTGGGGGGGGAGGGGGCTTGCCTGTTCCTCCCTCTGCCTTCCCTGGGCTGGCGCACGCACTGGCCTGCATTCAGTGTTGTCTTCCGGGCTGCTGTCTTCAGTTGCGTTCTGTGTGGCCACGTTCCGGCCCCATGGGTCGGGTGGGCTTTGTACACGGTGGGCTCGGCGCCCCTTCTTGCTGGGTTAGGTCCTGGCTCTGCCGGCTGGGCGGCTGCGCCAGGCGGCTGCCCGTGGTTTCGGGTTAGGGGGCTGGGGTTGTTCGTGTCCTTACCCCTCTGCGGTGCCGGCTGTAATCTTCTGGGTGGTCCGTCACCGTTGTCGCCTGGCGCGCTGTGGCCCCGTGTGTGGCCTGCGGTGCCGGTGTGTGGCGTGGTGGCGCGGCGCCTTCCCGGGTGTGCGGTGGCTGGCTTCGGTTAGTCCCTCAGGTTAGGGTCAGTTGTGTCGTGCTGTGCCGCTCTGTGCCGCGTCGCGTCGCGTCGTGCTGTGGTGTGTTGCTCTGTGGCGCGCTGTGGTGCGGTGTGCCGTGGTCTCCCGTGGTGCCGCGGTGGGTCAGTGCAGGTCAGCCTGGCCTGTGTGGGTCGGGTAGGTCTTCCGGAAATTCTGCTGAATGATCACGGTGTCCTTGGGGCGTGCACGCTGACTCTCACCCATGGACTCAATCTTCACCGGGCCTCGCAGACAGGCAGGCGTACTCGGGGTGTAGGAAAGGCGTTCCTTCTCCAAGGCAGACAAACAGAAATCAGGAGTCGGACGGTGGAGGTGGTTTCCGAACGCTGTTTGAGTGGCGAAAGGCTTTCACTGCAGCTCGGCTGCGCTGGCAGGGACATGAGGGTCCGGGTCGGTGCCGCCGGCAGGGATGAGCTCATACTTCAGGGTCAGGGGGATGTCCATATCTCCGGTGCTGAACTGCAGGGGTCCGGGGCACCGGTAGTAATCTTGGCACTTCCAGTCTTCACGGCGCTCGGAGATGGCCTTGAAGGGGGCACCGTCCAGCAGCACCAAGGCCTTCGCGATCGATCACAGCCTTTCACTTCCCCTTGCGGCGCTCGAAATTCATCATGGACGGGATCGGTGTGCCGCCGCAGTGCCATTCCTCCACTGGACGCAAGAGGTTGGTGACGGACGCCCTCACGGACGTGAGACCAGCCGAGATCAAGCCCCCGGCCGTCAATCCAAGTGCATAGCAATACTCTGCGTCAAACCGCGACGGTAACGCAGCCCGGCCCTTATAGCCCATGGTGTGGTCGCGTGACGGTCCGTGGGGTTGCCCTCCCTGGGGGCCTGTGCCGTGGTCCCGTGTCCTCTGGGGGTTTCGGTCCGTAGTCGTGGGTGCCGCGGCCGTGCTTTCGTCCTCTTCCGGTGCCTGTGAGGTGGCCTTTGTGGTGGTCGGGGTCGTCGCCTGGCGGTGAGGGCGTGGTGGTGCGCCGTGCGGCGGCGTTCCCTGCGGCTTCCTCTGTGGGTGTGGCCCGTTCTCCCCGTGTAGGTGTGCCCTCCGTTCTCCGTGTGGTTTCCGGTGGCCGGTGGGCGTGCGCTAGTGTGATCCGTATGGCGTCCGATGTTTGCTTCGGTGGTGTGTGTTGGGGTGTTTGGTGGGGCTGGGGCGGCGCTGGTCTCCCCGTCGTGGTGTGCCCTTCCTGGGTGTGGGTCGTGGTGCCTGCCGTGGTGCCCTTTTCCTCCGTGTCTTGGTCCCCGTTCCCGCTCCTTCCTGGTTCTTGGGTGGTTTTCTGCCCCCATGTGGTGTCGCTTCCGGCGCCCTGTCCCTGCGTGTGCCTGCCCTCACTTGGGGCCCTTCCGTGCCCTCTTGCCTGTGTGGTCCTCCGTGCCCCTTGCCCTTCCCTTGCCCTCGTCCTGCCCCTTCCTGGTGTGGTGGTGGCGGGAGGGGCGGGGTGGGGAGGGGGAGCCGGTGGCCCAGGCTTGGGGGTGGGTGGCCTGGAGCGACTGGCGGAGGGCTTTGGGGGGTGTAGGGGGGGCGGAGGCCCTGGACCGCATCGCGGAGGAGGGCCTCCCATGCCGCTTGCGGCATGATGGCCTCCGCGGCGGCCTCGTTGGAGTTTGCGGGGGTGCGGGTGCGCACCTCCTCGAAGGTATGCACCATGTGCACCCCTTCGTGCCTTCCCGCTCCTCCGGCCCATTTCACCCAGCGGCGGAGCTCCTGTAGAGCGGGAGGAGACCACCAGGCGAGGTAGGCGGGGGCCCGGGGGGGGGGAGGGGTCCGTGTCCGGGGTCCTGGAGCGGCGGGGGACGACGTGGACCTGCGGTGGTGGCAGGGGTGGCGGTGCCTGGGGGAGCGGGAGCGGCGGCGGCGGGGGCTGGGGGTGGAGGACGGGTACGGGCGGAGGGGGGAGCGGGAGGGGGAGGTGGACATGGGGCGGCGGTGGCGCGCTCGGTGGCGTCCGGGGGGGCGGGAGTGGTGGTGGCGGGGGCTGGGGGTGGTGGATGGGTACGGGTGGCGGGGGGAACGGGGAGCCCGGCGGGGCGTGTGGGGGGAGGGGGAGGTGGACGTGGGGCGGCAGTGGCGTGCCTGGCTGCGTCGGGGGGAGCGGGAGTGGTGGTGGCGGGGGCTAGGTGGCCGGTGGGGGGAGGGGGAGGGGGACATGGGGCGGCGGTGGCGCTCGTGGTGGTGCCCGGGGGAGCGGGAGCGACGGGAGCGGGGTCCCTGGGGGTCGTGGTGGTACCTGGGGGAGCGGGAGCGGCGCGAGTGGGTGGTTGAGGCGCGGTGGGAGTGTGGGCGCCGTGGGCGAGTGTGCCGTGCGGGGGGGGAGCGGGAGCGCCGCCGTTTGCGGGACCGGCCCCCGTTGCTCGAGTCGGGCCAGTCCGGAAGCGTCGGCGGCCCCTGGGGGGCCTCGCGCGGTGCCGCTTGGGGGTGGAGGTCCCCCCTCGTCCATGGGGCCCCTTCGGCCATCGGATGGTGGCCGGGGGGGTACGGGGCCTCACGCGGTGCCGCCTGGGGGGGGAGGTCCCCCGTCGTCCATGGGGCCCCTTCGGTCATCGGATGGTGGCCGCGGGGGTACGGCTGGTACGGGGGTGGTGGCTGGTACGGGGGGGGTGGCTCCTGGCGGTAGGTGGGGTATGCGGGTGGGGCGCTCGGTGGCTGCCATCCCGTCCGCTGGTGCCGTTCGTGTACGGGGGGGTGTGGCCCGGTGGGGTAGGGCGGTTGGCAGTGGTAGTGGTGGGGGTGGTGTTGGTAGTGGTGGTGGTGGGGCCGGTGGTGGTGGTGGTGTGGGTAGTGGTGGGGTTGGTGTTGCGGGTACGGCCCATGGAGTCCTTGTGGGTTTTCCGGTCCCCCTTGTGGGGGTGGGGGGTTCGGCATCGTGGGCAGTCCCCGGGGCTGCACTATGTGGTGGGCATGGGGGAAGGGTTGGGGGCCGGGCTTGACGGTGAGAGTGATTGAGGGGTCCCACGTCCCTGGCTCGGTTTGGCCGGCGGTGGTGGTGGTTTGTGGGGGATGGATGACGGGGCGCTTGGTGACGGGGATGTGGACGAGGGCCTGGACGGGGTCGTGCTGGGTGGCCGTCTCCGCGGTGGTGGTGGGTGCCGGCGGGAGGGGGGCGCGGGTTGCGGTGGGTGGGGGGTCCTGGCTTGGGCGAGGGCCCGGGCGGGGGTGGTGTCGGGTGGTTTTGTGTCGTTGCGTATGCGGTGTTGTGTGTGCTCGCGTGGGCGCCGGCTTGGGTTTGGGGTCGGGTTTGGGGTTGGGGTCCGGTTTGGGTTTGGGGTTGGGTTTGGGGTTGGGGTCCGGTTCCAGGTTGAGGAGTACCTCTGTCCGGAGGTGTGAGGGCGCCGATGTCGGGTCGGGGGTCGTCCCGGTGGGTTGCCGGGGTGCCTGAGTCGCCTGTGTGGGGGTTGGGGGGTCGGTGCGTGCGGCCGCGGCTTTGGCTTTCGCCGTGGCCTTGAGGATGAGTTTGGCGGGGAGGGGGGGGTCGGACGATGAGGTGGAGGAGGTGGACGAGGCTGAGGACGAGGAGGAGGTGGTGGACGCGGGTTGGGCTGTGATGCGGGCGGGCTTGCGGGCGGCGGCTTCTGCTGCGGCCACGGCGGGGAGGATGGAGGGCATGTCCCCGGGTTGTAGGTTAGGGGCGGGCGGCTGGGGGGTCCCGGTCGTGACCTGGCGGCCCGGCGGGCCGATCTGGTCGGCAGCGGCGGGGGAGGGAGGCGCGGGGCTGCGGCCTTCTCTTTCTGGGCTCGGCTGGGCCCGGGTCCTGCAATGTGCGAGGTCGTGTGGGTTGGTGTCCGCGGGGGGGAACAGTTCGCGTGGGCTGCATTCAGGGGCCGGGGGGGGTGGGCCTGGGTCCTCTGGGGTGTGTGTGGGGGGCGTGGGCGGGCCACTGGGTGGGGTGGGCGTGCCGCAGGGCGCGGAGCTCCCCTTGGCGGGTGTGTGTGGGTTGTCGAGTGTGGGGGGCGGTGAAGGGTGGCCGGTGGGTGGGTGTGTGGCGGGCGTGTGCTGGTGTTCGGGCGGGTGGGGGAGGCCCGTGTCGTGGGGCCCGGGGGTGCGCGCGATGGCGGGCGTGTGTGGGTCTCCGGTTGAGCAGCGAGAGGGGGGGGGCATGGGCGGGGATTGTGCGGGGGGGTGTGCTGTGCCGGTGTATGTGTCCGCTTGCCGCGCGCTTGCGTGGGCAGTTGTAGGCCGGGCGGTTCCGAGGAGAAGCTTGCCGTCTTCTGCTGCCGCGGCAAGGATTTCGCAGACGAGCTTTCGTATCTGGTGGAGCTCTTGGTCAGTGGTGGGAAGGGGGCATGCTAGCTTTGGGCTAAGACCCGCGCGGTTGAGGACCCTGTGGATGGCGTGGTACCCGCAGGTGAGGGACTGCTGCGGTCTGGGGGGGGGGTTTGGTCGCGTGTCCGGGCCTGCCTCGACTTGTGTGTGGGCGGTGGGGATGGCCCAAACCCAGGGCACGGTCCCCGTGGGTGGCCAGTGGCGCTGGATCCAGTGGGTTAGGCAGAGCATGGCCAATCCCAGGTGGTAGCCCGCCTTCCCTGAGGTGATTTGGGCGGGGGCGCGTGCTGGGGGCGTGTCCCCTGGCTGGAGGACACCCCTGAGGATCCTGTGCTGGGTGGTGGGGTCCCCAACTGCCCCTGGTGGGGCGGTCTCCGGGGCGAACATGGTGTCTGTCCCCTGGATGATCCATTGCGGGCCGGGGGACGTAGCCGTAGCGGCTATCACGTAGTAGTGGCCGCGCTCGAGGACTGTAACCCAGACCTCCGGCGGGGGGTGGTCACTGTCTGTAGGTGGGGGGGGGGAGGTCGTCGTCCGGGGTGCGGAGGCCGGCGGCGCGGAGGGCGGTGTCGCGGTTGGGCGCGGTGGCCTGTTCCCACTGCTCCGGGTGGTTCGGGTCCGCTGGGTGGTCCGTCTCCGCTTGGGCCCGCCGTAGGCGTACGGTCCCTCGACGCGTGACGTTGCTGCCGGTGTCGTGCGTCAGGGCCTGGCCCCACTCGATGGGAGGGATCCAGATGAGCTGGCCCCGGGTGTGTTTGCGGGCTCGCCAGAGCACGAGGTCTACTATGGTCTCGTGGAGGCCGCTGCCTGGGGTGGTCAGGTCCCGGAGGGCTTTGACGGTGAGCTTGGTCCAGTCCTCTTGTAGGCGGTACCAGCCCAGGGGGGTGGTCGGGGCCCTGTCTTGGAGGGTCGCTCGGAGGAGGTCGGGGTCGCGGATGGTGGCCGGTGTGAGGGGGGGGTGCCCCGGGTCCGGGGGGGGTGGGCTGGATGGGCTGCCGGGGTCCTGCGTGTCTACGTCGATCGATGGTTGGCCCTGGCTGGGCTCGGCCGGACTGGGCGGTGCCGGGCTGCTTCTTGGGTGCGAGACGGGTCTCGGGGCGCTGTGGTGGTGCCTTGGAGACCTGTGGATGGAGACGGGGGGCGCGTGCGGGGCGTGGAGCGGGTTAGTGGACGTCTGGGTCATGCACGGCATGGTAATGGATGAGACGCTGCATGTGTTCCCTGGCGGTGGGGTCGGTGAGTTGTTCCGCGTGTGTTAGCAGGAGGTGTTTGCGGTGTACCATTTGGGCCGCTGCTCTGTGGACCGCTTCTAGCTGGAGGTGTGCTGCTGCCTCCATGGGGCTTTCCGTGTGTTTGGTGAGGTGTCGGTGTAGGGCCTGTGTCACTGCCCCTCTCATGGTGGCTTCTTTGATCAGGGGGTCCCGGAAGAGGTGTTCGGTGGCCTGGTGTGCGTGGCTGTGGGTTGGCCATCCTTCGTGTTGTCGCAGGGTTTCCGCCGGGGACCAGCCCACTAGGGTGTCCCTGTCTGTATGGAGGGGGCATTTCTTGAAGTGTTCCCAGTCCTCCGGGGTGGTGTGGTCGCATGGGCAACGGGTGTGTTCGTCGGGGACGTGGATGTGCTTGCGGGCGAGCCATCGGGCGACCCTGGTGAGGAATGGCAGTTGCTCCCTGAGGAGCTGGATGCGTCGTTTCTGGAGGTGGGCTGGGACGTTTGCTGGGCGGAGCGCTGAGTGGTAGAGGGGGACTTGCAGTCTGTCCTGGAGCTCCTGGATGTGCGCCCGGCTGTCTGCGTCGCCGAACACGCGGGCGAGATGTTGGACGGGGTTGGGGTAGTGGTACGCTCTGTCGTGGGAGGAATAGTGGGCGTCCTCTGGTACCCAGTCCGGGGTCTGATGGGGCTCGGGTACAGGGGGCACGTGTTGGAGGTGTGTGTGGTTGCGGCCGAGGTCAGGGATCTGGAGGGCTGGTAGGTGTGTTGTCCGCTGGTGTACTGCCTGGTTGTCGACCTTACCATTTCCGTATTGGTGCCTGTGGGACTCTTGTTTCACGATGTGGAGTTGGACGTAGGGGGGAAGGCTGCGTAGGGCTTTCCAGAGTAGCAGTGCCTGGGTGCCGAGGCTCGTCGCGGTTGCTTTGTGAAGTGGTTGCCTTGCTATGCGGAGGAGCAGGTGCGTGTCGACAGTGGCGTCTACCACGAACCAGACCCGGACGATGTGCGGGGAGTGGGCGGGTAGGTGGGCCGCGACCTCGGTGATGGCGTCGGCCATGGCCCCTAGCTCCCCGTGGGAAGAGGCCCCATAGGTGGTGTGGCCCGTGTGGTGGTCCATGTGGTAGTGCCCCCCGGTGTGGGTTAGCTGCAGGGTGGCCCCCCCGGTGATGGGCGTGAGGGCGGATTCGCCTGAGGCGTCGGTGAAGAAGAGCCGGTCCGCCGGTGATGGTTGTGGGAGGCGGCATGGGTTCATGGGCAGGTAGGCGTATATGGCAAGGCCCGTGGCGAGGTGGGCTACTGGGGTTGTGGGCTGCAGGGTGGGGGTGGCGTACACCCCTATTCCTTTGGAGATGATGTGCTTCGCTTGGGGGGACAGGGCTATGAGTCCCTGCTCCGGCTGTCCTTGTGTGAGGTAGGAGTAGATGTAGTGGAGGATGTAGGCTGTGTCGGGGTTTAGGTCGTGGCATGTGAGGGTTTGTGTTCGGTGCTCCGGTGTGTGGCAGGAGTGGTGGAGTGGATAGTAGGGGTGCTCGTGCTTGCCCGTTCTGCCTGGCTCGTACATGCTGTAACGGATGGCGACCCCTGCCGGGTCGGGGCGGGGGCATGTGGGTGTAGTGGTGAAGAGCCATTTGGGCGCGTGGTCGGGGTTCCATGCTACCGTGGGGTTAGTGTCGGTGCGCTGGAACCATGGGGCTATCCATGCGTAGGCCTGTGGTGGTAGGTGGGTTGTGGGATGGGCGTGGCGGCGTGCTATGAGGTGTAGTACGGGCCATGGTGTGGTTGGTGCCTCGAGGTCACAGGCCCAACATGTGCGTGGCAGGCTCTGGGAATCTTGGGGGACCTTTGGTAGGTCGCGGGCGGTCATGTGGTGTTTCGGTATGCGCCATTTTGCCCCGTGGTGGATGACGGTGGTCTGCGTGGGTTTGGCTTCATTCGGGGCCAGTAGCAGGGTTAGTGGTGGGACTGGGCATGTTACTTGGGGGACGGGTTCGTGTTTCGATCCGGTGGGTGCGTAGGGCGGTGTCGCTGGGATGGGTCGCGGGTGTTGCTTTGTGAATTCTCGGTAGGCTGTGCGCATGTCTTTGCTGCCCGGTAGAGTGTGTCCCGCTGCTCGTGCCGTCTGCGTAAGGTACTGGTGGAAGAGGCGGTATTGTGGCCATTCGGGAAGCTGTAGAAAGGGGGTATGGTGTGCCCCGCTGTGGTGCAGCACTCGCATTCGGGGGAGGGTGACGTATACTACGGTGATGGAGGCCCCGACAAGGTCTATGGTGTGGATGGTGCCCTTGGGGTGATGGTGGAGGTCTCCGCAGAGGACCGCTAGTGGCCCTTTCTCTGGGCACGTGTGGTTGGTGAGTATGGCGTGGTGTGGAAATGGGAGGAGAAGTTGCAGGTGGTTCCACAGGCGCGTGTTCATGTTGGTGGGCATGCCCGTCTGGTGGAGTACCCAGCGCGGGCATGTGTTGCGGGCCCGTTGTGCGGCTTGGAGGCGGATGGCGGTGACCTCGCGGACCTCCGGTGAGTGGTTGTGGGTCATGCGGTGAAGGAGGAGGGCGCTGTGTCTGGTATAGGCCGCTTTCACCTCGTCCCCTATGGCGTCTCCATAGTGGGGCCATGCCGCTCGGATGGCGCGGGTGGGTATGGAGGTGGGCCAGCCCCCGTGTGCTGCCCATGCCTTGGTCACGGCGTGTGTGGCCGGCTGGAGGGCGGTGGTGGGGTGTGTTAGGTGGAGTGCTTGGAATCCTATAGAGGCGTTCAAGACCCCGGTGAGGTAGTACGCCAGGCTCTGGTGGGACAGGGAGAGGGCCTTGGTGGTCGGGGACGCATATCTGGGGAGATGGGCGAGGTGTGACTGCAACTTGGGAGGGAGGGTGGCGTCCTCAGGGTTGGCGGCCTGGACTACCCCCAGGTGGGTGGTGGTCGTCACGACGTGCATGGGGGGCCCTTGTGGCCCTAATGTGGGAGGTGTGGCAGACCCCTTGATCATGGCCACTGACTTTGTGGGGTGGACGATGAGGTTGTTGTGGGAGAGGTAGGAGACAGTCACGTCCAGTGAGTCGTTGGCCTGTTGGGTGACCGTTGGTCCGGGGTCCGGGGCATGGGGGTCGTGTGGGGTGTGCGCGACGGTGAGGTTGGTGTCGTCCGCGAAGCCGACCAGGGGGGAGAGGAGGGGGTAGGGTGCGTAGGCCGGGTAATCCTGCTCGATTGCGAGGGCCAGGGGGAGCGTCACTAGAAGGTACAGGAAGGGGCCCTCTGCTCCCCCTTGGGGGACCCCGCTGCCTGGCTCCAGGAAGGGGGTGAGGCCTGCTCCTGTGCGGACCGTGTATTTGCGGGTGCGGATGTAGTCGGAGGTGAAGTTGTAGAAGGGGGGGCCTAGGCGTTTCCACACCGCTTCTAGAAGGAGCCAGGGGGTGTTCGGGAAGGCTCCCTTGACGTCGAGGGAGGCGATGATGAGGTCCACCGGGTCCATGTCCGCGATGGTGTCCTGGAGGAAGATGGCCTCGTGTGGGGAGCGGCCTGGGATGGCCCCCCAGAGGCTCGCTGGTATGTGGGGGTCCAGGTGGGGGCGGATGCGGCGCAGGAGGATGGTCCAGACGATTTTGACCTCCGTGACCGCACAGACTATGGGGCGCCAGTTGTCCGGGTTTGCCCAGTCCCCTTTTTTGTAGAGGGGGCGGACAACGTTTGCCCAGTCTGGTGGCAGGGGGGTCCGCCCCGTGACGATGTCCCAGAGGCGGTGGGCGAGGACGCAGAGGAGGTGGGCGGGGAGGTGGTAGTATGCCTCTGCTGGGAGGCCGTCGTAGCCTGGGGTTTTGTGTTGCCGGAGACTGTGGATGGCCTTCCGGACTTCGTGGATGGTGAAGGGGCGTTTTTCCAGGTGCCTCCTCTGGGCGTGGTTGAAGACCCGAGGGAGGCGGTCGATTTTGGCCTGGGTGTCCGGGTCCAGTGTGTCTTGGGTGGGGGTGTGTTGCCGGAGGAAGCTGTCTTGGGTGGCTTGGAGCACTGTGGCTGGGTCGTTGGTGAGGGAGCCGACCTCCTGCCGGACCGTGGTGATGGTGCGGTGGCCGGTATCGGTCATGGCGTCGTTGAGGTGGCGGATGGCCTTATAGGGGAGTTCATGTTGCGCATACCGTTCGTGTTCCTGGGCGATGCGCTGTTGCCTGTGGATGTGCCACCGCTGCAGGTCCGCCCTGATTTGGGCTATCTGTGTCCTGCAGTGGTGTATCTGGCGGCGGGTTTGGGGGGTGTCGGTGTGGAGGAGGGTCGCCAGTTGTTGCTTCGCATGCCAGAGGTCATGGAGCATGTCCCCCAGGGCCGTGGGTGGTTGGTCGTCCTCTGTGTGGGGGTGTTGCTGGAAGCCGCAGGCGACGGCGGCCGTGCGCATGGCTGTGAGTAGGTCGGTGGGGTCTGGTTGGATGCGCCGGGCGCGGTCTATGGCCCTGTGATATTGGGACCAGGCATGCTTGTCATGCAGCGGGGGCATCTTCAGGGGGGGTGGTAGGCCTTGGTCCGCATCTTCTGGGGGGCTGGGGGGAAGGTTGGGGATGGTGAGGCGGATGTGCAGGGGGCTATGGCCTGTGGGTCCCAGCGGGAGGGGTCCATATCGGGCCTCCGCTCGGATGATGGTGGTGGGGTCGCCATAGCATACGTCGATGCGGGATGGGGCGGCATCCGTTTGGTGGGGGAAGTGGGATGGTTGGCCTTCGAGGCTGGCTGTTAGGTCCACGAGCCCCATCATTTCGATGGTGTCGCGGACTGCTTGGTCCTGGGGTGTGGCCTGTCCCCCTCGGTCCGCTGGGGTGGGGGCGGCGTTCATGTCGCCGATGATGACTGTGGGGGCGAGCATGGCCATTTGGGGGTATGCCTCGGCCAGGGCTTGGAGGAAGGGTTCCGTGGCTTCGCTGAAGGGGACGTGGGTGTTGATGACGTTGAGTTGCCATCCGTCCCCGACGACCTCATAGACACCTAGCCTCCCTGGGACGCTGAGGTGGTGGACGAGGTGGACGTGGATGCCGGTTTGGGCGTATAGGGGGGTCCCCTTGTGCCAGTAGCATTTGTACGCTTTCTGGTCCGGGGTATATATGGGGGTGGTTTCTGGGGGGTCGTCGCGCTGTAGGCCTTATTCCTGGAAGGTGAGGAGGTGGGGGACCCACCCCGGCCCCTGTGCCATCGGGAGCTCTTGGAGGGCGGTTGTGGTGTCCTTGGAGTATGTGACGGCCGGGTGGTTGAGGTCGAGGAGGTTGACGGTGGCCTCGGTAGGGGCGGGCCGGGGCTGTGGAGGCTTGTGCCCTCGGCCCTTGCCCCGTCAGGGAGGGGGATTGGGGCTTGGGGACTTTTTGCCGGTTTGTGGGCGTTTGGGTAGGCGCGGCGGGGGGAGGCCTTGGCTCCACTCCGGGGGGAGCTCCCCAGTGTATTTGGTGCCTGTGTGGGCCTTGTTCTCTTCGGTGCGGAGCCGGATGGGGTGGGCGCTGGTGAGTTCCAGGGTGTCGGCGACTGGTTTGTCCGGGGCGCTGCTGCCTTGGTCTAGCTCCTTTTGGCGGTGCCAGATCACCCGGACTTGTGGCCCCCCGTTGTCCCCCGGTCCCTTGAGGCGGTACTGGATCGTGCCCTCACACCAGATCCAGTCGCCTGTGTGGTCGTTGCGGAAGGGCTGTTGGACCTTCGCACCTTTTTCGAACCCTGGGTACGCTTCGGGCGGGGGCTGTGCTGGTGGCGGGAGGGAGGATGATGAGGATGCCTGGTCCGGGTGGGGCGGTGGTACTGGTGGGAGGGAGGATGACGAGGATGCTTGGTCCGGGTGGGGCGGTGGTATTGGTGGGAGGGAGGATGACGAGGATGCTTGGTCTGGGTTCGCCGGGTGGGTCGGGTGGGATGCGGGGGATCGGGAGGTCGCTGCTTTTCCGGCTTGGCTGGGGGCGGGTGCGCCCCTCTGTCGTCTCGTTCGCTTGGGTGGGACTGGAGGTAGCGGGGCATGGGGTTTGAAGAAGGGGTGTGTTGCTTGCTGGTCTGGATTTCTCAGTGGGGGTTCTGCCGGTGTTTGCATTTTCGCTTTCGCGTGGCTGCGTATGATGTCGGCGAGCTTGCGCACGGTCTCCGGGGGATCTGTTGGCCATGGCAGTGCGGCGGGGCTGTCGTCGAAGGGGTGGTGTAGGTGGTAGTTCCTCATGGCCTTGGCCTGCCTGACCCAGGCCTCTGTGGGTTCCGGTGTGTCCAGGCCGTTGAAGGAGGCTTGAGCCCAGTAGAGTGCTGTGTGGAGGGCTTCCCAGGGGGCGCCTTCGCGGCCTGTGAGGGTGGTGGCTTGGAGGAGTCGTTGCTGGCCCCGTGGGGGGTCTTCCGGGTCCATTTCCGGGGTATAGGCCTGGGCCGCCATGAGGACTCCGTGTGCCCAGTGGAGGACCCACCATTGGGTGTCCGCTTTGAGGATGTGGATGGCGGGTTGTTGGGGGGGGGGTGTCCAGGGTATCCCACGATGCGATGGCTAGTGGTATCCTGGAGGGGTGGAGGTGTGGGGGGCCTTGCGGCTTAGGAGTTGATCGATGTGGAAGGGGGTGACGGGATCGTTGGGGCCTTGGGGCGGTGGGGGCATTGCTGGGATGGTTGTGGGGTCCCAGTGGCGTTCGTGGGCGGCGAGGGTGTACAGGGCGGCGATGATGATGTGGTGGGCTTGGCCCTCCAGGACGATGTGGCGCTCCGTGCCGAAGTCCTTTGGTAGGTGGGCTGCGGGGTGGAGGGTGATGTGGGCCAGGGCGCGTTGGTGGGCCTTTTTTCCCCCGTTTGGGGCCTGTGTCCGTTTGTCCCCCGGGATGTGTTGGTGTTGGTGTTTTGGTGGGGGTGGTCCCAGGGCGAGGGATTCTACACCGTGGAGGGGGATGGCGTGTTCCCCGGACCTGTTGGGCAGGATGTATATGCCCGGGTCTCCCGGTACGGTGCCCAGGTACATGTTGCCCGTGATGGTGGGGGCCGGCAGCGGTTGGCGCAGGGGCGAGGTGCATGGTGTGGAGCAGGGCGGGTCATGGTGCTCACACCGGGGGTGATCGATGCCGTACGGGTTGACGTGTACGGCGAAGGGTCCAACGGCGCGCTGGAGTTTGTGGGGTTGGATGTTGTGGAGGCGCGCCACCGCCCGTGTGTGGGAGCGCCCTTCGCTGATCCATACGGTGTCTGCCCGCGACGCCGCTGGGTTCAGGCAGTCCGTGGTGATGCCTGTGATCGTGCGGTTGTGGGTGGTATCTGATACCCTGGCCGGGGGGGCGCCGATGCGGGGGATGGTGTGGTCGTCGTGGAGGATGCGGGCCTTGCGCCTCGCTTCGTGTCGGTGCTGGGCCTCCTGGGCGTGGGTGTGCACACCCGTGTGTTTGGGCTTCTTGTTGGGGCGGTCCGCTGTGTGGAAGGGGGTGGGTGAGGAGGGGGCGTGGTGGAGGGTGGGGTGTGGGAGGTCCCCCCGTGTTGCCCATGTGTACAGGGTGGTCGCGGCGGCCCCTTCCGCCTGTATGGTGTATCGCTCGTCGTGTCGGCGACGGGTGACGAGGACGTTGGGGGCCGTCAGCTCATACACCTGTGTGGTGTGGGGGAGGTGGCCGGTGACGGTGATCTTGGCGGCGTCGTTCTTGCGGGTGGTGGTGTGGGGGATGATGTAGTGGGTCGCCCATTCATCCTGGGGGGTGTGTTCAGTCGGGTCTAGCTTGAGCGGGGGGTGGAGTGGCTTCGGTGTTGGGGGCTTGTCTTGGCCCTTCGCGTGGGGCGCCACTTTGGTTTCGACCAGGTATTGTGGGCCCCAGGTTTCCGGGGCCCCTACCTGTGTGGCTGCCGCTGTTGCGGCTTGGAGGAGGGCGGTGGTGTTGGTGTCTAGAGGGGGGGCCCCCGGTTGGGGGGTGAGGGTGTCATGGTCTTGGTATGCCCACCAAATTGTGTAGCCTCGTTGGGTGTTGCGGTGCGGGGTTTGGGTCTGGGCTTGCCCGATGGATAGGGCGATCTTGATGTCCTCCGCTGCTTGTGGGTCTATGGGTGTGGCGTACGCCCATACTCCCGGGGCGTGTATGCCGTGTGGTGCTTGGCCTATTCCTCGTATCGGTTGTAGGGTGTGGTGGGTGCGTGTGAGCCCTAGATGTTCTTGGAGGAGGTCCCCTCGGATGTCCTCCCATCGTTGCTGCCAGGTGTGTGTGTGGTCATTGGGGGCGGGGTAGGTGATGACGATGGCCTGCCAAGGGGTGGGGCCTGGATGCACCGTCATAGGTGCCGACGATGTTTGCGGGGGTATGTGGACGGCGTGGGCGGGGGCTGCTGTTATGGGGTCTCCTTCCGTGGGTGTGATCGTGGCATCGCCTTTGACGGTGAGGAGGAGGTGGTGGCGGTCCGTCGGTAGTGCCCAGGTGGTGGTGGGCTCTGTGATCGAGTGGAGGCGGATGGCCTGGAGGCCCGGTGTGATTTCGTCCCATCGGAGTGTGCCGTTGTGGACCGCCCATTCCCGCGGCAGGTCTCGAAAACCGTTTCGGTCTGGGGTGGTGCGGTGTTGTGGGGGGAGCTCCATTGTGGTGATGGGGTGGGTGAGGGGCTCTGTGCGGGGTTGGTCTTGTGTGGTTGATGGTGATGGTGCCTGGGGCATCTCTTCGTCCAGTTGCTGGGGGGCTTTCGCCTCCTGGAGCTCTGCACTGATGGTGGTGAAGACATCTGGGAGGGTGGGGGAGGCGGGGAGGTGGGGTGCCGGATCGTCCCAGGTGATGTGGTATTCCTCCGGGTTCTCGGGGCTTTGCTGTCTGGTGATGGTGGCTGTGGCGTCGTCTTCAGGTGTCCATCGGTGTGGATTGTGGTCGAGGGGGTGGAGGGTGACGGTGTGGCGGTGTTTCCAGCTGTGGAACGCTAGGAGGGCGTGGAGGCCGTGTCTGGTGTCCCCGGGCGGGCGGGGGTAGGTTTCGGCGGCTGCCTCCAGGAAGGCGTCCGCGGTGCCTTTCCAGGTGTCGTCCCAGAGAAGGTCTTCCTCTGTGCCCCACTCGTTGTCGTACCTTTTCTCCTGCTTCCACCCCTGGAGGGTCGCGTGGTCCTCAGGGAGGTCTCGTTGGACGGACTGGTAGTACTGCTCGGCGTCCATGGGGGCTAGGGTGCTGGCCAGCGTGGCGTAGATGTCCTTTGGGGGGGGGGGGCGGTGGGGGCGTGGCGGCGCGGCCGGGGTCGGGCTCCTCTCGCTGGTGCTCCGCGTTCCGGTCTGCGGTGGACGCGGGGGATATGGGGCGTGGTGGCATGGGGTGGTCGGGCTCTTGCGGTTCCGTGGGTTGCTGCTGGGCTTGTGGGCGCGGGGCCGTGGCTGCCAGTAGGTGTCGGATGGCCGGGAGGATGTCGAAGTCGTCTTCCCAGCAGTGGGCTGGAGCGCACGCCCTGTCAGAGGAAGCGGGGGGGGGGCGTGTTGCGGAGCGGTGTACGATAGGGTGGGCGACGCGTGCGGGTGGTGGCGTGCTCGCTCTGCCGTTCTGTTTCCCGCGGGCCCTGACCTTGGGGGGATGGTGGTGATGTTGGTGGTGAGGGTGGTGTGGGCGCCGGAGTGGATGACTGTGTCGGTGGCGGCGCTGTTGGCGAGGGTGGTATGGGCGTTAGAGTAGATGAAGTTGGTGCTGGGCTATGGTTGATGGTGGTTAGCTGGTGGGTCAGCTGTTGTCGCTGTCGTCGTCGCCGGTGGTGTTGGTGCCTCTGATGACGAGGTGATGGTCGGTGAGCATGGCGTGGGTGACGTATGGGCGTATGTGGTGTTGTCAGTGGTAACGTTTGTGGGCCGGATGTGGCGGTGGTGGCGAGGGTGTTGTAGTTGACGGGTGGTGTGGCCCACGTCGCCTCCTGTGGTGGAGGTGTGATGGGTGCCGTGGTGGTGTCGGCGATGGTGGGGTGCCGCGGGTGGTGTATTGGTTGTTGGTGGTGGAGATGTTCCTGGTTTGTGGGTAGTCCCCGTCCGGCGGTGGTGGTGTTGGTGGTGTCGGTGCTCGTTGAGGCTGTTGGCGACGCCGGGGGTTCCTGGCCTCGCGTGGGGTGGTGGTGGCGGTGGTGAGCGTAGGCGGTGCCATGGGCGGTGGTGCCATTGACGGCTCGGCCGGGCGTGCTGGTGCCGGTTTCGGGTGTAAGTGTGGTTCGGGGTGCGGCATTGGTGGGTGGCTTCGACGGTGGTTGGAGTGACTGGTGGGTGGCAGCGGTAGGGGGGTGTCGGTTGTTGGTGAGGCTGTCGTTGTCGGTGTTCCGGTTGGTGCCGGTGATGGTGTCGCTGGCCGTGCAGATGGTGGGGGGGACTCGTACCCTGGGGTTGCCGTGGCGTTCGGTCGACGGTGGTGCTTTCGGTGGTGTTCGTGTGAGTTGGCCGCGAGTGGTGTCGGCGTTGCTCTGGCTGGTGCCGTGTGTGCGGGCTGTGTGATTTTTGCGTCAGGGGTCGGCGGCGTTGGTGACGGTGGTGTGTTGGGGGTCGGCGCCGGTGGTGGCGGTCCGATGGTGAGGGTGCCGGGGACGTTGGGTGGGTCCGCGCTGTTGGGCCTTCTCCTCGCCATTCCTGGCGGAGGGTGCTGGCGGTGGTGTCGCTGGTGGCGAGGGTGTGGCGGTGTTGCTGTGGTGTTTTGTGCTGCTTGGGTGGGTGGTGGGGACCCCTGGTTGATGTTGACGATACTCCGGGTGATTTCGATGCGGTGGGTGCGATGGTGTGTGGCGTTGTTGTTTCTACCCTTGGTTGGGGCCTGGTGGGCGGCGCTGGTGGCGTTTGTTCGCCAGCCGTGGTGGCGTCCTTGGTGTTGTCGTCGATGGGGGCGCCCTAGGTGTTACTCTGTGCCGGGGTCGTGGTGGGGGTGTTAGGGGTGTTGTGGGTGACGGTACCTCGGTTCGTCGTTGGTGGGGTTGGCGGTGGTGTGTCTCGCGGTGGTCTGGTGGCGTGGGTGTTTTTGGTGTTGGTGCCGGGTGGCCTGTGTGTTGGTGTTCGATGGTTCCGGGCGTGTCATTCGTGGCTGGTGTTTGGCCGGCCTGTGGTCCTGGTGGTGTCGGTTGTCCTTGGTGTTGGGATATTCCCTTCGGCTGTCCGTGGGTCTGTAGTGATAGGTGTTGCTTCGGTTGCGGTTTAGGGCGACCTTGCTGCGGTTGGGTGGTGGTGTCGCCGTGCTGCCGCTGTCGGTGGTGCCGGTGTTGGCGTTGGTGGGGGTGCCGCCGGGGGGGCTGTGTGTGTTGGCGTTGTAGGGTGTTGTAAGTGTCGCCCTGGCGGTGTTCTGACGGCGGAGGGGGGACGACCTCGCCACTCCTGGCGGAGGTTCCCATGCGCGTCGTTGGCTGGTGGGTTGGCCTTGGCCCCCTCGGTGTCCTTGCTGCCGATGGTGTCTCACCGGGATGCGGGATGTGGGATGCTCCGGGTTGCTGTCGGTGAGGTCGCACTGCCGGTGGCGCCGTCGGTGATGCCGGTGGTGAGGTCGTTGCGGGCGTTGCTATGGTTCACGGTGTCTCTGATGTTGTTGATGCTGCTGGTGGTTGGTGTGGGTCTGTGTGTGGGTTGTCAGTGGCTGCTGCTGGTGCTGGTGGTGGTTCTGGGTGCGGGTCGGTGGGTGGCGCGGTTGGAACGCCTTGGGTGTAACTTGGCCGTTGGGTGGTTGCTTGTGTTGGTCCGTTGTTGGTTCCGGGCGTCTCCGCTGGTGAGGGTGTTGTGGTGTTCGGTTTGGGTGTTGGCGGCGGTGCAGGTGTGGGTGTCGCAGTTCCTGGCCCTGGGTCTGGGCGTGGCCGTTTGGGTGTTGCTGGGTGTGGGCGTTCGCCTCTCCTGGCTGAGGGCTCGGTGGCGTTCGTTCGCCAGCCGTGCTGGCGTCCTTGGTGACGCCGTTGGTGGGGTTGCCCTAGGTGGCGGGGTCGTGGTGGTGGTGTTGGGGGCGTTGTACGTGACGGCACCTCGGCCCGTCGTTGGTGGGGTTGGTGGTGGTGTGGATAGTGCCGTGGGTGTTGGTGGCGTTGGTGTTGCCGAAGGCGAGGGTGCCTTAGGTGTTACTTGGTGGTTGGCGTGTGTCGTGGTGGTCTGTTGGCGTGGGTGTTGTTGGTGTTGGTGCTGGGCGCGGCCTGCGTTTGGGTGGTCGGCGGTTCCAGGCGTGCCACTCGTGGCTGGCCGTCGCGGTGTTGGTGACGGTGCTGGCGAGGGCGCCGCCAGCGGAGCTGTGGGCGATGTCGAAGGCGAGGGCGCTGCGAGTGTTGCCCTGGTGGATGGTGGTTTTCTGACGGCGGGGGTGGGACCTCGCCACTCCTGGTGGAGGTACCCATGGGTGTCGCTGGCCTGCGTGTTGGCTCCCTTGGTGTCGTTGATGCCGATGGTGTTGTACCGGGCGGTGTCGCCGCGGCGGTTGCTGTTGACGCTCTGGTTTGTCGGTGCTGAGGCCGTACTGCCGGTGTCGGTGTCGGTGATGTCGGTGGTGAGGTCGTTGTGGGTGTCGCCATGGTTCACGGCGTCTCGGACGCTGCTGATGCTGGTGGTGGTTGGCGTGGGTCTGTGTGTGGGTGGTCAGCGGCTTGTGTTCAGGGCGGTGGTCGGTTTCTGTGGCTCTGTCTGGGAGGGTGTGCAGTAGGTGGTGTGGTCTGCTGGTGCTGCTGTTGGTGTAGGTGGCGCAGGCGTTGCTCCGGGTGGTGTCGTGGGTGAGGGTGGTGTTGGCGGCGCCGGTGGTGTGGGTGTCGCCGGGGATTGCATGGTGGTTCCGGGCGCGTGCCCTCGCT
Organism: Eutreptiella sp. 'Long Island Sound 2002'; assembly: GCA_964036045.1. NCBI lineage: Eukaryota > Euglenozoa > Euglenophyceae > Eutreptiales > Eutreptiaceae > Eutreptiella > Eutreptiella sp. 'Long Island Sound 2002'. The sequence continues at coordinate 76,034,929 of OZ038385.1, forward strand.
TCCCCTGGCCGGGGCTTGGTGGTTTGTTGGCTCACCGGCTGTGGTGGCTTCGGTGTCCTCCGGTGGCAGAGGTTGCTGGTGGCGAAGCTGATGGTGGGGTGTTGCCGGCGATGGTGTGCTTGATGCCGTTGGCTTGGGTGATGTAGGTGCTGGAACCGGCGGTGGCGTGCGTAGGTTTCGTAGGCGTTGGTGTTGGCGGTGACGGTGTTGGTGAGGGTGTTGTGCTGGCTTGATTTCTGGCGGTGTTGGTGTTTCCGATGGCGTGGATGCCGGTGGCGGTGGTTCTGGGTGCGGGTCGGTGGGGGACCGGATCGGCTGGGTGCGGTCGTTGGTCAGTGTTGGGTGGCTTTTTGTGTTGGTTTGCTGTTGGTGAGGGTGTCCCATGTCCTAGTGTTTTGGTGGGTGCTGGGGTCGCTGGTGTTGCCGATGGTGCCTCCGTTGGTTTCGGGTGTGTCCGCTGGTGAGGGTGTCGTGGCGTCCGGTTTGGGCGTTGGCGGCGGTGCTGGTGTGGGTGTCGTAGTGCCCGGTCCTGGTGTTGGGCGTGGCCGTTCGGGTGTTACTGGGTGTGGCCGTTCGCCACTCCTGGCTGCGGCTTGGTGGGTCCTCTTTTGAGTCCTAGCGGTTTCTGGCGGCCCTGCAGCCCCCCTGGCGGGGGGGGTTGCTGGGTTCCTGTTGTTTGGGTTTGTGCGTGTTGCGTGTGTGGTGCGGGCGGCGCCTGCGCTTTGGTGTGTGATGTGCGCTTGTGGGGCTCGTGTCGGTGGCGGTTGTGGGGGTGTGTGTTGTGTGCACGCTCGGGCGTGTGTGCGGTGTGTTGGTGGTGCGTTTGGGTGCCTGTCCTCGCCTTTGCGGGCGTGGTTTGGCGGCCCTGTTTGGTGTGGGGGCTGTGTGTCGTGCCCCCCCCCCTGTCTCGGCTGTGTGGTTCCCCGCCCCCCTTGGCTGGGGTCTGTTGGTGGTGTGTCCCCTTGCTGTCCCCTTTGCGTGCCCTCCTCCTTCTGTCTCTTTTCCGTGTCGTTTGGGGCGGTGTTTCTCTGGTGTCGTGCCCGGGCCTTCCCGGCTGTGGTGGGTGGGGGGGGGTCCTTGTCGCCGGCTCGGGTCCCTTCCCCTGGTGTTTCCCCGTGGGGGGGCTGTTGCTTGCACTCCCCGTCAGGGTGTAACTCTGTTGTACGGGCCGTCCATTTGTACTCGCTCGGTACAAATGGACCTGCTCCGTAGCCAGGTACTCCAGCCGTTCCCCACACCGGGGTCGGGTACACTGTGGGTCGCTGGGGAGTCCTTGCGGGACAGGCGCGTCTCTTGCCTGCCCCGATGGACGGTGTGCCCTACCCGCAGCCCCTCGCTGGGCCCGAACCACAGTACGTGCCGTGGGGAGTGCTCTTCGTCAGGCCCATTGGTCACCCCCCCAGACCGGTGCCACCGCGGGCCGCTGACCAACGGTCCCGGGCGTATCCCACCTTATTGCGTGTGCTCAGGTGGGGCCGATACGGTCAACGGGGGGGGCCCCAAACCCCTGAGGTTGGGTCCCTCGCCTGCGTCCCCCGTGGGCCCTTTTCGTCCCGCCCCCCTTTTCGCTGTGCGGTTTGCGGTGGTTGGTGTCCCGTCTCTCCGGGGTGGGGTGGTGGTGGTGGGGGGGGGGGGGTTTCGCTGTTCCTGGCTGTGTTGCTTGCGTGCGTGTCGCCCCCTCCTCTGGTCGTGGTTCGCCGTTCGTGTGTGTGTTTGTGGCGCGGTGGGTGCGCGCGTGGTGTCTGTGTTGGTGTGTGGTGCGTGGTTTGTGGTGTGTGGTGTGCGGTGGTGGTGTGTTGGTGGGGTTGTGGCGGGTGTGTGGTGTGGTTGGTCCCTCGCCACTCCTGGCGGAGGTTCCTGTGTGCTACTCCCCGCCACTCCTGGCTGGGTTTCGCTGCCTGTGGTGGTGTGCGGTTCCCCGCCACTCCTGGCTGGGGTTCCGCCGCCGGCAGTGGCGTGTGGTGTGTGGTGTGTGGTGTGTGGTGTGTGGTGAGCGGCCGTGGTGTGTTGGTGGGGTTGTGGCTGGTGTGTGGTGCGGTTGGTCCCTCGCCACTCCTGGCGGAGGTTCCCGTGTGCTACTCCCCGCCACTCCTGGTTGGGTTTCGCTGCCGGTGTTGGTGGGCGGTCCTCGCCACTCCTGGCTCAGGTCTCCGGGCGGCGGTGGTGTTTGGTGGGGTTGTGGCTGGTGTGTGGTGTGTTTGGTCCCTCGCCACTCCTGGCAGAGGTTCCTGTGTGCTACTCCCCGCCACTCCTGGCTGGGTTTCGCTGCCTGTGGTGGTGTGCGGTTCCCCGCCACTCCTGGCTGGGGTCTCCGGGCGGCGGTGGTGTGTGATGGGGTTGTGGCTGGTGTGTGGTGTGGTTGGTCCCTCGCCACTCCTGGCGGAGGTTCCTGTGTGCTACTCCCCGCCACTCCTGGCTGGGTTTCGCTGCCGGTGGTGGTGTGCAGTTCCCCGCCACTCCTGGCTGGGGCCTGCTGGCGGCGCTGGTGCGTGGCGTGTGGTGTGTGGTGTGTGGTGTGTGGTGTGCGGCGGTGGTGTGTTGGTGGGGTTGTGGCCGTGGTTGGTCCCTCGCCACTCCTGGCGGAGGTTCCTGTGTGCTACTCCCCGCCACTCCTGGCTGGGTTTCGCTGCCGGTGGCGGTGGGCGGTCCTCGCCACTCCTGGCTGAGGGCCCTGGGCGCGGTTCCCCGCCACTCCTGGCTGGGGTCCGCTGGCGGCGGTGGTGTGTGGTGGGGTTGTGGTTGGTGTTCGGTGTGGTTGGTCCCTCGCCACTCCTGGCGGAGGTTCCTGTGTGCTACTCCCCGCCACTCCTGGCTGGGTTTCGCTGCCGGTGGTGGTGTGCGGTTCCCCGCCACTCCTGGCAGGGGCCTGCTGGCGGTGGTGGTGCGTGGTGTGTGGTGTGTGGTGTGTGGTGTGTGGTGTGCGGCGGTGGTGTGTTGGGGGGGTTGTGGCTGGTGTGTGGTGTGGTTGGTCCCTCGCCACTCCTGGCGGAGGTTCCTGTGTGCTACTCCCCGCCACTCCTGGCTGGGTTTCGCTGCCGGTGGTGGTGGGCGGTCCCCGCCACTCCTGGCTGGGGTCCGCTGGCGGCGGTGGTGTGTGGTGTGTGGCGGTGGTGTGTTGGTGGGGTTGTGGCTGGTGTGTGGTGTGGTTGGTCCCTTCCCACTCCTGGCAGAGGTTCCTGTGTGCTACTCCCCGCCACTCCTGGCTGGGTTTCGCTGCCGGTGGTGGTGGGCGGTCCTCGCCACTCCTGGCTGAGGGTCCCGGGCGTGGTTCCCCGCCACTCCTGGCTGGGGTCCGTTGGCGGCGGTGTGTGGCGTGGTCGGTCCCTCGCCACTCCTGGCGGAGGTTCCTGCGTGCTACTCCCCGCCACTCCTGGCTGGGTTTCGGTGCCAGTGGTGGTGTGTGGTCCCCCGCCTCTCCTGGCTGGGGTCCGCTGGCGGCGGTGGTGTGTGGTGTGTGGTGTGTGGTGTGTGGTGTGTGGTGTGTGGTGTGTGGTGTGCGGCGGTGGTGTGCTGGTGGGGTTGCGGCTGGTGTGTGGTGTGGTTGGTTCCTCGCCACTCCCGGCGGAGGTTCCTGTGTGCTACTCCCCGCCACTCCTGGCTGGGTTTTGCTGCCGGCGGTGGTGGGCGTTCCTCGCCACTCCTGGCGGAGGGTCCCGGGCGCGGTTCTCGCCACTCCTGGCTGGGTTTCGCTGTCGGCGGTGGTGTGTGGTGTGTGGTGTGTGGTGTGTGGCGTGTGGCGTGCGGCGGTGGCGTGTGTGGTGAGTTTGTGGCTGGTGTGTGGTGTGGTTGGTCCCTCGCCACTCCTGGCGGAGGTTCCTGTGTGCTACTCCCCGCCACTCCTGGCTGGGTTTCGCTGCCGGTGGTGGTGGTGTGTTTCGCGGGCGGGGGTGTCCTTTGTTGTGTGTGTTTGTGGTGTGTGTGGGTGTGCGCGGTGGCCATGCTGTGTTGTGTGTTGCGTGTTTGTGGTGTCTGTGTTTTTGGTGGTGTGGTGTGGTGGTGCGGTGGGTGTGTCTTCCGGGTGCCCTTCCCCTTGGCCCTGGTGTGTGTGTGTGCGCTGTGTGGCCCTTCGTGTTGGTGTGGGTGGCGTGGGGGGGGGGGGGGTCGTGCGCGGTGTGGCTGTCGTGCGTGCGCGTGCGTGTGCTCGCGGTGTGTGGTTGGTGGGGTGGGGTGTGTCATACCTTGGCTGGTTCTCGTTGTCGGTCGTCGGCATGTTTCAAAAGGCAGAAGAAGAGGTCCTGTAGATGCGTAGCAGACATGCGTGGCATGCGTGATGCGTAGCACGTACCTTTTCTTTTGTCCCATCATGTTTTCTTCCCCTGTTGAGAAAGAGCGTGCGCAGGTCCTTTTTGTTTTTTTTTTGCGTGTTGTGTTTTGTGTCTCCTCCCTTGTGTTTTTTTTTTTGTTTTTTTCTCGCGGCGTCTTCGATAACATACCTCTCCGCATTGTGTTTCCCCTATAGAGAGGGCGTGGAAGGCGGTTTTGTGTTTTTTTTTTCCATACTTGTCGTAGCCTGTGCCGCTTCTTGTTGCCGTCCCCTATAGAGAAAGCGTGTGCTTGTTTGTGGGTGGGGCGGGGGTGGAGTTGCATACCATGTCTTTCCTTTGTCTTGTCTCCGTCTTCGTGCATCTTGCGGCTTTGTGTACGTTTGTGTTTTCGTCCCCTTGGCGCCTTCCCTCGCATTTTTAACATACTTGTTCGTCATACCTCCATACCATTGTTTCCCCGTGGTACGTGGCCATTCCCTATAGCAAGAGCGTGTGTGTGTTTGCGGGCGGGGCGGTGTGGGGTTTCATACCTTGTTTTTCCTTGCTCTTGTCTCCGTCTTCTCGCTCCTTGCGGTCTTGTTTATGTGTGTGCGTGTGTGCGTGGTCCGTCCCTTTGGTGCCCTCCCTCGCATTGTTAACATACTTGCTCGCCATACCGTTGTTTCCTCGTGGTTGGTGGGCTTCGCTTGTTCGCCTTTTCATTGTTTCCCCTTTGTCTGTGGCCGCCCCATACCTTTTGCGCTTTTGTTGATTTTTTGATTTTTTTTTTCGTGTATCTCGCGGCGGTCGGGGCCTATGGAGGAATAAATATGGGGGATATATGGTTGTGGTTTGTGTTTGCGGGCATGCCTTTTGACGTGCGTGGCGGTTCGTCGTTCTTTTTTGCGTGCGGTGTTGTCCCTTGGGCGCCCTCCTTCGCAACATACTTGGTTTTCTCATCCACGTATGTGTAGCGGTGGATACGATATGTAGGACGCATGGGGCCGTAACATACTTGGTTGTCATACCTCGTTTTCCCGTGGTCCGTGGTCGCGTCTTTTTTGTTTGTGGTTTGGTGTTTCTCTTTTTGTTGCGTTTCCTTCTCTCTTTTTTTTTTTTTTTTTGACGCGCACATGTCGCCTAGCTCCTATGGCACGCCCTTTGCTAGGTGGTTCGGTGCTCGCTTTGTTCTTGTCTTCGTCGTCGTGGCTCGCTTGTTTTTGGTGTTCGCCTCTTTTCTTCTTCTTTGTTGGTGGAGCGCGCACAAGTCCCTAGCGCCTAGGACACGCACTTTGCTAGGTGTTTTGGAGCATGCAACGCTCAGGTTCTTCGCCGTCGCGACTCTATTGTTCGTCTTTGTTTTGTGAGTGTCCTAAATTTTGCGACCTCGCCAAACAGCGGCGTAAAATTTTTTGGGGGGTTTCTGAGGTCGGAAAAAACGATTTTTCGCTTTTTTTTTGCTGGCGGTGCGTCGTTTTCTTAGTTTTGTATTATTCTTCTGCTGCAATTGCGCGAGTTCGAGCAATCGCATGGCACAGCAGCCCCCGTGACAACCACTCCCTGGCCTAAGGCCATTGGTTTTTCACAGCCTACTGCTTACTGAGCACTGCACTGACCCTGTCTGTGCCCTGCAGACCCATGCCTGTGGTTTCCAGCGCGGGCCAGGTGGCCGCTTATCAGGATTGCAGCCACCCAGCGAGTGTATGCCTTGTTGACCACGTGTTGCATGGGGACTGCCCTGATGTAATGACCTTGGGGAGCCAACGAAGAACGGTGGCTTACTACACCAGGGGGGAATGACAAGCAAGGTGTTATGAGGCAAGGTGTGTCTTCCCTCCTTGGGGACAAGCGAGCCCACAGTTAGGACCCCTAACTGGTCCAGACCCATTGGGTTCTACCCTTCCTTACAGGGTTTACCATACCGCTAAGTGTGCTACGTATGTCTGTGTGTGTCTCATTTCTCTCCCCGGCGTGGCTCCCGGAGACCGGGCCTCGCGGACGTCGGCCCGAAGGTCCTAATCAGGTACTATTACCACTCCTATGGCGCCCAATTTCTGTGCTGACGCCTATCCTTGGGGGAAGACGGCAAAAGCCCTACCTACTACAGGGGAGGGGTGGCCAAGTGTGCTAAGGGCATGCAAAACGCCCATTTTTGCTAAGGGCCAAAAGCTAACGCACTCCCCTGCCCACGAGGAAAAGCACGCGGGACAGGAGACACCACTACACTACACTCACTAACGCCAGCACCGGCCCTGGAAGGCAGGGTGAGCACTCATCACCTGCACTCAACTCCTGCCAGGCCTGCTGACCCTAACCCCTACACACGCTACTTGGTGTTGCTGTCAATGAAGTCTTGGGTCCTAATGACCCTCCTGTGAAGAAGACAAGAGAACACAGCGCTGCTAAGCAACTGCGGCCTAACAGGGACGTCACAACACATTTCCCTGCTAGGGCTCCGAGGGAAGGGGTGCTCTTGTTGCGTGCACAGCGCGGATGTCGATGGAGTCGAACTGCCCGCGCCACTCCTGGCTGAGGCGCGGTCAATTAATTGTGTGACCAGCGCCCCTGTTTAGCTGGGGCAGAAAAATGGGATAGCCGCCGAAGGCAGCTGCTGCGTGCACCAATCACCCTGAACCTCCCCCACCTGTACAACAAAGGCCAATGAAGGGGTGTTTGCGGCTGAGGAACCAAGCCACACTCCACGAATTATACGCTTCTCAGTGTGACCTATAATATGCTGTCCTCAAACAACCCCTGTCAAGCAAGCAAGCGTTAAGAGACTCCTCAGGTTCTCTTAAAGAACGTACCGAGGAGCCCCTGGGTAACATAAACAAGGTTTACCGTGCGCATTTTGCGTGGCCTACTGTCAAATCCCTTTAATGCATCGTGTGCACGCATGCAGGGAAGGGAGGCGGAACCATAACCACTGACTCAACCAGGAGGTGAGCTCCTCCTGGGCTAACCTACCTTACTCACCATGCATCGTGTGAATGCCGAAGTGAAGCGAACGCAAAACAACCCTATTGCAAGCTATAAACAAGCCTAAGCGTTTTAAGCAACCCTACTTTAACGCTACGGCTACACACGAGCAAACACTTTCTTTTCTTACCTGTGAAGAGAGAACAAGGATGAATTTGGGGTACAGGGAAAGCGTCACAGCGTGTGAATGCCTCAATTAGGCACATGCATCGCGAGCACAGCGCATATTCTAACCCTACGTGCGCGCTGCGCGCTCCATTCGCATCGCATACCTTTCATTCCTGTTTTGACCTGTGCAGAGCAAAGGAGATGAGCGCCCGAACCCCCAACGAACACAGCGTTGACAACCCTAACGTTTTAACGAAGCAACCAACACGAACGCAATGCATGGGTGTGAGATGACACTGGCATACCTGAGAGGTGGGTTGTCCACCTGCTCTGTTGTGTGCGTTTAGTTTGAATACTTTTCTCTAAAGTTTATAAAAGTTTTGATGCAACTGTGCAAAAATTCCCTTTAGAACTTTGGAAACTACGGCTCATACCTTCTTTTTCAAAAGCCGTTTACGCTTGCGCAACCTTGTTTTTGAAGTCCGCTTCCTTTGCGCTTGTCTGCGACTTTGAGTTTGGTGCAAAAATGACGATTTCTCGCGTGATTTCCTCAATTTTGAGCGATTTGACTTGTTAAATCGCTACCCTTTTCGCTAAACCGCAGGAATCACTCCCTGTTGGTTACATTTTCTATTTTTTTCAGCTCCTGGAGATTTGTGTCCTCCATTGGGAGTATTGCTCCGCCCTGGCCCTTGGTCAGGACGTTTACTAAAACGCTGTTTATACAGCCATCGCCGCCCGCATCGGAGCGGTCGACTGTACCCTAGTTGGCAAGCACATGTGCTCTAGGGAGGGAGTCCTGGGTTCAAACCCGATTACCCCAAATTTTTACCAAATGTTTTCGTCGCGCGCCGGCAACTTTTGAGGAATGCCCCATCGAAGGGACATCATTCACGGTACATTACACTGTTGTTCGAGGATGTTTTTGGTAAGTTTAATGCATTTTCTGAGGTAATTTGGGAATATTTGTGCCTTTTTCCTTGGTCCTACTAGCTTAGCTAACTAGTACTCCAGGGGGGAGTAAGAAAAGGTCACTGCCATGTCTTTCTTGGAGGGCTTGATCCAGGCCAAGCCCCCCTTAAAACCCTTCTGTTGATGCTAAGACTAACTTAAGTATTTTTATCACTCTTTTGAAGCCTTAAGTACACTTTCTCAAAGTAACTAGGGTTGTAACCCTAGCCCCCCCCATGAAGTTCACCCCTACCACTCAACTGGGCGGAGGTACCTTCCTTCATGGAGGATATACCGAAGAAAAATAGGCATTTCATGCTTTAGGCCTTGGAGGTTAAGCCTAGTGGTCTCCCACTCCAAGACCCCTATACTGAATTGTTTCTACCACTTATTGTGTTTCTACTTTTTAACTGTTTCTGAATTCAGTTGCTTGGCCAAGTCATTTTCTGTGTTAGCCTGACATCTATGCCCCATATTCCTAACCAGCACCATTTCACCCAAAAGAGTGCACATGAAGTGCCTGATGCTATCTTGGAGGCCAGAGTCAGTCCAGTTTTCATATAAAATCTTTTGTATTATCCATTTGAGATTGAATCTTTGTGTTTATACCTGCATTGTCTATCTGCAGCCCTTCTGTGTTACACTGGATTTCAAAACTATTCATTGATTCGATCCACATCCTGTTCTTGCTCTACTTGCTGCTTTGGTTTGGGTTTTCAACTTCAAAACCCGCAGTATTTCATCAAAATATCTAGGGCACTAATCAAGGACATCAAGGAAGGAAGAGGGGGCGAGGCAAAAGCACAGCACAAGACACATACTGAGCACTACTCAAAACTACCGGTTTACTTCACAAGTGTAGTCTACATTCCCCTTTATGGTACACTTGTCCCCTGATTTTTTTTTGCCTATATCTCTACACTGAGGCACCAACAGGGAAAACGGCCTTCAGCAATGGATCCGGCACCCTCAAATTATGGGGGTAGAGCCTCTTATAAAAATACTTGAATTTTCAACAATTTTGGGTTTTGAGTCTAGGTCCCCCGAATACAACGCAAAGCCTTTAACCACTAAGGCAACTGGCCAATCTGCCTAAATGTCTGACATAAAGTAGATTAAACAAAATCAAAATCAGTTCACACTCACTGACTAACTGCCAATAACTGACTTCCTATGCTCAAAACAAACGGTTGGCTTCTAGTAGCACTTATATATTAAGCCCATATAACTTTATATCCCTCATTCTTTTTTACCCTGGTATATAGGGCGTGGAGGGTGGTCAGTATGTGTCTTGTGCTGTGCTTTCGCCTCGCCCCCTCTTCCTTCCTCTGCATTACATTTTGGTAAGTTCGAGGAGGCTCGGCTTCAGCACAGCACAATCCCCATACTGAGCCCAGACAGCAGACGCTGTAAAAAAGAATGCAATAAGACTTACAGTAAATCCCATAATAAACTTCTTATTCCAATAACAGAACCTCCGAGTCGACAGACGCTTCTGGCGCCAGTGACTGCGCCACATTAGACATCGCCCGCACTCTGTTATAAAAGCGCCTGAAGGTATCGTAACTTCTCCAATCTCCCAGTTCACAGACAACGTGTGAATCAACTCCCAATAAAATGAGCGTTGTAGCTGCTGAACCTCTTGTGCTGTGAGCAGTAAACTCATGCAGCCCCGTGCTTTGCAGAAACGTCGTCGTCAATGAATTGATGGTACTCGCCAGAATGGGCCTTCTAGGAGGTTTCAAAGACACGAAGAGTGCAGTCCCTTTGTAAGAAGTGGTCATGTCCAGGTATACACTCAACCAGTATATAGGACAGAATGCACCATTAGACATCGCGTGGACCGGACATGGCTCATGCACTGGACGCCCTTTACGCCTGCTCATCACAAACCAAACCTTGTCGTGTTTAATGATATCTGTGCGCTTTGTGCGTTCCAGATCAATTCCACGAAAGAGCGCGAAGAATCGAAATACCAGAATGAGACGTAAACGAACTTGAGACTCTGTCCGTGCCTCCTGGTATGGCAGCTGCTGCAGTAGCTTGGGCACATTGTAATACACCACGTAGCGTGGAACTGAGTAGTTCCATTTCTTCTTGAGCCCTTTAAAAATAGATTCGAACCGTAACGCGTTACTTCCAGAAAACAACAGCAAAGCCGCATATGCACAACGTGCCTCCGCAACTGATTCCTTCTCAGCGAATTGAATCAACCAGTACGCCAACGAAGTAATTCGAGTGGTGTCCAAATCCCTAATGGAGGTGAAGGAACGCTTCGTATAAGCCATCTGCTGAAATTCGATCCAAGCTCTATTGTATCGCTTGAAGGTGTGATCCCCCAAGGCTTTCAAGTGCGTCTGGATTTTTTCTTCGGTGGTTCCTTTGAGTCTGAGGTAGTCTTGCAAAGCCATCCGCAAATCATAGGTTGACGCGCTTTGACCGCCACTCCGTCTGGAAGCTGATAGGTCGCTTGATAAATTGTGATTGTCATCTGAGTCATTGATTGGAACTTGTGCCACCACGGCTTCAATGGATGATACAGGACCACTAACAGAACCTCCTAATGCATAGCTTCCTCTAGGAAAGTTAGCATCTTGGGAATTAGATGCCACGGCGGATTGCAGAAACCCGGAGACACCTTGTGTGTTCGTTGGGTGAAAATGTCCACCCCGAACGCCCCTGGTTGAGGGTATTCTGAAATGAATTTTGGACATTGCCTCTTCACCGCACTCGCCATCCAATCTGTTCCCGAACTCATCCACGAAAATTTCTTCCAAATGATTTCCATGCTGCCTCGGTCCAGTGATGCCTCTGTCAATGTGATTTGTTGACGGCTCCACACGTCCGCCGGATTTAATTTGCTGGGCACGTAGTGTGGAATGATGAACACGTTCATCTGACGGCAGTATTCCCATAATTCTTGCATGAGATTGTTTAATCTCCGAATGTGACCTCCCCACTTCTTCAGGTAGTGGAAGAACACCATATCGTCCACATGGAAATGGAGTTTGGTGTCTCGCAAGAGGTACGCTTTGATCGCATTGACTCCTGCCCTGAATTCCTTCAAGTCTATGTGACCCTGTGTCGTGCTGAGCCATCCGAACGTAGCCATGTGATTCTGCATGGTGGCGCCCCAACCGTAATCGGACGCATCTGTCCACATGTGTGTCCTCTCCAAATCGACGGTGAACTGACGACCTCTCCACTGATGTAGTTCCTCCATGACTAACTCCAGCTGAATAGTCACCTGTTCCGGAAGACTTGCTTGTGTCTCCCATCCCCTTCTGCTGAGTACTGCAACGTGTTGTGCCAGGGCGTCGGTGTACAGCCTCATCTGTGGAGCTGCGAAAGGCAACGCCCGAAGTCGACCCAGAACCGACGACCACCTCCTGCAGGTTGTTGTTTCTGCTTCCATCAATCGATGCACATCGTGGAGTAGAGACTTGAGCTTGTATGGTGGTATGCGTACCTTCGCGTCTTGCAGGTCCAGTAAGAAACCCAAAAAGACCAAGACGCGGGTTGGCGTCAAAACGGACTTGGCTATGTGGATCTGCACCCCGAGCCCACACAGAAGATCGGCCAGCCATTGGGTATGCAACGCACAGTCCTCTATCGTTGGAGTGATAATCAGGAAATCGTCTAAATAAACCCAAAGTAAACCACCTTTTCTCCGCAAGTGGCTCACCACTGGGAGCATCATTCTTTGCCATTCCCTTGGAGCGATGTTCAAACCGAAAGGTAAGCAGTCCCACCTGAAAACACAGCCTCGGTGTCTGAAAGCCAGCCAAGGCGCATCACGTTTCGCGATCGGCATATGAAAAAAGGCCGACTTCAAATCCAGTTTGCAAGCGTAGTACCCCTTCTTTAAGTACACTAAAATTTCACGAAGCGTTGGTAAAGAAAAATATGTAACATGTACGAAACGATTGACCGGTTTCAAATTTGTGCACGGTCGTGACGACCCCTGTGGGTTCTCTGGGTCCGGCTTTTTCTCAACCAAGGAAATAGACGTGACACACTTCGCGTCTTCAGGTTCAATTTCGCTGACGTGACCAGCAAGAATCAACTTGTCTCTCTCCCGCTGCAAGACTTCATCGTCATCTAGATCGTCACGTGTGTAAGGCGACGGCAAAAAAGGTCTGTAGTTGTCATCCGGATGTAACGGGTCAAAACCAGGGATCCAATCAAATTGTAGCCCATTGCGAGCTATGCAGGCAACATACGAGTCTCCAAGAGCTTCCCACTCGCGCCATGCCGCCTGCACACGGTTGTGTGGTGGGACGGAAGTGTCCACACCACGTACCACCACGTGCGACATAAGTAGCTCGTTGACGGATGTCATTTTTCTGCAACAGGCTCCGTGTGGAAGGGTCTATCGAAGCCTTTACCCTTTCCTTTACCTTTGCCCTTGCCCTTTTCAGGCCGAAACGTGTGACCTTTGCCGAAACGACTTCTCATTTGGTGGAAAGAGGAGTATGATGATCTGCCGCGCAATCTACTGTTCAAGGTATCTTTGTGTGGTATATTGGGGGACGTCAGCCCCAGAACAAGTTGATGCGGTTAAGAACATTCAAAAAAAAAGGTATCTTTGTGTTTCAACAATTTCAGTTCTGTCTCTGCAAACAAGGGTGTTGAACCTGGTTTATCAACTTTGAGACGCTTATCCACTGCCACACGCCTGGATTGTGTGATCGACAAAGATAGCGCCCCCAATGAAGCGATGGTGTGATGTAATGAATTCACCGGGTTGATTTCTGGGACAGACTCTGGTTCTTCAGTAACTAGTTGCAGTGTGGTAAGCATACGAAGACACTCGCGCACGTGGTTGTCCCAGCGCACCTTCTCTGCGTCCAGTTCTCGGCATATCGGAGCGTTGAAAACTGGCCCACGTCCGATTTCTGCGTAATGTGGGACCTCTTTCATGACTTTGCGTCGCTTTGCAGGGTCCACTAACGTGGGCGCTTCCGAAAGAAGACGCTTGACGATCGCTGGCGACGCCTGCGTTTTATCCTGCCACACGAAGGACTGTTCCACAGACCCGAGGCGCTTCAGTGCCTCCTTAAACGCCGACGAAATCAGGAAGACATTTTCCTTGATCGCCGAGGCCATCGCCTTCCTGGGTTTCCCAGAATGTAAATGTAAGGCATTGTGTAACAGAGGCAAGAATTCTTTCGCGACGCATACTGTTTTGTGACCAGTCAATTTGGCGTATGCTTTTGTCGCTTGCCACTCTGATAATGTGTTTGCATCCATCTGTGCCTTTGCATCCAGTACGACTTGCATGTCTGTTATCTGTTGCATCGACTCTGGCAATTTTGTGATGAAATCAATGATGTCTTGAGCATCCGTTGTGGTGAAACTGCAATCTGGAATTTAAAATTGAAATAGCCACTCAAAAAATCAAGTCGCTCAGAATTATATCAATTCTTGAAGCAAACCGGTTTTTTTGAGCATAGGGAGTCAGTTATTGGCAGTTAGTCAGTGAGTGTGAACTGATTTTGATTTTGTTTAATCTAATTTATGTCAGACATTTAGGCAGATTGGCCAGTTGCCTCAGTGATTGGAGGCTTTGCATTCTATTTGGGGGACCTAGGTTCAAACCCAAAAATTGTTGATAATTCAAGTATTTTCCTAAGAGCCTATACCCCCATAATTTGAGGGTGCCGGATCCATTGCTGAAGGACGTTTTCCCTGTTGGTGCCTCAGTGTAGAGATATAGGCAAAACAAAATCAGGGGACAAGTGTACCATAAAGGGGAATGTACAGTACACTTGTGAAGTAAACCGGTAGTTTTGAGTAGTGCTCAGTATGTGTCTTGTGCTGTGCTGAAGCCGAGCCTCCTCGGCCAGTTGTACCCGGTGAGACTCAGATTTTTCATGGCTCGCTATATGGAAAGTTCGAATTCGGCCAGTCTTGCCCGGTGAGGCTTAGATGTTTCATGGCTTCATATATAAGGAAATGGGATTTGGCCAGTCGCACCTGGTGAGACTCAGACTCTTCATGGCTCGCTATATGGGGAGTTGGGATTTGGCTAGTCATACTCGGTGAGGTCCCGATGTTTCATGGCTTCATATATAGGGAAATGGGATCTGGCCAGTGTCACCTGGTCAAACTTGGATGTTCCAAAGCTTCCTATACAGAGAAATGGGATTTGGTCATGCTCACTTGGTGAGACTCAGAGTTTTCATGCCTCCCTATACATATATATATATATATATATATATATATATAGATATATAAGGAGTTGGTATTTGGCAAGGTAGGTAGGTAGGTAGGTCGACTCGGGACTGGGGTTGCCCCGCAGGGGGGACTTACCAAGGGGCTTTTGCACACCCACCCATGGCCCTACTTCACGTGCCCCCACAAAGCGGCTCCCCCACATGGGGGAAGGGCGCGGTTGCCGCGAGCAGTACCCTACAGCGGGTTCTGCCCAGAGAGGTAACCCATGTTCGACCGAAGTCTCACATTCCTCTCCTTCGGGCGGATGATACGTGGGGGAGGGTCCCACCGCACATCCTCATCAACCTCCGGATTCTGGGGCCCAGGGGCCCGGAGCCAGCCCATAGGCCCTGTCCTGCAGGCACCCCCACCTGGGTTGGCTTTGAGTAGGTGTGAGGCGACTTGAAGAAGCACGTGCTACGGGACTCGCATGCCGTGGCGCACACTCACACCTCCTGACTCGGTCGAGCTTGCGCTCTCCCGGGGGGCCGGGGATTCGAAGTAGGTTGTTGTGGCCGGTTGGTCGGTCGTATGGTACGGTTGCGGTGTAGTTTGGTAATGTAGGTTGGTCGGTTGCGTGATGGTAGAGCCAAGTTTTGTTCGTGGGCATGGTCGTCGGCGGGCGCGGCGCACCACGGTGTCACCAACCCTTTGGACGCCGTCCCTGTGTCGACCCGTGCACGCCTGGCTGGTTTGGTGTTGGCCGGCTTGCGTGTGGTCTGTTTACGGTCAAGTGGCGGCTGCAGCTGCGGTGTTGTTGGTTCGCGGTCGTCTTGGCCCGCCTCATGGTCGGCTTGGTTTGCGTGGGTTCCATTGCGCTGCTGCCGGTGGTCGTCCCGCCGCATGTTGTCTATGCAGCTCGCATGTCCGTGTCGGTGTTGGTCAGTGGCGTCGTGGTTTGTCCAAGTGTAGTGTTGTGTAGTTTGTTATCGTTGGTTGGTCGCGTTTGTATTGGTAGCGTTGTGGTGTTCTGCTGTGTTCGTGGGCATGGTCGTCGGCGGGCGCGGCGCACAACTGTGTCACCAACCCTTTGGACGCCGTTCCCGTTTCGACCCGTGCACGCCTGGCTGGTTTGGTGTTGGCCGGCTTGCGTGTGGTCTGTTTACGGTCAAGTGGCGGCTGTAGCTGTGGTGTTGTTGGTTCGCGGTCGTCTTGGACGCCTCATGGTCGGCTTGGTTTGCGTGGGTTCCATTGCGCTGCTGCCGGTGGTCGTTCCGCCGCATGTTGTTTATGCAACTGGCATGTCCGTGTCCGTGCTGGTTAGTGGCGTCGTGGTCTGTCCAAGTGTAGTGTTGTGTAGTTTGTTACCGTTGGTTGGTCGCGTTTGTATTGGCAGCGTTGTGGTGTTCTGCTGTGTTCGTGGGCATGGTCGTCGGCGGGCGTGGCGCACCACGGTGTTGCCAACCCGTTGGGCGCCGTTTCCCTTTCGACCCGTGCACGCCTGGCTGGTTCGGCGTTGGCCGGCTTGCGTGTGGTCTGTTTACGGTCAAGTGGTGGCTGCAGCTGTGGTGTGGTTGGTGCGCGGTTGTCCTGGCCGTCTCATGGTCGGCCGGGTTTGTGTGGGTTCCGTTGCGCTGCTGCCGGTGGTCTTATCGTCGAACCCTGCCCGTTTAGCCAGCACGTTTGTGTCTGCGTCGGTTTGTGGCGTCTTGGTTTGTACAAGTGTGGTGTAGTGTAGTTTGGGAACCTTCGTTGGCCGCGTCCGCAGCGGTAGAGTCGCAGTGTTCCTCTGTGCTTGTGGCCATGTTGGTCGGGGGGCGCGGCTTGCTACGGTGTCGCTAGCTCGTTGGTCGTCGCTCTCGCACCGGCCCATGCATGCCCGGCCAGCTTGGCGCTGGTCGGTGCGCGTGCGGTCTGTTCACGGTCACGTTGCGTCCGCTGTAGTGGTTCTGGCGGTGTGTGGTCGTGTTAGTCGCCTCTTGGTTGGTTTGTTCGGGGTTCGTTCCTTGTCAACGCAGCGGGTGTTCGCGCAGTTTGATTTGTTGTGCGCAGCTGTGCCGCTTGTTGTGATGTTGGTCGGTGCCAGGTGTGTGGGGCCGGCACGGTACGTTTGTACTGTGCGTCGCCCGCCCGCCGCGGGGGAGAAAAGCCATGACAAGTGGTGGGACCGCTGTAAAAAAAATTTTCCCCCTGTCGGTGCCCTGTTCCCTGCCCCGCCCTGGCAGTGTTGCATGCACAATCCATCATCCGGTATTTCGTGGTGCTCCGTAGCCGTACTTCGAGTTTCGCTTGTGCCACTCATATGTACACCCCCGTCGGTGGCAAGGCCCCGCCGGTCCCCCTCGGTGTGTCCCTGTACTCCCCATGGGAGTGACGCGTTCCCGTGGGGGGCCGGCCACAGGACGCTGCGGTGACACGCACAGGTGAGCAGGCAGGCAAAGCACTACGCTCACAAGGGCATCAATACGCTCGTGTCATGTGACAAAGCGTTTCAGAATCCTTGCCACTCTGAAATGAGGGAACGAAAGTATGTACAGCAACACATCAGGATATGTACACATGGTGTTAGGACTGGACTGGGGTAAGGGCATTACAGGACAATAGACACTCAGTCCCAAGTCATATCCCAATCCCAGGTCCGACCCTCTCAGTGGCTGGTGGGGGCGGGGGCTCAAACACAACCCATGCCCTGCTCAGTCCGGACCCTGAAACCCTGCCAATGGGGGAGATGTCCCGCACAGCCACAGGCGAGTTCCTGGGAACCAAGGAGGCTCCAAGGCCAACCGACGGTCACTCCCTATGCTCCCTTAACGGCAGGTCTCAACTTCTCTCTGAGCGAGAGATATGGCCCCGCCATTATCACCTAGGAGTTGGTAGCTGAAAATGGGCTGTTTCAGCCCAAACTGATATCAACTCAAAAATCCCCAAAATCGACCTCTCGTCCGGACCCGCCAGAGGTAGGGACGAGGCAAGTGACCCTATGCCCGTCGAGTACGAACTCCCTGGAGCCCTCACCCAACCTGGTTCCCTCTGAGGTCCCGGCATCAGGGCAACACGGATGAGTCAAGTGGGGTCATGATGCCAAAATCACCAAAATTGGCGTCATCCCCACGTGTGGCTTGCCCAGCCAAGGTAAGGCCAATGGCTCACAGGGTAGGAGGCAGGACCTAGGACTGATATCTGAGTGTACAACCTGGAGTTAGGTCCGGGCTCCCTGTGGGCTTAGAGGAATGGGGCCGCCAATTGACCACACGGAAGGGGGAAATTGGGGTCCCAAAATGGGGTCATTTTGGCTGCTCGAAATGAGCCAAAATTTGGGGTGCTCCCAATAGTATATCTCCACGCCGGCTTGGAGATCGGATCCGTCATTCCATACGCCATCCACCGGGAGTCCAACAGAGACTCCCATGCCCTTGGCTCTCAAAGATCTCCATGCTACTTGGCGTGGTGACGATCCCAACTGGGTCCACAAATGCAAAAATGGCAAAATTGCCCACACTCATTTTGGGCTAGCACCTTAACGAAGATGGCTCCGCTTCGCCCACGTGGTGTGTGGACCATGGGGACCATTACCCATAACACCCACGTCATATATGGTCCATTGGTCCATGCGTCCGGCGTGCACGAGGGTTAGAACATAGTGCACGGCGGGCAGCAAAAGTAGAAAATTGCTCAAAATGGCCAAAGATGCGCACACCCATGCATGGTTGGGGCAAATGAGGCACATGCCCGACTTGGACCGGAGTGTGCCATAGGATTGGTATCAAGTCATATGTGTCCAACATATCTTTTGGGCGTCGCCCAACTCCTCCGGTATTTGGAATGGCAGGGTCGCCAAGTGAGCCCATGATTTGGGATAGTCCCAAATTGCCAACATGGCGGCCACGGTATGCCAAGCCTAAGAGGAGTTATTCGCCGGGTCCAAGATATGTTGGGGACCGAAGTATGTACCCTCATAACATACTTGGGTCATGATGTCAATTGAGCGCAACGTTGAGATACACGGTCGCCACTTGACATCATGACGGGCCAAAAACGGCAAAATTGGCACAAGCACACACAAAAGTGCCTTGAAAGGTGCACAATCATATTATAATATCTTCGGCTTGGATCGTGCAATCACTTAATCCTTCTAAACACAATGACTTGACACCAATGACCTTCGATCCCACATATGTGCTCCACTTGGGGCGCCTTGAAAGGTTACAAGCGCTACTTCCCAAGTGGGCACATGAAATAATGGAAAATTGCAAAACACATGCCTTGCTCCCAACGCATCGCTTCGGGATCACCACACAAGCTTCCCTTCACGAAGGTTAAGCTTGCTATTGATCGTAGGGGGCATGGAGAAGGGGCTTGCACAATATGAGGTCCTTTGGCGGCTTTGTCTTGGAGCGATGGACCCGCCAAATGGGCGCGCAATACAACACATGGCACATACCACATATTGCCCAAAAAGGTAGCTCCCACCACGATATGTCATGCCCCTCCAAGGGCATAACTTTGTGTCAATCGCTCAGAGGAACTCAAGGAGAGTTCCTATGCAACACCAACACTTGCGCGCTACACTCGAAAGTTATCTTAACGCACGCAATGTCATGGCCAAAGAGTTGTAACGCAAACTCTACCCTCTTGACCATGATCCATTACACTAGCGCGCACGTGTGGAAACGCAAGGCATATGATGCTTCCTAAATTACGTCGGGAGTATTGTGAATACATCCCACGTTTCCTTATCGTCAATACTCGCAAGCGGCACGAGATATGACCCTCACAAGTGGCCTCACGAATCAACTTTGTTTTGCCCATATCTCTGAGTCAAATGGAGGGCAAGATAAAAGGAAAGTTGATTCGTGCATAGGGAAGCACGTAGGTCCACTCGAAAGAGGTCAAATCAAGTGCGGGGATGTCGAAGTCGAAAATCCGATTTCGACATCCTGAAAAATTCGGATTAAGGTTGCGAGTGTAAGATGTGAAAATTGCGGAAGCATCCATGCAGTTCCTGAAGGCTTTGGAGCCTTCGTGACAGATTGCGTTAAAATTTCCATTATAAACAGTTAAACTGGCGGTTACGGTAAAGTCGCGATCCAACCGCCAGCAGTCAAAACAGTGAATATCAGAACGGAAGCGTAAAAATTGACGGAAACAATATGAAAATAAAACCCTGTTGATTCCTGATATTCTGATACACAAATCTCCGCTGGCGGTGCATCGGTTGCCGATGCGGGGCTTTACGGCACGGAACACGCTCCCGCCGGGCTCGCACCGGGCTTCAACGGGCGCCTTCCGTACATGGGGTTAGTGGACCGGAGACCGGTCTTCCCTCCCGTACTTGGGGTTAGTGGACCGGAGACCGGTTGTATGCCGTAACCTAGCCATGGGGTTCCGGGTACCGCTTCACCCCCCTCCTTAGAGCAAACCCTGGGGGGGCTCGATAACACCCAAGCATGGCAGCGGGTACCCAGGACCATATCCTGAAGGGGGGGTGTCACATCCTCACTTCAGGTTGATTCGCAGGTTAGGCTCCAAACTCCACAGTAAGATAGGTATGATGCTGTATAAGCTCGTAGCACATGTAGAGTATCGAGTATCAAGTCCCGGGTCCTGGCGGCGATTGTTCGGCATCCAAAGGACCCGTTAACCCATACCAGGCGCACCGGGTGCCGGCTGCTACGGTCACCACCACAGTGGCAGTGGCATACACGGCCAACATAGGCGACACACGACGACCGAGGTGGTCCCACAGGTCGAGAGCGACCACAAAGATCCATCAGGCTACCCCAAGCTTCCCAAGGCCCGCCGACTGGGGAGAGTCCCCACGGGTCCTTCCTCGGGCGCACCATGTCCATATCCATACGACGCGAGTCCAGAGTTGTACAGCCGAACTCCTTAAGGGATCTTAAGGGGGCTCCTCCTTAAGGGATCGGGCATCAAGGCCGTCTTTTCCCTCGCCCTACTGCCACGAAGGCCATACATGAGGGAGTCCTCATGCAGTGTGGGCGGAGGCGTCGACTCCTCAAACCACCAGTTTCCCAGGCAGACTGACCGAGGTCAGGAGCACCGGAGGCCGCCATCCGACTGCAAGTGCGTCTGCGAATCGGTAGGCTCACACTGGGACTGACAGTGGCGGACCGCTGGGAGTGTAGTCAGGCAACTGGGCTTCCCGCCTGGCGCCATCAGGATCTCCACATCAGCGAATAGGGCAACACGGTATCACGGGCACTCAAACAGATTAATATGTACTGCGGTACTGGTCCAGGCTGGACCATATGTATGAACATGTAAACAGCGACCCAGGGCGCCACTGTAATCCGATTCGCATTCCCACAAGGGGAAAAAGACAGTCCATCCGTCGGTGATGGGCTGACAATCGCAACATACAATGCACATATCCTGGGAGACAGAAAAGCAAAACAAGCGGGGTAAATAGGCGTGTAAACACACTCTGGACAGAGTGCCAAACCACGCCACGGTCAGGATAAGGCAAATGCAGGAGGGTGGACAGGAAAACGCCTGAGTCCAGGCCATATATAGTCTGCAGACACACGTCGACTTGTCTGGATCCCGCAAATGCCATGGGACCAGACCACACACCAAAAATCGCAATGCCGATGACAGCGGCATCCGTTGCGCAACGTCGTATGGGCTTCAAGGCCCCAAGAGCTCAGAAAAATGAAGGTCAGTCGCCCTACCTGGTTTCCCAAGGATTCAGCAGGGGGGTGAGTGACGAATAGAAGAAGAGAGGGGCCATCCTCCTCTGGATTCCAGGGGGGGGTATATGGCCACTCTGATGGCAGGTCACCGGAGGATGGAAGAGAGCAAGCAAGTAAGGGACGATCCGTCGGCCTCACAAGCGCTGAAAACATATCAGGGGAGAGCTCAGGGCGCTGATCAGGCACCCCTGGCTGCAATCGCCCGGGTGAGTGCTGCCAAGTCCGAAACATGGATCTTGGTCTTGTGCTTGCGGATGTACTCCATGAAGGGAGTATTGACCCGCGGCACGAACGAGGAGACGGGTTCCCAGGTGTTGTGGGACGGCCCATAGCCTCGCCAACGAACCTTGAACTCCAGACCTCCGGGTGCCGAGGCTTTCGGACGCTGAGCAAGGATCTTCTCGACTGTATAGTCGTCCTGCTCAGCATAGTCATCATCCGAATCAGCCTCATGTGCGGCATAGCTCAGGGACACATGTTGGCCACGGAGGTCGGGTTCCCGCACACGGAGTTGACTCTCGTGGCGCTCCCGAAACTGTCCGTGACCCACCTTGATGCGGTAGGTGTCCTCACCAATCCTGCGGACCACCTCGCCGGCCGTGAACCAGGTCTTGGTGCGGTGGGTGCCCATAGGGCGGGGTCTGATCACCCACACCGGGTCTCCCACCCTGAACTTCTGCGCTGTCGAGCTCGGGGCGGACTTCTGACGCTCAGCATGCTCCTTCTCGAGCTGCTGGCGGATGTCCCGCGCCGTTTGCTCTTGCCGCGCGAAGAATTCCTTGGCATCCATAGCCATGCCATCACCAGACAAGGGAAGTCCCCTACCCAGGGGGTCCCTGCCGAACAGAATCTGGTGAGGGGACAAACCGCCCGGAGTGGGGGTGTCATGATGGGCCTTCAAAGCAGGCCACATCTCCTCGAACCAGTTCCGACGTGGATTGGTGATGTGGATCTTGCGCAGCTTCTCGAACAGCTGCCGTCCAGCCACTTCAGCACGGCCGTTAGACCGGCTGAGATAGGCGACGCTCTTGGCGTGACGTATTCCCATGAGGGAACACATAGCCTTGAACCAGCCACCAGTAAACTGGGGCCCTCGATCACTGCAAATGGTGCGGGGGGTTGTCAAAGACGGTCAGCCAATGACGAATCATCATGACTGCCACTTCCTTGGCAAGCAACCCCTTTTTGCGTGCCGGAACGGCTACAACGTAGCCGCTGTGGCGGTCCACACAAAGAACCACACCGTCGAGGGTCTTTTCCGACCTCAGAAACCCCCCCAACAATTTTACGCCGCTGTTTGGCGAGGTCGCAAAATTTAGGACACTCACCAAAAAAGACGGACAATAGAGTCGCGACGGCGAAGAAGCTGAGCGTTGCTTGCCCCAAACCACCTAGCAAAGTGCGTGCCCTAGGCGCTAGGGACTTGTGCGCGCCCCAAAACAAACCACACATAGAAAACAACAACGCCACCGGCCGCCGACAAGCAAGTATGTTATGTGCCGCGCACCGCTAGAAACCAACGAAACAAGCACAACGCGGAAAGAGGTAGACAAGGAGAATAAATAGGTAACGAACCGCACCACGGTGGAGATATACCACAAGTACACGACCAAGCAATGCAAGCCCGCTCATGTAGGAAATACGACGACGCCGTAACACGCGAAGGGGATCACAACAAAAAGAAAAAGAGGCCGCACATGTATTCAAGTATGTTGCATGTCGTGCATGAAAAATACACACAACCAACAACAACGCCACCGGCCGCCGGAAAGCAAGTATGTTATGTGCCATATGTTGTGTGCATAACGCCGTAACAAGCGCAAAACAAGTTACGAGTCAAGCAACGCCAAAGTGCGCCGCCACGAAAAGCGCAACGAAAACCGCACCGGCAAGGAAAACCAACAAGAGGTGGAACCGAAGGAATGCCCATGCTCACCTCCGCTCACATAGGGAAAGAAAGGTATGCCCGCACGCGCATGCCCGGAACGCCGCAAGGCCATCACCGCCACGGACGAGCAACATGGTATGAAGGGACAAACGAGGAGGAACGAAAAGACCACCGAGGTAAAGCGCAACACAAAAAAAAAAAAAATAAATAAAAAAAAAAAAATAAACATACACACGTGACCAGTCGGGTCCGTTGTATGTTGCATGTTGTATGTTGCATGCCACGCTACGCTACGCAACGGACACGAGACGAGAGCGGCAACCACGCCAACAAAAGTAAAAGGTGACCACGAAGCGTAACCGAGACGTGCCCACCGCCCACCCGCACGCCCGCTTATATAGGAGGCGAAAGGGAGCGAAAGGGGACAAAAGGTATGCCGCCGCATGCAAACGAATAGTAGGCAAGCCACACACCGCCACCAAGAACGCAAGTATGTTACCATGTCGTGCCACGTCGCCAACCGCGGAGTTGCGTGGGTTAGAACACACAAATAGCCAGGGAGGGGGACACGGGGAGCATACACACAAATAGCATAGCGCCGACGTGTGCCGGGTCCCAACAAACACACGTGCACGCACCCATGTTATCTTCCCCTCACAGGTCCCGAGGAGAAGCGTATGCTCGTGTCTGCGTCGTCCGGGCGCTAAAGTAGGGTTGTCTTAGACGCTTAGGCAAGTATTGCGTCGTGCCGTCGTCACACATAAGCGAACGCCCGGCAAGGCGGGAGGACTAGGACACGTTAAGGTAGTGGGGAAAGAAGCAGGTATGTTGCATGTCACGCCGCGCACGCGGAACGGGCAACGAGTAAAGGTAGCGACCAAAGGGGTGTGGAGACAAGACGGGAGCAAGTGGGGCGATAAACCTACGCGCAAGCCAGTCGCACACGCATGTCGCATGACGTACCAGCCAGCTCGAGGTGCCGTGTCGCGACAAAACCGCCGCCGCCGCACGCCCGTTTACGCTCCCTCCTCTCCCTACGCAGGTTCAAAGGAGGAAGCCCGGGCCGACAAGGAAAAAGACAGAGACACACAACAACGCGGAGGCAGGGAAAAAGTGCATGCCAGGGAGAGGGGTAGAGGAAAGGGTAAAGAGCAACGAAGCCGCGAAAGGAACAAGGGGTAGCCAGCGAACGAGCAAGGGGCGCACACAGGGGGGGGGACACGGCGGGTACACGGCGAGCACAACACCGCACCGAGACACCGGAGAGGGGAGCACCGGAGGACCAAGGGAAGAGCAGCACCACGCACCACGACACGCACGGCACAGACACCACACACACCGCACACACCCAACGAACCCCGGCAACCCACCCGGCAGTGGGCGGGCAGACGGGAGAGGGACAGCGCCTGACCCCAAGCGCCCCTCACCATGGTGGAAGGCACCCCCCCCGGGTACGCCCTTCCGCCACCCCCACATCGAGCAACGCCGGCCCGCAAGGGCGCACGCTGTGGGGCCGGTGCTGGGTCCCCACGCCCACACCGACCGCGCCCGGGACACGCGGGTCGCGGAACCCTGGCTGCACGCTCCGGAGGACGGGCGGCCGGGGGAGGGACAGCGCCTGGCACCAAGCGCCTCTCACAACGGTGGAAGGCAGCCCCCCCCGGGGACGCCCTTCCGCCACCCCCACAGCGAGCAACGCCGGCCCGCAAGGGCACACGCTCTGGGGCCGGTGCTGGGTCCACACGCCCGCATCGACCGCACCCGGGACACACGGGTCGCGGAACCCTGGCTGCACGCTCCGGAGGACGAGCGGCCGGGGGAGGGACAGCGCCTGACACCAGACGCCCCTCACAACGGTGGAAGGCACCCCCCCCGGGGACGCCCTTCTGCCACCCCCACAGCGAGCAACGCCGGCCCGCAAGGGCGCACGCTGTGGGGCCGGTGCTGGGTCCACACGCCCGCATCGACCGCACCCGGGACACACGGGTCGCGGAACCCTGGCTGCACGCTCCGGAGGACGAGCGGCCGGGGGAGGGACAGCGCCTGACACCAGGCGTCCCTCACAACGGTGGAAGGCACCCCCCCCCCCGGGGACGCCCTTCCGCCACCCCCACAGCGAGCAACGCCGGCCCGCAAGGGCGCACGCTGTGCTGTGGGGCCGGTGCTGGGTCCACACGCCCGCATCGACCGCACCCGGGACACACGGGTCGCGGAACCCTGGCTGCACGCTCCGGAGGACGAGCGGCCGGGGAAGGGACAGCGCCTGACACCAGGCGCCCCTCACAACGGTGGTAGGCACCCCCCCCGGGGACGCCCTTCCGCCACCCCCACAGCGAGCAACGCCGGCCCGCAAGGGCGCACGCTGTGGGGCTGATGCTGGGTCCACACGCCCGCATCGACCGCGCCCGGGACACGCGGGTCGCGGAACCCTGGCTGCACGCTCCAGAGGACGAGCGGCCGGGGGAGGGACAGCGCCTGACACCAGGCGCCCCTCACAACGGTGGAAGGCACCCCCCCCGGGGACGCCCTTCCGCCACCCCCACAGCGCGCAACGCCGGCCCGCAAGGGCGCACGCTGTGGGGCCGGTGCTGGGTCCACACGCCCGCATCGACCGCACCCGAGACACACGGGTCGCGGAACCCTGGCTGCACGCTCCGGAGGACGAGCGGCCGGGGGAGGGACAGCGCCTGACACCAGGCGCCCCTCACAACGGCGGAAGGCACCCCCCCCGGGGACGCCCTTCCGCCACCCCCACAGCGAGCAACGCTGGCCCGCAAGGGCGCACGCTGTGGGGCCGGTGCTGGGTCCACACGCCCGCATCGACCGCACCCGGGACACACGGGTCGCGGAACCCTGGCTGCACGCTCCAGAGGACGAGCGGCCGGGGGAGGGACAGCGCCTGACACCAGGCGCCCCTCACAACGGTGGAAGGCACCCCCCCCCCGGGGACGCCCTTCTGCCACCCCCACAGCGAGCAACGCCGGCCCGCAAGGGCGCACGCTGCGGGGCCGGTGCTGGGTCCACACGCCCGCATCGACCGCACCCGGGACACGCGGGTCGCGGAACCCTGGCTGCACGCTCCGGAGGACGAGCGGCCGGGGAAGGGACAGCGCCTGACACCAGGCGCCCCCCACAACGGTGGAAGGCACCCCCCCCGGGGACGCCCTTCCGCCACCCCCACAGCGAGCAACGCCGGCCCGCAAGGGCGCACGCTGCGGGGCCGGTGCTGGGTCCACACGCCCGCATCGACCGCACCCGGGACACACGGGTCGCAGAACCCTGGCTGCACGCTCCGAAGGACGAGCGGCCGGGGGAGGGACAGCGCCTGGCACCAGGCGCCCCTCACAACGGTGGTAGGCACCCCCCCCGGGGACGCCCTTCCGCCACCCCCACAGCGAACAACGCCGGCCCGCAAGGGCACACGCTGTGAGGCCGGAGCTGGGTCCACACGCCCGCATCGACCGCGCCCGGGACACGCGGGTCGCGGAACCCTGGCTGCACGCTCCGGAGGACGAGTGGCCGGGGGAGGGACAGCGCCTGACACCAGGCGCCCCTCACAACGGTGGAAGGCACCCCCCCCGGGGACGCCCTTCCGCCACCTCCACAGCGAGCAACGCCGGCCCGCAAGGGCGCACGCTGTGGGGCCGGTGCTGGGTCCACAAGCCCGCATCGACCGCACCCGGAAGACACGGGTCGCAGAACCCTGGCTGCACGCTCCGGAGGACGAGCGGCCGGGGGAGGGACAACGCCTGACACCAGGCGCCCCTCACAACGGTGGAAGGCACCCCCCCCGGGGACGCCCTTCCGCCGCCCCCACAGCGAGCAACGCCGGCCCGCAAGGGCACACGCTGTGGGGCCGGTGCTGGGTCCATACGCCCGCATCGACCGCACCCGGGACACGCGGGTCGCAGAACCCTGGCTGCACGCTCCGGAGGACGAGCGGCCGGGGGAGGGACAGCGCCTGACACCAGGCGCCCCTCACAACGGTGGAAGGCAGCCCCCCCCCGGGGACGCCCTTCCGCCACCCCCACAGCGAACAACGCCGGCCCGCAAGGGCGCACGCTGTGGGGCCGGTACTGGGTCCACACGCCCGCATCGACCGCACCCGGGACACACGGGTCGCGGAACCCTGGCTGCACGCTCCGGAGGACGAGCGGCCGGGGAAGGGACAGCGCCTGACACCAGGCGCCCCTCACAACGGCCGCAGGCAACCCCCCCCGGGACGCCATTCCGCCACCCCCACAGCGAGCAGTGTCGGCCCGCAAGGGCGCACGCTGTTGGGCCGGTGCTGGGTCCACACGCCCGCATCAACCGCGCCCGGGACACTCGGGTCGCGGAACCCTGGCTGCACGCTACGAAGGACGAGCGCGGCCGGGGGAGGGACAGCGCCTGACACCAGGCGCCCCTCACAACGGTGGAAGGCACCCCCCCCGGGGACGCCCTTCCGCCACCCCCACAGCGAGCAACGCCGGCCCGCAAGGGCACACGCTGTGGGGCCGGTGCTGGGTCCACACGCCCGCATCGACCGCACCCGGGACACACGGGTCGCGGAACCCTGGCTGCACGCTCCGGAGGACGAGCGGCCGGGGAAGGGACAGCGCCTGACACCAGGCGCCCCTCACAACGGTGGCAGGCACCCCCCCCCGGGGACGCCCTTCCGCCACCCCCACAGCGAGCAACGCCGGCCCGAGAGGGCGCACGCTGTGGGGCCGGTGCTGGGTCCACGGGCCCGCATCGACCGCACCCGGGACACACGGGTCGCGGAACCCTGGCTGCAGGCTCCGGAGGACGAGCGGCCGGGGAAGGGACAGCGCCTGACACCAGGGCCCCTCACAACGGTGGAAGGCACTCCCCCCGGGGACGCCCTTCCGCCACCCCCACAGCGAGCAACGCCGGCCCGCAAGGGCGCACGCTTGTGGGGCCGGTGCTGGGTCCACACGCCCGCATCGACCGCACCCGGGACACACGGGTCGCGGAACCCTGGCTGCACGCTCCGGAGGACGAGCGGCCGGGGGAGGGACAGCGCCTGACACCAGGCGTCCCTCACAACGGTGGAAGGCACCCCCCCCCCCGGGGACGCCCTTCCGCCACCCCCACAGCGAGCAATGCCGGCCCGCAAGGGCGCACGCTGTGGGGCCGTCGCTGGGTCCACACGCCCGCATCGACCGCACCCGGGACACACGGGTCGCGGAACCCTGGCTGCCCGCTCCGGAGGACGGGCGACCGGGAGAGGGACAGCGCCTAACACCGGACGCCCCTCGCAACACTGGAAGGCGCCCCCCCGGGGATGCCCATCCACCACCCCTACACCGAGCAACGCACCAACGCACCAACGCACCAGCCACGGGACATCCGCACCCCGCCCCCTGCTCTTAGACACAGCGACATAGCAATGGCGGAACCCGCGGCACCACGCAAGACACGCCCCCGATCTCCGACGCTGGACGAAGCACACGAGGTCATCAGGGCGCTGGGACTCAGAGACGGCGAAGGAGACCCCCCACAAGGGGACGCGGGCACAGACTCCGACCTGGAGGCATTGCCGGAGCCCCCCACGGGAGACGCGCCCGCGGAACCTGCGCCGCCGGCGGGCAGCGTACCCGCGATCTGCCCCGCGTGGAAACGGGGCCATTGCACCGGCGAAAGCTGGTGCCCCAAACAGCACCCCCAGCCCGGCCCCGATGACGGAGCGTTGCCCGAGGTGAAACCCGCGGCCGCACGCGCCGCCCTACGCTACGGGGTGACGCAGGGCTGGATCCTGGATGAGACCGCGCGCGGCAGCGTGAACATCCAGGAGGCCGTCGACCGAGTCACCCACGCGGGACAGGCGGCAGTCGCCTTGCACACCCGGGGCCGCCACGGTGGACCCGCAGAGGGGATCATTGTGGATCCCTCGGGAATGGTGCTGGTCCTGGCGGCGGACATGGTCCGAGGGGTGCTCCACGCGTCCCGCGTGCGGCGGGGGTGCCCACAGTGGACCATCCAGGTGTACACCCCCCCGCGGGCGTGGCCCTTTTCCACATGGGCGGTGCTCGCCGTCATGTGGCACCTGGCACCAGAGGACGCCCCCACAGGGACCGCGGAGGACATCGCCCGGGACCTCCACACCTGGCCGGCTGACCAGGAATACCCCTGGCGCAGGCGCCGGGGCGGCCTCCCGGTGGCACCAGCGGCAGAGGGGCTCAGCCTCGCGGCAACCCTCCAACGGCACGCGGACAACAGGGCACGCCACTTCCTGCAGACGGGCACGGTCCCGGCCACCCCGCCAGACTGCGAGTGGCGATGGGACGCAGGGGTGGCGCAACCGCTGCCGGGCCCCTGGACCCTCCCGTTGTGGTACTTGCCCATGGGCACCTTGGCCCACGCCACCCAGGCCGTCAAGGGGGCTTTCCCGCAGCCGCTCCTCCCCGGCGTGGCCCTGCTCCGCAGCCTGCAGGCGGGGGCCGCCTGGGTACGGTGGAAGGAAGGGAAGGGGCGCTCGAGCCCCTATTTCCCCATGGTCCAAGGCCAGGCGCTGATCCATGCCGAGGGCATGGGGACCGTGGAA
Source organism: Eutreptiella sp. 'Long Island Sound 2002' (assembly GCA_964036045.1). Lineage (NCBI taxonomy): Eukaryota > Euglenozoa > Euglenophyceae > Eutreptiales > Eutreptiaceae > Eutreptiella > Eutreptiella sp. 'Long Island Sound 2002'. The sequence continues at coordinate 76,064,518 of OZ038385.1, forward strand.
TCGGGGGCGATCGTGCCCGGCACGGCGTGCAGGTGGATCACGGCGGCCGCCCCACAGCCCATGCGATCGCCGCCGGCGTGCCACCGCCTCCTACAGATGGTCCCCTCTTTGGCCCCCCAGCACGCCTTTACAAGGGACGTGTGGAAGGCCGTACTGAGCCACACCAGGGAGTGGCTAACGAACCCGGGTACGCGGTACCCGCCGGGACCGGTGCTCGAACACCTCACGGCCCCCACACCCGGGGTCCTCCACGCCCTACACAGGGCGTCGTCCCTCACGAAGCAGCTCAACGACGAAGTGCTGGACGTGGCGCTGGAGCCGCTGCGGGTGCTCTACCCGCAAGCACACATTCCACCCGCGGGCACGTCCAACCGCCTAGGCCGCCTGGGGTTGCAGCGCCGCGTCGAGGCCGCGCACCCAGGAGGCGTAGTGGAACAGTGGCTAACGCTCCGCAATCCGTCCACCGCGGAGGGCCACTGGTACCTGCACCAACTCCTCTTCCAGCCACGGGCAGCCCCGGAACACCGCCGGCAAAACCCGTACCACACGCACCCGGAGCGCCGAGGCGCGCACAACTACCCGCAGCCAATCCCGCCCGCCCTCCCGCCTGGGCAGGGCCCGGAGGCGCTACAGCGGGGCCCCCCGCTCGACACCGCCACCACGGTACAGCAAAGGGGAGGCGACGATGCGAGTGGTGCCGAACCGGACTGCACGAACTGCGGAGCGGTGGCCTGGATGGCAGCCTGCAGGCACCTCACCCGAGATACCACGGGAGTCCGGCAGTACAGACCCACGGACCGCACGGCGCTGGCGTCCGCGGTCGCGGCCGTCACCATGGGTCCAGTGGCGGCGTGGCCGGCGCACCTGCTGCCCCACGTCCCCTGCCGCAACACGCGGCCCCGACGTCCGGCCGCGACGCACGAGCCAACGGCACCCCTCACGGCGGAGCAACTATACGTCGTCGCGGCGGCGTTGCTAGCAGACGGCGGGGAGAGCTTCGTCCACCACCACGGCCCGGCGCAAATTGCGGGATGCATACAAGGGCCCCAGCGCGATGCACCAGACCCGTGGCATGCCACACTCCGCGGGCGCACCCGCGTCTGGAGTGCAGGCGATGGCGCACCCCCGCCCGGGCCTAAGCAGGGGGAGGCACTGGTACTGCAGACGGCAGGCTACCAAGCCATCATACACGGCCACGCCGGAGGGTACCGGTCGCACGTCCTGGCCGGAGGCCGATGGACGGTCTGGCACAGCGCCGCCAGGCAGGGGGCTTTCCCGCCCCTGCCCCACGTCGACTGGCGACAGGGGCCCACCCAGGCCTACTATATGTCGGCGGACCCCTGGCCGCTGGCGGTCCTGCTACACACTGTCAGCGCCCCCAACAAGAGGCAGGAACCGGGGTGGGTCAACCCCCCCACACTGGTGTGGAGCCCCAACCAGGAGGAGCATCTACGGGCCGCGTGGCAGGGAGACGCCATCAGGGCCACGGACGTCCCGGACCTCCACGCGGGGCCCATCACGCACGCCCGCCCAGCGGCTACCCTGGCGGGGGCCCAACGGGGACAGCAGAACCCACAGTGGGTGGTCTGCATGTTCAGCCCGGCGGACGCGCACATCGTCGTCTGCGACCCCGAACGCCTGCCGGGGCCCGAAGCCTTGATCCGCGTGGCAGACTGCACCCGCATGATCATCAAGGCGCTGCGGGAGGGCGAACACCACGCCCTCCTGCTCCAGGTCAGGCTGAAGGACAACGCCCGGGCGGCGAGGCCGGGAGTGTGGCCGGCAGCGGCGCACCCCGCCGACCTGGAGCTCCAGCTGGCGGTCCCGACCACGGTGTACCACTGGCTACAGGCCTTCCACGACCTGCGATGGAGGGGCAAACCCGACCGCCAAATCGGCTCCACGCACTGGCAAACGTGGCTGCAAGCAGACGCGCAGCGCGATGCCGCCCGAGGCCTCGGGCCCGCGCCCGCGACGCGAGCCCTCGATGCGGCGGCCCCGGGCCGCACGCTGGCACCACACACGGTGCCGCCGGCCAACCTGCCCTTCGAACCAGCGGCGGAGGGCGCCATTCGGAAGTCAGTGCAGCTCCCCCAGCCGCGAGGGGCCACGGAGCCGACGAAATGCCCCCTGTGTGCGGACAAGTACTACACCAGCGGGGCAATGCTGGAACACCTGGCGTGGCACGCGGTGCACGCTGCGGCCCCGGCGGACGACAAGGAGGCGGCCGCCAACATCCTGCAGGGGAGAGCACGGAGGTCCCCGTGGCACGCCCCGTACACCCGGCGCCCCCCGCCCCAGGCAGCCGACCACGCAGATGGAGCTGAAGAGGCACCCGGAGCGGCCCCGGGGGCCGGCCGTGCGGCCCCACCAGGGTCCATGTCCATCCCCGCGGGGCTGGCCCCCCTGGCCCCCCTGGCTCCCCCGGTCCCCCGGGCCCCCCTGTGGGCCCCGCTGGGAACGGGCTCAGCGGATGCGGCGCACCCAGATGCCCTGGCGGCACCAGCGAACCCGGCGGCGATGCCGATGCGGGATAGCTGACTCCAGGAGGACACGACGGGCGACGCCCTGTGGCTCCTCTCGTGGAACCTGCGCAACGGCCTCGTGCCGCCAGACCGGTCCCTCCGGGACACACTCCGGCGGCGCCGGGGGCCAGCGGCCTGCACCGACAAGGAGCACCTCATCACCGGCATGCTGCCCCAGGAGGGGGGCTTTGCCATCATGCTCCAGGAAACGGGGATCGCCACCAGGGCGCAGGAGATGCACGTGGCCGCGGCGCTCCGGGACAAGGGGTACACCGCCTACTTCAGCAGCCGGCTGGCGGAGACGGGGACCACCTCCACCTCGAGAGGGGGGGGCCTCCTCACCGCGGTCAGCAGCAAGTACGTGGCGGAGCACGAGGTGCTCAGCTTCACGGAAATTGTCCCCGGGAAAGCCGCGGCCCTGGAGATCCGCACGGACGGGGGAGGCCTCACCCTCATCAACGTCCACGGGCCGCAAGCAGGTTGCTCCCCATGGGCGGGACGGGCGGCGTTCTGGGCCGACATACAAATGTATGCCACGGCACGCAGCCTCGGCGGGAGGCACCCGGTGGTCATCGCCGGCGACACCAATATCTACATGGATGTCCCCGCCAACCCGGCCACGGAGCATTTCCGAGCGGGCTGGGAAGCCTGCGGCTTCCGAAGAGCCGCGGCAGGCGGCGAGGAGGACATGACCCCCACGCTCCACCCGTCCCAGCACAGGGTGGACACCTTCCTGGTCAACGAGCCCCTCCTGCCGTGGTCCCTGCGGGAGAGCGTCTGGGCTCGCGGCATGGCACACCCCCAGGTGGTCGGCTCGGACCACCTCCCGGTCCGCCTGGCCCTGCCGGGTCTCCTCAGCGCAGCGGGACGCGCGGCGATGCCCACCCTCTACAGCCACACGGAGGGCCGCCTCCTCCCGTACGACGCCGAGGCCGCGCCCGTCCAACACTGCCTGTGGGCGGCGGTCACCGCCGCGCAGGATGAACCCTCCCTGGCGCCCTGGCTGGGTCCCGCAGAGCAGCACGACTACGGGTCCATGCCCGCGGCCGCGGTGGACAAGGTGTTCGAACACCTCCACGCGACGCATGACGCCCTGGCGCGCGTGGTGGGACCCCGGCAGCCGTCTCCGGCGGGAACGGACCCGGCGGAGGGGGACCTCCCGGAGAGCGGAAAGCAGCTCCAGGCAGCGGTCCTCCGCTATGACACCCTGGCAGCGCGCGCCCCGGCAGCGTACCAGGCGGACGCGGCCAGGCATGGCATCCGGTCCGAGGCGGCGCTCCGGCTCACGGAGGAACTGCAGGGTGTGTCGCCCGGGTTCCGCCCGACCACGCAGGGCCAGCTACAGGAGGAGCTGGAGAGGCAAGCAGCCGCCCTCGAGGAGGACATTCGCCAGCTCCGCGCCCTCCTGGCGGCAGACCGCAAGCGCGCCATCAAGGACTTCTGGCGCCGCCACGCCCCCGACATCGCCCAGAGATGGAAAGCCGTGCGGGGAGCCATAGAGGTAGAGGCCCCAGGCCCGTCAGGCCTCTGGAACGTGCGGGTTCCCAACACCCAAACGCTCCTCACGGAGGCCCACGACGTGATGTTCGCAGTTCGCGCCTTCTGGCGAGAACTGTATGACAAACGCCCGGTGGACCTCCCGGGTTTCCAGGCGGTCCTCGGCCGCCACGTCCCCCGGGTCCCTGAGGGAGCCTGGACACAGGTCCAGCAGTACTCCATGCAGGACCTGAAGTCCGCCCTGGACAAGGCCGATGGCAAGGCCCCAGGTCCTAACCACGTGGAGGCCCGCTTCATCAAGGCCCTCCCGGCACCCGTCCAGTGGCTCCTGGTCCACTCCTACCGGGCCATCCTCCGCGGCGCCCCGCCGCCGATGCACTGGAGGGACGCGCACATCTGGCTCAGCCCCAAGGTACCGGGCTCTGCCAGACTGGACGACTACAGGCCCATAGCCCTGGGCCAGCTGGACATGAAGCTGCTCACGGGCCCCCTCACCCAGCGCATCACGGAGGTGCTCACACGGCACGGAGTGGTCAGCGACTGGCAGCAGGGGGCCCTCCCTGGCTCCAACACAGGCCCCCCGCTGTTCATGGCGCAGCGGCAGCTCCAGTGGGGAAGGCCCAACTACGTCTTCTCCTTCGACGCCCGCAAGGCCTTCGACACCGCCCCACACGGCGCCCTCCACCTCATCCTGCGCCACCTCTCCGTGCCGCCGGACGTCATTGACCTCCTGCTCTTCCTCCACACGTGCGCCAGGCTGCGCATCGTCACAGCACACGGGCTAACGCAGCCCGTCTACATGCTACGCGGCGTCCGGCAGGGCAACCCCGAGAGCCCCCTGCTGTACGCGCTCCTCCTGGAGCCCCTGCTCAGGGCACAGGGGCACCGCCTGCGCCCGCCGGGAGGGGCCGAGCACGGCCTCATCCAGGCCTATATCGACGACCTGCTGGTGGTGCCCCACACGCTGCAGCACTTCGTCGAGGGCGTGGAGGCGGTGGCCGCGTACCTGGGGATGATGGGCATGGAGCTCAACCCCCGCAAGTGCGCCATGGCCACCACGGAGGGGGTCCCGGGCCTGCAGCTGCGCCTCTGCCCCCACCTGGGAAACCCGTGGTACTGGGTACCAGCGGCGGACTCCGTCCCCTACCTGGGACTCCAGCTGCAGCCGGACGGGGAGCTCTCCCTGCAGCGCAAGCACCGGCTACGCCTGGCGGCAGTGCACCACTGGTGCCTTAACACCCTCGCGCCACCGAAAGTGGTGCAGGACGTCATCCTGGCGATCCTCGGAGGGGTGACGCAGTACGTCGCCCCTTTCATCGCCGACCACTCCGACACTGCACGCCACCTGGACCACATCACGGTCCAGGTCGCGAAGGACAGGGCGCGGTACGCCTTCGACGCCTCACGGGACAGCCTGCAGGATGACCTGACCCTGGGGCTCACACGGGTGCCCACGCGGTGCCAGCAGGCAGCGGTGGCCCTCGTGGGTACACTCGTCCACCACCGCGCAACCTCCGTGCGCGCCGAGGTCACCAAGATGTTCTGGGAGATAGCCGGCGCGCACGGAATATGTCCCGAGGTGCACTACCCCGTCCCGGAGTTCGCAACTCTGGCGGGAGGCGACTGGGTCCACCGCATACCCCGGGCCCTGGCCACCCTGGGAGTGGGGATGTACAACCCCATCGCGTGCCCCAGGGCGGCTCATGTCCAACTACAGTCCCCGCCGGGCAAAATCGTCACGCTGCGCACCGCCAAGCTGCGACACCGCGACCCCTTCCCCGACAACGACGATCCGTGGCCGACGGCGGTGCGGGAGTGCCTCAACCAATGCGCCGATGAACACCTCCATTATTGCCGCCGTGAGCAAGAGCCCACCAACCAGCCCTGGTGGCGCGACGCCCTGGCCCACCTCCTCCACACCAACGGCACACGGGACCCCCGCCTGAGACTCGTCCACCCCACGAGGGCTAAGCAGGACGCCCACACCGGCCCACGGGTGACCCCGGACGGCCTGCACCTCCACGTCGGGGGCTACCGCCGCCGGGACGGCCTGTCCCCCCCCCACGCGGAGGGCGGCGTACCACCCGCCAGCGGCCCTCATGTACATCCTCCGCGACGTACTCGCGGAAAGCGAGCACCAAGAGCCTAACGCGGACGTGGCGTGGCCAGAGCCCTTACGCCCCCGGCCCCACGCGCCGACGCCGTTGTGGCTGGTGACCACGGACGACCAATGCACCCAAGCGACGGGACAAGCGCAGCTCCGGGCCGAGTGGGTGATAGTGCAAGTGGGGGCAGGCCAGCCCGAACCCCGTGGGCTCCCCCGTGGCACCGCCCTACTGGTGGCTACGGGGGTGCCGCACGACCCACACATGGCGGTGCAAGCGCTGGAGGACCGTCCGGAGGACACAGGACACCTGGTGGTGCACCAGCGCGGGGGCCCGGCGTGGCTCAAGGAACATGTAACGGCGCTACGGTCCTGGGCAAGCACGGTCGCCGGAGCGGAGATCCGGCTGCACGACCACCCGGCGATCAGCCCAGGCGACACCAGGGCGCTGAGCGTGGACCAACTGACCCACAGCCACCCCGACGTCCGGTGGCACTCCACCGACCTCAACGCGGGGTGGCTCAGCCCCACCGGATACTACTGGATCCCGGAGGCCTGGGGACACACCTCCTCTGACGCGTCCGGGGGCGGACCCTGCAAACACGCCACCAGCGTCGCTCTCGCCGCCGACCTCACCCGCACGTGGGCGGTGGCCATCTCGGGCACGGTGCCCGACGGGGAGGGGGTGGCCGCCTCCCTCCCCCTACATTACGGTGCACACAGACCATTGGTCCACACGGTGGACGCCGAAGTCATCCTCCACCTCCTGCGGCACGCAGATCGCGAGCGAACCACGGGGGTCCCCGCGGGCGCAGCGAAGGTAGTCAACCAGATGCCCCTGAGGTGGCTCCGGGACGGCCTGTGCGCGCGGGGGCAACACGCCGGGCACCCGTTCTGGTACGTCCGAGCCACCTAGCACCACAGTGACGCCCTACTGCACAAGGCGTACTGGGCGGCGTCCCAGGACACCGTCTTGCAGAATACGCCGCCGGACCCTGGCCACGCCCAACTCATTGTCGCCGGCCGTGACGGCCATCTCGATCTACGGCCCCCCACGATGCGGGTGCTCGGCGAGGTCGCGCAACGGGCGCAGACGGACCATGCGCTGACGCACCGGGGACACACACCTTTGGGCGCGGCCCACGCCACGGCCTACGTCCACGCCCGGGACCTCACCGCGGCGGCCACCAACCGCCGGGCGCTGCGGGCCCGAGACGGCCACACGCCGGTGCAGCGCAGGCTCCGCGTCCGGAAGGAGCGGCTCTCCGGCGTCGCCATCGTCCCACAACCGTGCCTTTTCTGCGGCGGCCCGGAAGAGACCCCGGTGCACATGCACGTGGGTTGCACCCACTCGCGGCTCCTCTGGCCCCACTACCGCCAGGCGGTACACGAGGCGGCCCGCCACCTCCCACCTGGGGACAAGGCCCTGTGGGTGGCCTCGTGGCGCTCCGCAGGCGCCACGTGGACGGAGGTGTTCTGCTCCGGACTGGTGCCCGAGGACGCGGAGGCGCAGCTCCGCGCCATAACCCGATACGACCCGCCGGGAGGGACCTCAGTGGACGATTTCCTCCACCACATGCTCCGGCTGGGGGACTTCGCGTGGGAGCTTTGCAACCACCGGCTGGAGCAACTCCTCCACGAGCCGCTAAGCGCGGCGGCCCGGGCGCACCGGTGGCTCACTGCGGCGGAGGGCGACCACCCTCCCCCTCCCCCGCGCCCTGACAAGGACTTCGTAGCCTCCCTCCGTGTTGTGAATGGCACTCTGGAGTGCCCACTCCAAGAGAGCCCCCACCCGTATCAGGACCTGCCGGGTGGGTTCTCGAGGCACCTACAAGACGCCCTCTTCCCACCGTGGATCATCGGGCGCGGCTCCATGACCGCATGGGAGGCGCGCATCGTGGGGGAGGAGTGGGCGCGGGAGTGGGGCCGGTGGTGCGCCGCCACGCGCGCCCCGGAGACCCCTGCGCAACGATACGCCGCTATCCCGCTCCGGGGGTGGGGGCCGGACACCCGGCGGAGACCCACCATGATCCGCGGGGCGGGGCCTGACCACCCGTGGGACGCGGCGACGGGGGAATGGCTGCAGGCGGCCCCGGGGCCGCAAACGGGATGGACTGGGGACGTATCCTCACTCGTCAGGACGCCCGTCCCGCCCCGCATCGTCCTTCACACCGCCAACGTGCTCCGGGCCACGGAGATACGCACGTGGGGACACGCTGCGGCCACCGTCCGGTGGCACCCCCCAGAGGACGGGGCCACCCAACTCACCGTGGCGCACTTCAAAGCTGGGGGGCCGGTATACGACGACGCCCTGTCCCGGCTGGGCGACACCCAGGGGCCCTTGCTCCTCATGCTCCCCACCGGTATCGCAGCCGCGCTGCGCCAGGAGCTAGACGGCTGCGAAGGGCTGCGAGTGGGGTGGGAGGCAGTCGCGGACGGCACCCTGCTGGCCCTCCTCCACAGGGACACCGCGAACGGGTGCCAATGGAACGTGCTGACGCTCCACCTCACCGGGCGCCACGTGTACATGGCGAGCCCCCCCCAGGGGCACCCCCGCCCGACGTGGGACGACCTCATCGCCGCCTTCCACGACCACGGAATCCTCCCCGGCGACACGTGGCAGGAGGTCCAGCGGAAGACGCTTGGCAAGGACTACCGGCGCCGCGTCCACGCCCGCTTGCTGGAGATCCGGGACCCCCTCCGACAGAGGTGGGACGACCTCTGGCTCCGCCATCTCGACCCTTGGTCGCCGCCCTCCCACCTCCCACACACCTGCCGACTCTGCGGAGAATGTGACACGGTGTCCTCCGCAGCATCGACAGGCGCCAACAGGTGCGCGCGGTGCAGCCGGGTAGCCGCGTGCCCCTGGCCCGAAACTCCCGCAGGCCCGCGCAGGCGCACAGAGGAGGAGGCCTTGCGCCGGCGCATCGAGGGGGCACACACCCCCTCGCACGAACAAGCGGGCCCCGCGGGCGCTGCCCTTCTGTGGATCCACGTGCACCTGCGGGACCCCACATCCGTTGCGCACCTGTCGCACGTGTTCGCCCCCTAACCCCCACCCGCCGCCACCCTTTGCAGAGCCCGCAGCACCATGCCACGCCGACGGGGGGATGGGCCGGGGCACACCAGGGCCCGCCGCAGAGCGCAGGAGGCGGCCGTCCGGGGCCTGGTGGCGGACGCGGTGGCGGAGGCAAAAGAAGCGCACGCTGCCGCACGGTGCGACCTGGAGGGCAGTGCGAGGGCCTTCCTCAACGAGACCGCCCTCCCGGCTGTCCGCGCCCTGAACGGAGCGGGGGCCCCTACGCTGCTCCCGGCAATGCACCGGATCGTGAACGCCATCCGGCCGGGGCTCATCAGCCCGGAAGCGGCCCTCTACGGGCACTGGATGGAGTGGCGCGAGTCCAATCGGTCGGGCCGGCCCCTGTCCATGGGGGACACCCTCCGGCTGACGGGAGCGGGGTCTGCCATGTCCCTCCGCAGTAGCGCCCCAGCCCTGCTGCACGCCCTCAGGACGCGCTACCCCGGGGACGCGGCCCCGTACCTGAACCAGGCGCGGGCCACGTACCCAGGGGGAGTGTCCGAGCTGGATGCGGCGCTCCACCTTCTACACCCGCCGGACGAGAACCTGGAGGTGGGCGAGGTCACGGTGTTCGTGGAAGGCGCGAACGAGGCGTCCGCCCGCCCCCGGCCGACCAACCCGGTGTATGACGGCACCAGGCCTACCCCCCCGTACGCCGTCGTCCACGAGGCGTTCCCCAGGGAGCCCACTTGGTGCCCCGCCCTCCCACCGGCGACGCACGCGCCCCGCGGCTGGGCTAACCCAGACCTGTCCCCCCCCTCTCCAGGACCAGGGGTGCCCACCACAGGGGGCAGGTCCTCTGGCAAGAGTGCCCTGGCACCCCCCTCCTCCTCCTCGTCGTCGCGACCCGCGGGGGCCCGGGGCGGATCCTGGGGATCACCCCCACCCACCTCTATGGGGCCACACCCTTACCCCGCCCCCCCCTCCCGGCGCCCGCGGCGCGGGACGGAGTACACACCGTCCTGCGCACACAGGAGGTCACCGCCGTTACGGCAGTCCACCTGGTGCGGCTCCCCCCGACACCGCTCGACGACCCCCGGGGGCCCAGGGCCCTGAGCCCCGCCCCAGACTGGGAGCTGTGGCGCGACGCGTGGGCCGCGTGGCTCCCCCGCCTCCCCTCCCAATGCCGGTGGATGGCCGCGGACCCCCGGCCGTGCGGGGCTGACGCCACAGCCGGCCCCCCACCCCCCCCCCCTCCCCCCCGCAGAGCACCACACGGCACTGCCCACGGCACGGCACTGATGCACCAGGAGGTAGTGGGAAGGGCGCGCCTGCCACCACGCATGCCTACCAGAGTAACAGTGATGGCAGACTCCGATGGGTTCCTCGGGCGGGACGACCGCCACCACCGCCGGTCCCGCTCCCGCTCCCCCGTCTCCTCCCCAGAGTGGACGGGGGAGACCCTCGCGGAGCGCGAGGAGCGGAGGCTGGCGGAGGCGGCGGTGGTCGGGCCGCCGCCGCCGGCCCGGGGACCTGGGCAAGCCGAGACGGCCGCCCCCGCCGCCCAAGCGGCCAGCCCGGCCGCCCCGCCCCGCCCAGACGCGCAGGAGGCGGAGACCGCGGCGAGCCACGCCGCGGCCCCGGCCGCGGCCCCCGGCACGCCGCCGACAAGGGGGGCAGCCCCGGCGCAGGAGCCGGACGCATCGCCGAGGGCTGCCGCAGCCGCGAAGGAGAGCAAGAAGGGCGCGCGAGGGGTTGCGGCGGACCCCGCACGGGCCGTGGGCGCCTCACCGGCGGCCGCCGCGGCAGCAGAGGAGAACGAGGGGGGCGTGCGAGGGTTTGCGACCGCGGCCACGGGCGCCTCGTCGGCGGCCGCCACGGCAGCGAAGGAGAGTGAGGAGGGCGCGCGAGGGGCTGCGGCCCCCGGCACGCCGCGCAAGCGGGGGAAATACCCCGCACGGGCCGCGGACGCCTCGCCGGCGGCTGCCGCAGCAGCAGCAGTGGGCAGGGAGAGCGCGAAGTACCGCGCCCACGCCAACCCCGCCCACACCCACACCAGCCCCCCCAAGCCGTACCCCCCCAAGCCCTTCCCCCCGGGGCGGGTGCGGCACGTCCGCCCCCCGACGCGCGAGCGCTCGCCGCCGGGCGTCACGCTGCCGCAACTGCAAAGGCAGCGGGACGCCCGGCGAGTGGTCCAGGAAGGGCGCAGCGGCGGGGGGGAGGGGAGCAGCGGACGGCGCGACAGGCAGGGGGCAGGGGAGGGGTCAGGGCACGGGAAGGGCGCGCAGGGGCGCGGGCAGGGAGCCCAGGTGCAGGGGGCGGGGCGAGGGGAGGTGGGAGAGCGAGCGGGCCGGGGCGTGGTGGACGAGAGGCGGGACCCGCGACACGGGCAGGGGGCTGGGGAGGGGCCAGGGCACGGGAAGGGTGCTCAGGGGCGCGGGAAGGGTACCCAGGTGCAGGGGGCAGGACGAGGGGGGATGGGAGAGCGAGCGGGCCAGGGCGTGGGGGACGAGAGGCGGGACCCGCGACACGGGCATGGGACTGGAAAGGGGCCCAAGGGCAAGGGCAAGGGCAAGGGCAAGAGCCCCAAGGGACAGGAGGGACGGGGCATGGGAGCCCAGGGAGGAGGGCGGGGCGCAGGGAGGGGGGCAGAGGGCGGAGCGCCCCCGCAGCCGGACGTGCAGCCTGTGAGGTGCATCCCCCCCGGCATCCAACAGATGCCGGCACACCACACCCACCACCACCACCACCACCACCACCACCACCTCTACAACATCGACCCTGACGCCGGCGAGCTCGTCCCCCCCCAATCCCCACGACACCAGCACCAGCAAGCCCCCCCCGCGCCGAGGGCGGAGCCGGCGCGGATGGCCTCGGCGGAGGGGGGACGGGGCGCGGCATCGGCGCCGCAGGCGCAGGGGCAGCGAGGGGGGCCGGCACGGGGGGCGGAGGAGAGCCGGCCATGGGACCGGGACTGGGGCGCAGTCCCGGACCCGCTGGGGGGGGAGACCCTCCCCCTGGTGGGGGAAGTGTACGGGTGGTTGTGCTGGGCCAACCAGGGGACCTCCAGGAGGTCGCGGAACCGGCCCTTCGATGCCGTGCTCCTCCGGAGGGACGGAGGAAACCGAGAGGCACCCCCGGGGGGGTGGGCGGCCCCAGAGGACCACGAGAGGGTCCTCAGGTCAGTGATCCGGGCGGCGTGGCCCGACAGGGAGCCGACGTGGCCGGCCTTCCTGGAAGGGGGAGCGGTGCTCCGCATCACGGATGCGGACGCCAACAACTGGCTCCCCCGGGCTTTGCGTAGCGCCCTCGCCCACTGGCGCTACCGCCGGCACAACCCGCCGCCGCCGCAGCCCCAGCCCCCACACAAGCGGCGGCGCAAGTGAAGGCCCAGACGGCGGGTACGGGAGGGTTGGGGGGGGGGGGATGGGCCCCCTGACCCACGCCCCCCCCACGGTATGGCACGACGTGCGAGGGCGCGCCACCTCCCGCGGGAGGGAGTGCGGAGACAACGAGCGCGGGGAGGAACCTGCTGCCCCGCAACCCGCTAACCACTGTCCGCTAACCCTCACGGCCACCCCCGGCCGGCCAGCGCCGCGCGACAACGGCCGGGGGATAAAGGGCCCCGGCGAGGGCCTGCGCGAGCATCCGGCTCTCGATAGGGGGGGCGGGTGAAGGGCGCGACCCCCTGGCCGATGGCTGGCCCCCGGGACCAGGACCGCCATGCCGCCCCCGCCCCTCCCCCCCGGCCCACGAGAGGCATCGCCAGGGAGCCGGCCCCCCCCAACCCACCCCCCCCCCCCCGCACAGACCCGAGGGCGGGCGGGGAGGCGGCCCCCCCACCCCCCCCCCGCACCCACCACAGCAGGGGAGCCACAGGCGCGGCCCTCCGCCCCCCCAGGGCCGGGGGGGCGCCCCCCCCTCAGGGGGAACGGCGGCGCGATAAGGGCAACGGCGGCTGGGCCTGCACCCGCGAACCCACACCGGCGTGCCGGAGCAACGCGCACAACGGAGCAGGAAGGAGGCCGCGCCCCACATGACCCTCTCGTAACCACAGCCCACTCCGAGGTGACAGAGGCAGGGTTTCAAGTCAGATGGGGCCCCCAGGGGGGCGGTCCACGGGCCGCCCCTCACCCCCCCCACCCCGGGGCGGCACTACAGCCCCGACCGCACGCGCGCGCCGGAAGGGAGCGCGCCGGCGACACGGAGAGAGCCAGGAAGGAGTACCGCAGGCCGCCGCCTGGAACGAAAGCAGGGAGGCCGCGGCGCGACACCCCCCCCCCCGCCCCCCCACCGGCCCGCCAGCCACGGGGGCCCCGGCCCCCACCCCCCGAGGCAGAAGAGATGGACCCCCCCCGCCCGAGAGGGGAGCCGGAGTGTGACCCGCCCCCACGCCCCAGCCGCCGGCTCAAATGGGGGCCGCGAAGAACAAGTGGGCCCACGCCTGCGCACCGGGACGCCGCGCAGATGGTGCCCAGAGAAGCCGGGTGGGCGCGAACCGGAATGGTATGGGTGGCCACGCCCCCCATGGACAGCACGACACCAGTGACGCCCGCTTTGTTGCCTACCCAGGGAAAGCGGCGCGCCACCTCCCGCGGGAGGGAGTGCGGAGACAACAAGCGCGGGGGGAAACCTGCTGCCCCGCAACCCGCTAACCACTGACCGCTGACCCTCACGGCCACCCCCGGCCGGCCAGCGCCGCGCGACAACGGCCGGGGGATGAGGGGCCCCAGAGAGGGACTGCGTGAGAATCCGGCTCTCGGTAGAGGGGGGCGGGGGAAGGGCGCGACCCCCCTGGCCGATGGCTGGCCCCCGGGGCCGGGACCGCCAAGCCGCCCCCCCCCCCCCCCCCTTTGGCCGACAGGAGGCATCGCCAGGGGACCGAAGGCCCCCCCCCACTCCCCCCCCCCCTCCCACACAGGCCCGAGAGCGGGCGGGGGGGCGGCCCCCCCACCCCTCCCCCCCCCCCCCCCGCACCCACCCCAGCTGGGGAGCCACAGGCGCGGCCCTCCGCCCCACCAGGGCCGGGGGGGCGCCCCCACCCACAGGAGGAACGGCGACACGGTAAGGGCAACGGCGGCTGGGCCTGCTCCCGCGAACCCACACCGGCGTGCCGGAGCAACGCGCACAACGGAACACGAAGGAGGCCGCGCCCCGCATGACCCTCCCGTAACCACAGCCCACTCCGAGGGGACAAAGGGGGGGTTTGCAGGTCAGCTGGGGCCCCCAGGGGAGCGGTCCACGGGCCGCCCCTCACCCCCCCCCACCCCAGGGCGGCACTTCAGCCCCGACCGCACGCGCGCGCCGGAAGGGAGCGCGCCAGCGACACGAAGAGAGTCAGAAAGGGGTACCGCAGGCCGCCGCCCGGAACGAGAGCGGGGAGGCCGCGGCGCGACACCCCCCCCGAGGCAAGGGGGATGGGCCCCCCCCACCCGAGAGGGGAGCCGGAGTGTGACCCGCCCCCCCGCTCCAGCCGCCGGCCCACATGGGGGCCGCGAAGAACAAGCGGGCCCACGCCTGCGCACCTGGACGCCGCACAGATCGTACCCAGAGAAGCCGGCCGAACACGAACCGGAGTGGTATGGGGGGCCACGCCCCCGATGGACGGCACAACGCCAGTGACGCCCGCTTTGTTGCCTGCCCAGGGAAAGCAGAGGGACGGAAAGAGGCAGAGCGACCCCCCGCCCTACAGTCAGTCGGCGATCCGGCGGTGCTACTGTCCGCCTCTTACCCCTGTGCACGTCAGTCGGCGATCCAACGGTGCCACACCCCACCCAGTCCCCTCCCCCCCTGTCCCGACCCCGTGCACGTGGACTGGGGCCTCCCGGCACGCGCAACACGCTTCACAACGCACAGCCCCACCCTCAGGACTGGATTCATAGCCGACGACACCCCTAAGTGGCGTAAGAGACTCCCGCGGCCCAGTAGTGAGAGCGTCGGTCTTCAATCGTCCAGTGCGGGGGTTCGATCCCGGGCGTTGGTGCTCCTGGGATTCCTGCACGTAGAGCTCTCTAGTTGGCGACGTGGGAACCACCCCCCCCTCCAGCAAATCGCGCCACCACCGATACCGGTGGATCGGGTGGAGGTCTCGTTCGTTTTACCCCCCACCCAAGAAAAAAAAAACAAATGGGAGCCACCCACCCCTGCAGCAGTGCGCACCGTCACCTGTACTCGAACAGGTCGATGGGAGGCCTCGTCCGGTATTCGAAGGGATCGGTGGGAGACCACCGATCCCGGGGTTCGAACCAGCTCCTTCGCGGCGCAAAGCCTGGTGCGCTACCTCCGGGGCGGCTGCCTTCTGAGATACACTGGCACCCGGGTCACAGAACAAACGCGCCCGCAACCCCCTCCCCCTGTGCTAAGAGTAAGCCCGCGGTAGGGGTGCTCTGCTGGGCCATGAACCGGAACATTGGTGCACCACTCCAGCCACGGTCACCCCAACCCCCCCACGCATCCCGCAGGGCGAAGCTCCGTTCGCATCAGGCTCGTCATGGGAATCCGGCGGGCCGGCGCCAGGACACCAGGTCGACACCTCTCTCCCCCCCCGCAAGAACAGAGCGGGGCCCCCACAACCGCACGCCCACAACGCTGACCCCGACAGCCCACCTAGTGGACGGGCAGTCGGGGGAAGAGGAGCGCAAGACCCGGAACGCCCCACGCAACGGTCGAAGGCACCCCCCCGGGGACGCCCTGCCGCCGCCCCCACAACCCCAAGCCAAGTAGGGGGGAACCGGGACCGGACCGCCCCCCCCCAAGCACGCCAGACGGAGCACGGGACCGGGGCAGGACACGCGGAGGGGCACGGACCACATGGAACGGCCCTACCAGCGCCCAGTGCCGGGACCACGCGAGATGCGCGCGCCACACCACCCAGTGGGGAGCGGACACCGCGAGAGCGCGAGCGCACACACACGAAAAGGACACGCGGGGACCACCAGAAGGGCAACCGGACCGAGCGCGCGGAACGCACAGACCGCATGGAATGGCGTACCAGCGAGCGAGGATAAGGGACACCCGGACGGGACGGCCCGCCACACGCAGCGCGGAACACGCGGGGTGGGAAGGGGGAAGAAGGGGGGACACAACACCAGGTACCGGCCCGAGCCCCCCCGAACCGGCCGCGAGCGCCGCACACACACAGACGGGACACTGCACCCGCCAAGGCAGTAGTGGCGCACAGCGCCACGCCCCAACCCCTAGGCTAGGCAGCCTCCGCGCCAGCCCAAGGGGGTCCCACTGGCGACAAGCCAGTAGCACGGGCCCGGCGGCGCCGGTGCCCCGGGCGACCACGCATTAGGGGGGCGACGCAGTGGGTAAGCGCCCGCGGCCACGGCTGCAAATTGATGCACTGACCGGGGAGTGGCGAAACGGGGACGCCGGGGAAGGACGGGGCTCCGAGCTCTGTGAACCCGGGGGACTCCGCCACCAGGCAGGAGGTGCGTCTTGAAGGGCCCCCCACTAGGGCCCGGTGGGGAGGATATCACCTGGCCCGACCAGGTGGCCCCCCGGGGCCGAAAGGCGTCTAGTACCCGCAAAATCAAACCTCAAACCTCAAACCTCACAGTCGAAGGTCTCCTTGCCAATGTGGACTTCGGGCATGGAGAAGACGTCCATGGCCACGCTCTCCATGGGCTGGTCAGGAACCGGGGTCCATTGGGCTTCCCCCTTGACGTTCCGGTTATCGGGATTGCAGGCCTGACAGACCGAACAACCCTTCCTGACCTTCTTGATGGCCGTGTAGAGAACGATATGGTCGATCTCGAACCGACGCTGCATGTCAAGAGCTTGCTTCTTGACCCCTGGGTGCAGCATGTGGTGGTGCCAAGCTTCACAAAGCTCGAGCACCCGGGACTCCGGTACTACCAGCTTGCCATTCCGGTAGAGCTTGCCATCTTCCTCGGTCAGCCCCTTTGGCCACTTCTGCCCATCGTCAGGGTCGGTCACAGCCCTATACTCGGCCGCAAAGGCCTCAGACTTGGCGTAGTCGTCGGTCCAGTAGTCCTGGAGGCAAGACTCCGGGAAGAGGTGCTTGTCGGACTCAGGTCCCTCAGGGGCGAGTACACTGACCGCTCTGCTCACCCTCGTTGCAAGGGGGGCATCCGCAGCCATGACGACGAAGCATTTTGCACCCTCCTCCTCAATCAGGCGCTCCATTTCGATGATCCTCTTGGCTTCAGCGGTCTCAGCCTCATCGCCATGGGCAGAGATATCCTGCATGCCCTTGCTGGCGGGATAGGCCCGACTACTGAGACAGTCCGCCACAGTGTTATCCTTTCCAGGAATATACACAACCGTGAGGTCGAACTTGGCCAAGGTCTGATGCCATCTTGCCCGCCGGGAGGCGGGACCTGAGGGGGTGTCCACGTGCTTCTTGTGCCACGACTGCAGACTCTGATGGTCAGTGCAGACGGTGACGGGATGGAGGTCTATGTACCCAGCCCATTTCCTGAGAGCCATGACAATGGCATACGCCTCCTTTTCACGGGGCGTCCACGTCCGTCTCTGGCCTTCCGCCAGGACTCGGCTCCAGAAGGCCACGGGCACGTGCCTCCCGTCGTCAAGCACTTGCTCCAACACAGCGCCAATGGCGTAGTCGGAAGCGTCGGTGCGCAGGACGAACCCTCGGTCGGGATCCACGAGGTGCAGACCCACTGCGGATAGCAGCGCCCGCTTCATCCCCTCAAAGGCACGGTCGGACTCAGGTGTCCAGACCAGAGCCTTCTTGGACCCCTTCTTGGTCTCCTCTCGGTTGCCCTTGAGCATGGTCGTCATGGGGGCTGCATACTCGGCATACATCTTGATATACCCCGAGTAGTAATTGCAGGACCCCAGATACGCCCGTAGCTCAGAGACCGTCTTGGGCTTTTCCCAGTGCTCAATCGCGGCCACCTTGCCAGGTATGGGCTTTCGCTGCCCGTTCCCAACTACGTGGCCAGCGAAGACCACCTCGCTTACCGCAATGGTGGCCTTGTCACTGCTGCCCGTGAGTTTGTGCCGAACCAGAAGGTCCAGCACTCGAGTGACGTCCCTCTCGTGTGCCTCCAGGAGCTCCTCGTAGCTCATACTGGGGTCCCCGGACGCGATGATCACGTCGTCCACGAAGGGGTCCGCACAGTCGCGCACAGGCTCAAGCAGGTTCTCCAGCATCCGCTGAAAGGCCGCATTGCCGTTGGTAACGCCCATGGGCATCACCTTCCACTGGAGAGGTCCAAGTGGGGTGCTCATGGCTGTGCAGGCACGGGACTCCTCGGCGAGAGGCATCTGATGATAACCATGTTTCAGGTCAATCACCGTGAAGATCCTCCGCCGGTGTTGTTTTTGCAGCATGTCCTCAATGAGGGGCAGCGTATAGCTGTCGTGCTGCGTTTGGGCGTTCAGGCCGCGGTAGTCGACCACGAGCCGCCACTCACCGGCAACCTTCTTGGGGACGACGAAGCACGGAGAGGCCCATTCGGAGTGGCACGGCTCAAGCCAGCCTCTCTGGATGAAGTCACGGAGGATCTTCTCCATGGCCTCTTTCCTCTCGCCCCTCAGGGCAAACTCCCGGTGCCGATACACACGGGGGTCCTGCTTCAGTCGTATCTTGGCCTCGCCATACGGTCCACGCACCGGTGGCGGAAACACAGGCTTTCCGCTGAAGAAGGTATCACCATACTTCTGCTTCAGCCTGGCCCTCAATGCCTGGATCTTGGGGCAGTCATCGGACTCCGCCTTGGCTTTTCCGGGCACTTGAACCACGGAGCTTACTTGAGGGGTAGCGACCCCGCTCGCTTTCGGCTCAGGTGGTCTTCCCAGGTGGCCCAAAGGGCCATCCCTGGTCTTGCCTCGGAACAGATCGCCGTAGGTGGGTGGGTTACCGCCAGGCGGCTCGTCTTGGCTGGACATGTGATCCAGCACCCTCTGTACGAAGGTATTCCCGTCATAGGAACCGGAGACGATAGAGTCCACTTCCCACCAGGCTTTGTCCTGGCCTTTGCCCTCACGCTGGTTTCCCCAGTCGTGAAAGGGCTGATCCATATACCCCTGAACCAGATCCCATTCCTCTTCAGTGAGGGGGTCTTCCGATTCCGATTCTTCGATGTCAACAGGGGGAACCGCAAAGCATTGCCGCCAGGGCTCTGCTATGATGCGGTTGACACACACGAAGTCCGTGGTATCTGCCTGATCAAGGCCCCCATCCACATAGTGGAATTCCGTTGGCCATCTCTGGGGTGGCATGGGCTGTCCCTTAGCGTCCTGATAGACACTCTCTCCAGCCGGTAGGACGACCTTGTTCAAGGTCATGTTGGTCAATGAGGCTACCCAATGTCGGGTACTTTCCTCTTCGGTGCATCCCATAGGAACAACCAGCACTGCCTTGGAGCGGTCCTTGCGAATCTTCGCTATCGCTCTTGGAATGTCCCAACGGGGGCAATGGATCCACATCAATCCCTGATGCGGACCCCAGTGCTTCTTCCACGCGGAGTCCTGTGCGCTCCAGTACTTCTCACACACCCGCAGATGGGCGGAGGTTCCTGAAGAGAACGCATCCAGGGCCAGATCCGAAGCTCCCAAGTCCGCGACAACTGGGCTCGCCACTTCCGGCCTTACGCCGTACTCCTGGTTTGCAGGACCAGTTGGCTCAGTGTCCAGCGCGGCCACTTCGAGCTGATTGCGTTCGGGGTGGATCCATTGGCATTCCACATGGTGCTCAGGTGACGAAAGCCACGAGAGTTGGTCGTCCTGGTACAGGGTCATGGAGGCCTGGGCCGGGAGAACGCCGGAGTCCGTCTCCATCATGAAGTCGTACCCAACGATCATGTCCCAGTCCATCTCGGCCTCGTAGAAGCGACCGTGCAGGAGGATTTCCTTGCCGAGGTCTGGGCGGCTCAGCTCACGATGGTTCACGAACTGCAGCCCGATGGCCGCTTCCTTCGTGCCTCCCACCATGTACTGGCCGTTCGCCACCTTCAGCCTGACAGGTTTCCGACTGTCGGTAAGACACTCTGGCGGAAGCAGGCCAGCCTTGACCAAGCTGACTTGAGCTCCCGTGTCGATCAACACGTCGAAAACCTTTTTCACTTCCCCGCATAAGGCACGGACCTTAAGATGCAACTGCCGCTCGCGACCGACACGGCGCACGGCGTGCAAACTCAGGATCTCCGGCCGTTCCAGAAGCTCAACAAGCGACTGGTGCAGGTCGTGGACAATGGGCTCAGGCTGCCCATCTGCAGCATCCAGCTGCGGTCCGGGTGATCCTCCGATACTCTCGGATAGATCCTGTAGTACATCAAACACATTCTTGGTCGCGAAGGACGGACGGGTGCAAGGGTTTGTGCCTTCACTTGCCCTCACCCCGCCTCCGCGACTGGGTGCCAGACCGGGCCTTCCGCCCGCGGCAGTCCCTTTGTGCTTATCGACTCCCGACTGGGATGGTTCGGCGCTTCCCACGTCACCATCCTGCGACCGCCCTAGCTGGGGCCCTTGGCTGCAGGGGCTCCGCTAGGGGGCGTCGGTTGTGGAGGAAGGGGTGTTCTCCTCCGCATCAACCTCGTTGATGCCCTTCTTCCTTCTTTCGCTGCGAGTAGGCTTCTTGTCCTTGTCCTTGTTCTGGTTGTTCTGGTTGTTCTCTCTGTTCTTGTTGTCCGACCTGGGGACCCAGTTCCTCTTGATCTCCTGGATCTCCTTGGCCAACTCGGTCCCCTGCGACACCAGCTTGGAGAGCTCGTCCCTGTCCACCTCCACCTTGGCTTCCCGGATACCCGCGGGCGCACGCTTCTTCGACCCGTGCGCCTTCTTGTAAGCCTCCGTGTCGGCCTGGTGGATGGGGCATGTTCGGTGGTCATGGTTGAAGCCTCGCTTCCTCCCATAACACACGAAACAGCCCTGAGGGTGAGCTCGTATGAACTCCCCAAAGGACAGCGGAGGGTCGCCAATGCGGCGAGGGTCCCTCTTCTCCTGCTTCCTCCAACCCTGCTGCAGGGGCTTCCAGTTTCCCGGCTTGCTCCCCGCGCTCAGGTTCTTGGCCACGAAGGCACAAACGGCCACCTCGGCGGGCTCATCGTCGTCGTCATCGTCGACGAGAGTCTCATCGCCGCCGGCTCCCGCTCGGTCCATGGCAGCTTCCCCGCCAGGTCCCTCGCCAACGTAGTTGACGTCGCGGTCGCCGGGCCTCAACCCGCGGGTGTGGTGGAGGTTTCGGTACTCCTTGAGTACTTCCTCGCCAACCCACTCCAGGATCTCGTCGCAGCTCATCCGCGCCGGGATGGCCTGCAGACGGATGGTCTGGCCGCTCAACTCACACTCGTCAAGGCGCCACATCGCGGTCTTCTCGCGATCGCCCGAGACGGTGATGAGAAGAGCGTTCCGCAGGGAGTGCCGTTTGACATCCCGGGCCACGTTCTTCTTCGCCCAAGCCACCACGTTCGTATGATACTCTTTGGGGAGCATCATCTTGACCGTGTGGTTGGACTTGGCCCGCTTGGATTCCTCCTTGGTGACCCTCTTGATCCATGCTTCCGGCAGCATGGAGAGCAGGCGAGCCTGCTCGTCATGCTCGTTCCAATCCTCCACGTTGCGGCGGTAGAGGGTGTATTTCCCTCGGAAGTCCCGCCAATCCCGCAGGCGGATCTCCCGTCCATCATGCTCAAGCTTGATGGACTTCCACCGCTTGGCAGCCACCTGCGGAGCATCCACCCGCTCCTGCTCGTTGAGCCACTTCTTGGCTTCCTTGAGGGTCTTGATTTTCCCCTCCTTGGTCGCCATGAAGTATAGCTCTCCGAGCACTTCCGGCAGGCGGTACCTGAACCGTCTGAAGACATATCTCTTCGCATCCGCGTGAGGCATGTCTTCAGTGACGGTCAGCCCCCAATCGTCCAGCTTCTCCAAGAAGCGGTCGAGATTGAGGGGGTTGCCATCGTACATGGGGGGCTTGATGTCCTTCAAGTCTTCCCACACGGCGGCATCCGCGGCCTTAGAGACCATGAATGCCGGCCGCGAGGTCGACCGAGGTTCCCATCGGCCTCGCCCACGGACTCCCACGGCCGCCACGTCCATCTCCTCCATGGAATCCCTGTGGCTACGCCGCGGTTCCTCCATGTACCCTAACCTGGTCCGTACTGCGTCCATGTACGCATCCTCATCACGGCGCTGGCGGCTGCGTTCAGCGGCCTCCCGTCGTACACCACGCGGCGGGCTGATGTCGAACTATAAAGGGCCCCGGCGAGGGCCTGCGCGAGCATCCGGCTCTCGATAGGGGGGGCGGGTGAAGGGCGCGACCCCCTGGCCGATGGCTGGCCCCCGGGACCAGGACCGCCATGCCGCCCCCGCCCCTCCCCCCCGGCCGACGAGAGGCATCGCCAGGGGGCCAAAGGGCCCCCCCCAACCCACCCCCCCCCCCCCCGCACAGACCCGAGGGCGGGCGGGGAGGCGGCCCCCCCACCCCCCCCCCGCACCCACCACAGCAGGGGAGCCACAGGCGCGGCCCTCTGCCCCCCCAGGGCCGGGGGGGCGCCCCCCGCTCAGGGGGAACGGCGGCGCGATAAGGGCAACGGCGGCTGGGCCTGCACCCGCGAACCCACACCGGCGTGCCGGAGCAACGCGCACAACGGAGCAGGAAGGAGGCCGCGCCCCACATGACCCTCTCGTAACCACAGCCCACTCCGAGATGACAGAGGCAGGGTTTCAAGTCAGATGGGGCCCCCAGGGGGGCGGTCCACGGGCCGCCCCTCACCCCCCCCACCCCGGGGCGGCACTACAGCCCCGACCGCACGCGCGCGCCGGAAGGGAGCGCGCCGGCGACACGGAGAGAGCCAGGAAGGAGTACCGCAGGCCGCCGCCTGGAACGAGAGCAGGGAGGCCGCGGCGCGACACCCCCCCCCCCGCCCCCCCACCGGCCCGCCAGCCACGGGGGCCCCGGCCCCCACCCCCCGAGGCAGAAGAGATGGACCCCCCCCGCCCGAGAGGGGAGCCGGAGTGTGACCCGCCCCCACGCCCCAGCCGCCGGCTCAAATGGGGGCCGCGAAGAACAAGTGGGCCCACGCCTGCGCACTGGGACGCCGCGCAGATCGTGCCCAGAGAAGCCGGGTGGGCGCGAACCGGAATGGTATGGGTGGCCACGCCCCCCATGGACAGCACGACACCAGTGACGCCCGCTTTGTTGCCTACCCAGGGAAAGCGGCGCGCCACCTCCCGCGGGAGGGAGTGCGGAGACAACAAGCGCGGGGGGAAACCTGCTGCCCCGCAACCCGCTAACCACTGACCGCTGACCCTCACGGCCACCCCCAGCCGGCCAACGCCGCGCGACAACGGCCGGGGGATGAGGGGCCCCAGAGAGGGACTGCGTGAGAATCCGGCTCTCGGTAGAGGGGGGCGGGGGAAGGGCGCGACCCCCCTGGCCGATGGCTGGCCCCCGGGGCCGGGACCGCCAAGCCGCCCCCCCCCCCCCCTTTGGCCGACAGGAGGCATCGCCAGGGGACCGAAGGCCCCCCCCCACTCCCCCCCCCCCCCTCCCACACAGGCCCGAGAGCGGGCGGGGGGGCGGCCCCCCCACCCCTCCCCCCCCCCCCCCCCGCACCCACCCCAGCTGGGGAGCCACAGGCGCGGCCCTCCGCCCCCCCAGGGCCGGGGGGGCGCCCCCACCCACAGGAGGAACGGCGACACGGTAAGGGCAACGGCGGCTGGACCTGCTCCCGCGAACCCACACCGGCGTGCCGGAGCAACGCGCACAACGGAACACGAAGGAGGCCGCGCCCCGCATGACCCTCCCGTAACCACAGCCCACTCCGAGGGGACAGAGGCGGGGTTTGCAGGCCAGCTGGGGCCCCCAGGGGAGCGGTCCACGGGCCGCCCCTCACCCCCCCCCACCCCGGGGCGGCACTTCAGCCCCGACCGCACGCGCGCGCCGGAAGGGAGCGCGCCAGCGACACGAAGAGAGTCAGAAAGGGGTACCGCAGGCCGCCGCCCGGAACGAGAGCGGGGAGGCCGCGGCGCGACACCCCCCCCGAGGCAAGGGGGATGGGCCCCCCCCACCCGAGAGGGGAGCCGGAGTGTGACCCGCCCCCCCGCTCCAGCCGCCGGCCCACATGGGGGCCGCGAAGAACAAGCGGGCCCACGCCTGCGCACCGGGACGCCGCACAGATCGTACCCAGAGAAGCCGGGTGAACACGAACCGGAGTGGTATGGGGGGCCACGCCCCCGATGGACGGCACAACGCCAGTGACGCCCGCTTTGTTGCCTGCCCAGGGAAAGCAGAGGGACGGAAAGAGGCAGAGCGACCCCCCGCCCTACAGTCAGTCGGCGATCCGGCGGTGCTACTGTCCGCCTCTTACCCCTGTGCACGTCAGTCGGCGATCCAACGGTGCCACACCCCACCCAGTCCCCTCCCCCCCTGTCCCGACCCCGTGCACGTGGACTGGGGCCTCCCGGCACGCGCAACACGCTTCACAACGCACAGCCCCACCCTCAGGACTGGATTCATAGCCGACGACACCCCTAAGTGGCGTAAGAGACTCCCGCGGCCCAGTAGTGAGAGCGTCGGTCTTCAATCGTCCAGTGCGGGGGTTCGATCCCGGGCGTTGGTGCTCCTGGGATCCCTGCACGTAGAGCTCTCTAGTTGGCGACGTGGGAACCACCCCCCCCTCCAGCAAATCGCGCCACCACCGATACCGGTGGATCGGGTGGAGGTCTCGTTCGTTTTACCCCCCACCCAAGAAAAAAAAAACAAATGGGAGCCACCCACCCCTGCAGCAGTGCGCACCGTCACCTGTACTCGAACAGGTCGATGGGAGGCCTCGTCCGGTATTCGAAGGGATCGGTGGGAGACCACCGATCCCGGGGTTCGAACCAGCTCCTTCGCGGCGCAAAGCGTGGTGCGCTACCTCCGGGGCGGCTGCCTTCTGAGATACACTGGCACCCGGGTCACAGAACAAACGCGCCCGCAACCCCCTCCCCCTGTGCTAAGAGTAAGCCCGCGGTAGGGGTGCTCTGCTGGGCCATGAACCGGAACATTGGTGCACCACTCCAGCCACGGTCACCCCAACCCCCCCACGCATCCCGCAGGGCGAAGCTCCGTTCGCATCAGGCTCATCATGGGAATCCGGCGGGCCGGCGCCAGGACACCAGGTCGACACCTCTCTCCCCCCCCGCAAGAACAGAGCGGGGCCCCCAAAACCGCACGCCCACAACGCTGACCCCGACAGCCCACCTAGTGGACGGGCAGTCGGGGGAAGAGGAGCGCAAGACCCAGAACGCCCCACGCAACGGTCGAAGGCACCCCCCCGGGGACGCCCTGCCGCCGCCCCCACAACCCCAAGCCAAGTAGGGGGGAACCGGGACCGGACCGCCCCCCCCCAAGCACGCCAGACGGAGCACGGGACCGGGGCAGGACACGCGGAGGGGCACGGACCACATGGAACGGCCCTACCAGCGCCCAGTGCCGGGACCACGCGAGATGCGCGCGCCACACCACCCAGCGGGGAGCGGACACCGCGAGAGCGCGAGCGCACACACACGAAAAGGACACGCGGGGACCACCAGAAGGGCAACCGGACCGAGCGCGCGGAACGCACAGACCGCATGGAATGGCGTACCAGCGAGCGAGGATAAGGGACACCCGGACGGGACGGCCCGCCACACGCAGCGCGGAACACGCGGGGTGGGAAGGGGGAAGAAGGGGGGACACAACACCAGGTACCGGCCCGAGCCCCCCCGAACCGGCCGCGAGCGCCGCACACACACAGACGGGACACTGCACCCGCCAAGGCAGTAGTGGCGCACAGCGCCACGCCCCAACCCCTAGGCTAGGCAGCCTCCGCGCCAGCCCAAGGGGGTCCCACTGGCGACAAGCCAGTAGCACGGGCCCGGCGGCGCCGGTGCCCCGGGCGACCACGCATTAGGGGGGCGACGCAGTGGGTAAGCGCCCGCGGCCACGGCTGCAAATTGATGCACTGACCGGGGAGTGGCGAAACGGGGACGCCGGGGAAGGACGGGGCTCCGAGCTCTGTGAACCCGGGGGACTCCGCCACCAGGCAGGAGGTGCGTCTTGGAGGGCCCCCCACTAGGGCCCGGTGGGGAGGATATCACCTGGCCCGACCAGGTGGCCCCCCGGGGCCGAAAGGCGTCTAGTACCCGCAAAATCAAACCTCAAACCTCAAACCTCACAGTCGAAGGTCTCCTTGCCAATGTGGACTTCGGGCATGGAGAAGACGTCCATGGCCACGCTCTCCATGGGCTGGTCAGGAACCGGGGTCCATTGGGCTTCCCCCTTGACGTTCCGGTTATCGGGATTGCAGGCCTGACAGACCGAGCAACCCTTCCTGACCTTCTTGATGGCGGTGTAGAGAACGATATGGTCGATCTCGAACCGACGCTGCATGTCAAGAGCTTGCTTCTTGACCCCTGGGTGCAGCATGTGGTGGTGCCAAGCTTCACAAAGCTCGAGCACCCGGGACTCCGGTACTAGCAGCTTACCATTCCGGTAGAGCTTGCCATCTTCCTCGGTCAGCCCCTTTGGCCACTTCTGCCCATCGTCAGGGTCGGTCACAGCCCTATACTCGGCCGCAAAGGCCTCAGACTTGGCGTAGTCGTCG
Organism: Eutreptiella sp. 'Long Island Sound 2002'; assembly: GCA_964036045.1. Lineage (NCBI taxonomy): Eukaryota > Euglenozoa > Euglenophyceae > Eutreptiales > Eutreptiaceae > Eutreptiella > Eutreptiella sp. 'Long Island Sound 2002'. The sequence continues at coordinate 76,091,230 of OZ038385.1, forward strand.
GTCCAGTAGTCCTGGAGGCAAGACTCCGGGAAGAGGTGCTTGTCGGACTCAGCTCCCTCAGGGGCGAGTACACTGACCGCTCTGCTCACCCTCGTTGCAAGGGGGGCATCCGCAGCCATGACGACGAAGCATTTTGCACCCTCCTCCTCAATCAGGCGCTCCATTTCGATGATCCTCTTGGCTTCAGCGGTCTCAGCCTCATCGCCATGGGCAGAGATATCCTGCATGCCCTTGCTGGCGGGATAGGCCCACCTACTGAGACAGTCCGCCACAGTGTTATCCTTTCCAGGAATATACACAACCGTGAGGTCGAACTTGGCCAAGGTCTGATGCCATCTTGCCCGCCGGGAGGCGGGACCTGAGGGGGTGTCCACGTGCTTCTTGTGCCACGACTGCAGACTCTGATGGTCAGTGCAGACGGTGACGGGATGGAGGTCTATGTACCCAGCCCATTTCCTGAGAGCCATGACAATGGCATACGCCTCCTTTTCACGGGGCGTCCACGTCCGTCTCTGGCCTTCCGCCAGGACTCGGCTCAAGAAGGCCACGGGCACGTGCCTCCCGTCGTCAAGCACTTGCTCCAACACAGCGCCAATGGCGTAGTCGGAAGCGTCGGTGCGCAGGACGAACCCTCGGTCAGGATCCAAGAGGTGCAGACCCACTGCGGATAGCAGCGCCCGCTTCATCCCCTCAAAGGCACGGTCGGACTCAGGTGTCCAGACCAGAGCCTTCTTGGACCCCTTCTTGGTCTCCTCTCGGTTGCCCTTGAGCATGGTCGTCATGGGGGCTGCATACTCGGCATACATCTTGATATACCCCGAGTAGTAATTGCAGGACCCCAGATACGCCCGTAGCTCAGAGACCGTCTTGGGCTTTTCCCAGTGCTCAATCGCGGCCACCTTGCCAGGTATGGGCTTTCGCTGCCCGTTCCCAACTACGTGGCCAGCGAAGACCACCTCGCTTACCGCAATGGTGGCCTTGTCACTGCTGCCCGTGAGTTTGTGCCGAACCAGAAGGTCCAGCACTCGAGTGACGTCCCTCTCGTGTGCCTCCAGGAGCTCCTCGTAGCTCATACTGGGGTCCCCGGACGCGATGATCACGTCGTCCACGAAGGGGTCCGCACAGTCGCGCACAGGCTCAAGCAGGTTCTCCAGCATCCGCTGAAAGGCCGCATTGCCGTTGGTAACGCCCATGGGCATCACCTTCCACTGGAGAGGTCCAAGTGGGGTGCTCATGGCTGTGCAGGCACGGGACTCCTCGGCGAGAGGCATCTGATGATAACCATGTTTCAGCTCAATCACCGTGAAGATCCTCCGCCGGTGTTGTTTTTGCAGCATGTCCTCAATGAGGGGCAGCGTATAGCTGTCGTGCTGCGTTTGGGCGTTCAGGCCGCGGTAGTCGACCACGAGCTGCCACTAACCGGCAACCTTCTTGGGGACGACGAAGCACGGAGAGGCCCATTCGGAGTGGCACGGCTCAAGCCAGCCTCTCTGGATGAAGTCACGGAGGATCTTCTCCATGGCCTCTTTCCTCTCGCCCCTCAGGGCAAACTCCCGGTGCCGATACACACGGGGGTCCTGCTTCAGTCGTATCTTGGCCTCGCCATACGGTCCACGCACCGGTGGCGGAAACACAGGCTTTCCGCTGAAGAAGGTATCACCATACTTCTGCTTCAGCCTGGCCCTCAATGCCTGGATCTTGGGGCAGTCATCGGACTCCGCCTTGGCTTTTCCGGGCACTTGAACCACGGAGCTTACTTGAGGGGTAGCGACCCCGCTCGCTTTCGGCTCAGGTGGTCTTCCCAGGTGGCCCAAAGGGCCATCCCTGGTCTTGCCTCGGAACAGATCGCCGTAGGTGGGTGGGTTACCGCCAGGCGGCTCGTCTTGGCTGGACATGTGATCCAGCACCCTCTGTACGAAGGTATTCCCGTCATAGGAACCGGAGACGATAGAGTCCACTTCCCACCAGGCTTTGTCCTGGCCTTTGCCCTCACGCTGGTTTCCCCAGTCGTGAAAGGGCTGATCCATATACCCCTGAACCAGATCCCATTCCTCTTCAGTGAGGGGGTCTTCCGATTCCGATTCTTCGATGTCAGCAGGGGGAACCGCAAAGCATTGCCGCCAGGGCTCTGCTATGATGCGGTTGACACACACGAAGTCCGTGGTATCGGCCTGATCAAGGCCCCCATCCACATAGTGGAATTCCGTTGGCCATCTCTGGGGTGGCATGGGCTGTCCCTTAGCGTCCTGATAGACACTCTCTCCAGCCGGTAGGACGACCTTGTTCAAGGTCATGTTGGTCAATGAGGCTACCCAATGTCGGGTACTTTCCTCTTCGGTGCATCCCATAGGAACAACCAGCACTGCCTTGGAGCGGTCCTTGCGAATCTTCGCTATCGCTCTTGGAATGTCCCAACGGGGGCAATGGATCCACATCAATCCCTGATGCGGACCCCAGTGCTTCTTCCACGCGGAGTCCTGTGCGCTCCAGTACTTCTCACACACCCGCAGATGGGCGGAGGTTCCTGAAGAGAACGCATCCAGGGCCAGATCCGAAGCTCCCAAGTCCGCGACAACTGGGCTCGCCACTTCCGGCCTTACGCCGTACTCCTGGTTTGCAGGACCAGTTGGCTCAGTGTCCAGCGCGGCCACTTCGAGCTGATTGCGTTCGGGGTGGATCCATTGGCATTCCACATGGTGCTCAGGTGACGAAAGCCACGAGAGTTGGTCGTCCTGGTACAGGGTCATGGAGGCCTGGGCCGGGAGAACGCCGGAGTCCGTCTCCATCATGAAGTCGTACCCAACGATCATGTCCCAGTCCATCTCGGCCTCGTAGAAGCGACCGTGCAGGAGGATTTCCTTGCCGAGGTCTGGGCGGCTCAGCTCACGATGGTTCACGAACTGCAGCCCGATGGCCGCTTCCTTCGTGCCTCCCACCATGTACTGGCCGTTCGCCACCTTCAGCCTGACAGGTTTCCGACTGTCGGTAAGACACTCTGGCGGAAGCAGGCCAGCCTTGACCAAGCTGACTTGAGCTCCCGTGTCGATCAACACGTCGAAAACCTTTTTCACTTCCCCGCATAAGGCACGGACCTTAAGATGCAACTGCCGCTCGCGACCGACACGGCGCACGGCGTGCAAACTCAGGATCTCCGGCCGTTCCAGAATCTCAACAAGCGACTGGTGCAGGTCGTGGACAATGGGCTCAGGCTGCCCATCTGCAGCATCCAGCTGCGGTCCGGGTGATCCTCCGATACTCTCGGATAGATCCTGTAGTACATCAAACACATTCTTGGTCGCGAAGGACGGACGGGTGCAAGGGTTTGTGCCCTCACTTGCCCTCACCCCGCCTCCGCGACTGGGTGCCAGACCGGGCCTTCCGCCCGCGGCAGTCCCTTTGTGCTTATCGACTCCCGACTGGGATGGTTCGGCGCTTCCCACGTCACCATCCTGCGACCGCCCTAGCTGGGGCCCTTGGCTGCAGGGGCTCCGCTAGGGGGCGTCGGTTGTGGAGGAAGGGGTGTTCTCCTCCACATCAACCTCGTTGATGCCCTTCTTCCTTCTTTCGCTGCGAGTAGGCTTCTTGTCCTTGTCCTTGTTCTGGTTGTTCTGGTTGTTCTCCTTGTTCTTGTTGTCCGACCTGGGGACCCAGTTCCTCTTGATCTCCTGGATCTCCTTGGCCAACTCGGTCCCCTGCGACACCAGCTTGGAGAGCTCGTCCCTGTCCACCTCCACCTTGGCTTCCCGGATACCCGCGGGCGCACGCTTCTTCGACCCGTGCGCCTTCTTGTAAGCCTCCGTGTCGGCCTGGTGGATGGGGCATGTTCGGTGGTCATGGTTGAAGCCTCGCTTCCTCCCATAACACACGAAACAGCCCTGAGGGTGAGCTCGTATGAACTCCCCAAAGGACAGCGGAGGGTCGCCAATGCGGCGAGGGTCCCTCTTCTCCTGCTTCCTCCAACCCTGCTGCAGGGGCTTCCAGTTTCCCGGCTTGCTCCCCGCGCTCAGGTTCTTGGCCACGAAGGCACAAACGGCCACCTCGGCGGGCTCATCGTCGTCGTCATCGTCGACGAGAGTCTCATCGCCGCCGGCTCCCGCTGGGTCCATGGCAGCTTCCCCGCCAGGTCCCTCGCCAACGTAGTTGACGTCGCGGTCGCCGGGCCTCAACCCGCGGGTGTGGTGGAGGTTTCGGTACTCCTTGAGTACTTCCTCGCCAACCCACTCCAGGATCTCGTCGCAGCTCATCCGCGCCGGGATGGCCTGCAGACGGATGGTCTGGCCGCTCAACTCACACTCGTCAAGGCGCCACATCGCGGTCTTCTCGCGATCGCCCGAGACGGTGATGAGAAGAGCGTTCCGCAGGGAGTGCCGTTTGACATCCCGGGCCACGTTCTTCTTCGCCCAAGCCACCACGTTCGTATGATACTCTTTGGGGAGCATCATCTTGACCGTGTGGTTGGACTTGGCCCGCTTGGATTCCTCCTTGGTGACCCTCTTGATCCATGCTTCCGGCAGCATGGAGAGCAGGCGAGCCTGCTCGTCATGCTCGTTCCAATCCTCCACGTTGCGGCGGTAGAGGGTGTATTTCCCTCGGAAGTCCCGCCAATCCCGCAGGCGGATCTCCCGTCCATCATGCTCAAGCTTGATGGACTTCCACCGCTTGGCAGCCACCTGCGGAGCATCCACCCGCTCCTGCTCGTTGAGCCACTTCTTGGCTTCCTTGAGGGTCTTGATTTTCCCCTCCTTGTTCGCCATGAAGTATAGCTCTCCGAGCACTTCCGGCAGGCGGTACCTGAACCGTCTGAAGACATATCTCTTCGCATCCGCGTGAGGCATGTCTTCAGTGACGGTCAGCCCCCAATCGTCCAGCTTCTCCAAGAAGCGGTCGAGATTGAGGGGGTTGCCATCGTACATGGGGGGCTTGATGTCCTTCAAGTCTTCCCACACGGCGGCATCCGCGGCCTTAGAGACCATGAATGCCGGCCGCGAGGTCGACCGAGGTTCCCATCGGCCTCGCCCACGGACTCCCACGGCCGCCACGTCCATCTCCTCCATGGAATCCCTGTGGCTACGCCGCGGTTCCTCCATGTACCCTAACCTGGTCCGTACTGCGTCCATGTACGCATCCTCATCACGGCGCTGGCGGCTGCGTTCAGCGGCCTCCCGTCGTACACCACGCGGCGGGCTGATGTCGAACTCCTCCAGGTCCAGGTCCAGGTCCTCACCTTCGCCAACATCCCATACCACGTCTCCTCTGGGGACCTCATCCCTGAGTCCACCATAACGTCCACCAGCCATTGGGATTGGCTCCAGGGCTGGTGCGGGGCGCCGGGGGCGTACCGGTGTCCGCGGTGGAGCACGGCGGTTGCGGTACTCCGCGCTGAGCCACTCATCACGCCAATCCTCACTGCCACTGCCGGGTGGCACGCGCTCGTTGCGGCGGCCCGCGCTGCGGTGAGAGGGGGCGGTGAGAGAGGGGGCACTGGCGCTGGGGCGACTCCTGGGGGCTCCGCCGGGGGCGTGGGGTCTGCCTGGACCTGGTCCGGGTCCCCAGCCGTCGTCCGACGAGCCAGACTCCAGGGGTGGGTGGTCGCTGCCGACGCTCCCACGGGCTTCCAGCGCGTCCAGCCTCTGCTGCAGGCCGCTGACGACGTCTCGGCCCTGGCGATGTCCAGCTCCTTCTGCGCGCGCGCGGCGACCCTGGAGATGCGAGCCATCTCGCCCCTGCCCGTGTCTACCTCCAGCTCGAGCAACTGGACTCTCCTGCGGAGGTAGACAATCCACCGCCGGGTGGTATCCGGGTCGCCATTCCCTTGTGGGTCGTCGGGGTCCCCAGGGGGTCCTCCAGGAGGGCCTCCGCCGGGTCCGCCCGGTCCAGAGGGTCCTCCCCCGCCCGGTGGTCCGCCTCCAGGGGGTCCACTTGGTGGGCGTCCTCCAGGGGGTCCTGATGGTCCTCCGCCAGGGGGTCCCGGTGGGTCTCCGCCGGGTCGCCTCGGTGGGTCCGAGGATGGGCGCTTCCTCGTGATGCCGAAGTCCATGTCGTCATCCCTGTCCCTGTCGCCCCACCTGGGCGTCTCGGTCTCGGAAGGCTCCGAGCTCCGGTAGGGAGGAGGGAGATCCTCATCCTCACCTTCCGGTTCCATGGGGACGTCTCCGCCTCCTCCGCCCGTCCAAGCCACCACTTGGCGATGTCGGCGGCCTCGTTCATCCCCGTCACTGGCGGTGAAGAAGGGGTCACTGTCGTGGGGGTGTCCACCCGCTGGCCTCCGCGGCCTCTCGGGGGTCTTCCCCTTGCCCTTCCTCTGTCGACGGGCGGTGGGGCCACTGCTCCCACTGCTGCCCGTGTCGGCCTCGTCCAGCGTCATCCTGGAGGAGGCGTCCCCTTCGAAAAGTTTTCGAAGGGTCTCCACTCGTGATCCTCCCGGGGGAGTCTCGCGGCGGAGTTTGGCCTCTGCCTCCTCCATTGCGGCGGCAATGGCTGCAGCAGCCCGCAGTTCGGCTTCTTCCCGAGCACGAGCCGCCTCGGCTTCCCCGGCCTGCTGCAGCCGCGCCTTCTGCGCTTCCAACGCCGCCAGCTCCGCCTCCGTCTTGGCCTTCTCCTCAGCGACCTTCCGTCGCGCGGCCTCGATGGCGTCCTTCTTGGCGGCGTCCGCCTGGGCCTTGGCCGTCGCTTCGGCGTGGGCCCTTTCCTCCGCCTCCTTCTTTGCCCTCTCTTGGGCAAGCGCCTCTTCCAGCGCCCTCACCTCGGCCTCCCTGCAGGCAATGGCCTCCTGCGTCAGGCGGGCTTCCTCATCGGCTGCCGCCAACTCACCGTTGACCTGGGCAGTCGCTGCCCCATGGGCGGCTACGGCCGTGAGTCCGGCCGCAATGGCCGCCACGGTCCGGGCGTGGATGGCCATGCCATGCGCCCACTCCGCAGCCTCCTCCTGGGCGATGCCAACGGCGCCCTCCACGGCAGCGCTGTGCTGCCTGGCCCGTTGCCGGACAACCCGAACGTTGCAGGGCACCCCACAGACGCGCTCACAGGCGCGCGCCACGTCCCTGTCGGGAGCGACGCCGCTGCTGGAGCTGGCCTGGTCGGCCGGCATCCTCCCGCGGTGGGCCGACTCCACGTCGCTGCTGGGGCCTGCTGGGGCCTGCTGGGGCCTCATGAGCAGCTGACGGGGCTTGGCCTTGGTCTGCCTGGCGACTTGGATGAAGTCGCCGAGGGTGGCGTGGCCGGGGTGATGACCACCATTGGCCCGTTGGGGACTGGGGGCTGGGGTTCCGCCCTTGGCGCCTTGGGCGGCTTCGGCGGCCAGGGACTCCTGGTACTCCCGCCACCTCCGGTCCCTCTTCTTGTCCCCGGCGGACCGCTTCTCCTTCCCCGGAGACGCGCTGCTGCTGCCCTGCAGCCTGCGCTCGCTCCCCGGTTCCGGGAAGTTCTTCTCGATCATGTCCCACAGGGAGACATTGATCGAGGCCCCTGACGGGTACTCGTTGGGGGTCTCGTCCTCCTCGATCCCGTCGGGGCGCAACCCTTCGCCGGGCCTGTCCGGGCGGGCCCACGTCCTCCAGCGCTTGCGGCGGAAGCGGTACGCGTACCCTTCCGCCCGCAGCCACTCCTCCACTGCCCGCAGGCGGTCCTCCCCCATGTCCTCGCGGAGCTCGAAGCTCCCGGGCATGCCGCCTTCGCACTGGGGGTTGCTGTGGCGGTAGTGCTGGTCCCACAGCAACCCGCGCAGTAGGCGCGCCGCATGGGGGTGGGGCTGCGGCCACGTCTTACCCGCTTCTTGCCAGTTTACCATGGCAGCGGGGGGCGTAGTTGATCTTGAGGTCCTTGATGTGCACTCGTTCTACTCAACGAACTGGTGGTGGTTGTTGAGGTGGGTGCTGCAGCACTGGACTGGGCGTGCGGCTGGTGCTGGTCAGCCGGTAGTTGTGGAAGTGGTTGACGCGGCCTTGCCGGTCGGCCGATGGGTCTGGTCTGTCCACTTCCTTCACGGTCGCGGCGCGGTCAGGGCGATGCTCTGAACGGCGCTGCGGGCTCCGTGACGAACTCGGCGCTGTCGCTGGGCGGCGCTGCGAGCCGCTGCGCTGCGCTGCAAGCTGCTGCGCTGCGCTGCGAGCTGCGAGCTGCGAGCTGCTGCGACGCGCTGCTCGGGGTTGGTGGCCCCGAGTGGCACGCGAGGGCTGGGTAACCCCGCGGCGGTGAAACGCTTTTGACGCGTTCCCGTGGGGGGCCGGCCATGGGACGCTGCGGTGACACGCACAGGTGAGCAGGCAGGCAAAGCACTACGCTCACAAGGGCATCAATACGCTCGTGTCATGTGACAAAGCGTTTCAGAATCCTTGCCACTCTGAAATGAGGGAACGAAAGTATGTACAGCAACACATCAGGATATGTACACATGGGGTTAAGACTGGACTGGGGTAAGGGCATTACAGGACAATAGACACTCAGTCCCAACTCATATCCCAATCCCAGGTCCGACCCTCTCAGTGGCTGGTGGGGGCGGGGGCTCAAACACAACCCATGGCCTGCTCAGTCCGGACCCTGAAATCCTGCCAATGGGGGAGGTGTCCCGCACAGCCACAAGCGAGTTCTTGGAAACCAAAACGCTCCAAGGCCAACCGACAGTGGCTCCCTATGCTCCCTTAACGGCAGGTCCCAACTCCTCTCTGAGCCTGAGATATGGCCCCGCCATTATCACCTAGGAGTTGGTAGCTGAAAATGGGCTGTTTCAGCCCAAACTGATATCAACTCAAAAATCCCCAAAATCGACCTCTCGTCCGGACCCGCCAGAGGTAGGGACGAGGCAAGTGACCCTATGCCCTTCGAGTACCAACTCCCTGGAGCCCTCAACCAACCTGGTTCCCTCTGAGGTCCCGGCATCAGGGCAACACGTATGAGTCAAGTGGGGTCATGATGCCAAAATAACCAAAATTGGCGTCATTCCCACGCGTGGCTCGCCCGGCCAAGGTAAGGCCAATGGCTCACAGGGTAGGAGGCAGGACCTAGGACTTCTATCTGAGTGTACAACCCCGAGTTAGGTCCGGGCTCCCTGTGGGCTTAGAGAAATGGGGCCGCCAATTGACCACACGGAAGGGGGAAATTGGGGTCCCAAAATGGGGTCATTTTGGCTGCTCGAAATGAGCCAAAATTTGGGGTGCTCCCAATAGTATATCTCCACGCCGGCTTGGAGCTCGGATCCGTCATTCCATACGCGATCCACCGGGAGTCCAACAGAGACTTCCATGCCCTTGGCTCTCAAAGATCTCCATGCTACTTGGCGTGGTGACGATCCCAACTGGGTCCACAAATGCAAAAATGGCAAAATTGCCCACACTCATTTTGGGCTAGCACCTAAACGAAGGTGGCTCCGCTTCGCCCACGTGGTGTGTGGACCATGGGGACCATTACCCATAACACCCATGTCATATATGGTCCATTGGTCCATGCGTCCGGCGTGCACGAGGGTTAGAACATAGTGCACGGCGGGCAGCAAAAGTAGAAAATTGCTCAAAATGGCCAAAGATGCGCACACCCATGGTTGGGGCAAATGAGGCACATGCCCGACTTGGACCGGAGTGTGCCATAGGATTGGTATCAAGTCATATGTGTCCAACATATCTTTTGGGCGTCGCCCAACTCCTCCGGTATTGGGAATGGCAGGGTCGCCAAGTGAGCCCATGATTTTGGGATAGTCCCAAATCGCCAACATGGCGGCCACGGTATGCCAAGCCTAAGAGGAGTTATTCGCCGGGTCGAAGATATGTTGGGGACCGAAGTATGTAACCTCATAACATACTTAGGTCATGATGTCAATTGAGCGCAACGTTGAGATACACGGTCGCCACTTGACATCATGACGGGCCAAAAACGGCAAAATTGGCACAAGCACACACAAAAGTGCCTTGAAAGGTGCACAATTATATTATAATATCTTCGGCTTGGATCGTGCAATCACTTAATCCTTCTAAACACAATGACTTGACACCAATGACCTTCGATCCCACATATGTGCTCCACTTGGGGCGCCTTGAAAGGTTACGAGCGCTACTTCCCAAGTGGGCACATGAAACTATGGAAAATTGCAAAACACATGCCTTGCTCCCAACGCATCGCTTCGGGATCACCACACAAGCTTCCCTTCACGAAGGTTAAGCTTGCTATTGATCGTAGGGAGCATGGAGAAGGGGCTTGCACAATATGAGGTCCATTGGCGGGTTTGTCTTGGAGCGATGGACCCGCCAAATGGGCACGCAATACAACACATGGCACATACCACATATTGCCCAAAAGGTAGCTCCCCCCACGATATGTCATGCCCCTCCAAGGGCATAACTTTGTGTCAATCGCTCATAGGAACTCAAGGAGAGTTCCTATGCAACACCAACACTTGCGCGCTACACTCGAAAGTTATCTTAACGCACGCAATGTCATGGCCAAAGAGTTATAACGCAAACTCTACCCTCTTGACCATGATCCATTACACTAGCGCGCACGTGTGGAAACGCAAGGCATATTGTGAATACATCCCACGTTTCCTTATCGTCAATACTCGCAAGCGGCACGAGATATGACCCTCACAAGTGGCCTCACGAATCAACTTTGTTTTGCCCATATCTCTGAGTCAAATGGGGGGCAAGATAAAAGGAAAGTTGATTCGTGCATAGGGAAGCACGTAGGTCCACTCGAAAGAGGTCAAATCAAGTGCGGGGATGTCGAAGTCGAAAATCCGATTTCGACATCCTGAAAAATTCGGATTAAGGTTGCGAGTGTAAGATGTGAAAATTGCGGAAGCATCCATGCAGTTCCTGAAGGCTTTGGAGCCTTCGTGACGGATTGCGTTAAAATTTCCATTATAAACAGTTAAACTGGCGGTTACGGTAAAGTCGCGATCCAACCGCCAGCAGTCAAAACAGTGAATATCAGAACGGAAGCGTAAAAATTGACGGAAACAATATGAAAATAAAACCCTGTTGATTCCTGATATTCTGATACACAAATCTCCGCTGGCGGTGCATCAGTTGCCGATGCGGGGCTTTACGGCACGGAACACGCTCCCGCCGGGCTCGCACCGGGCGTCAACGGGCGCCTTCCGTACATGGGGTTAGTGGACCGGAGACCGGTCTTCCCTTCCGTACTTGGGGTCAGTGGACCGGAGACCGGTTGTATGCCGTAACCTAGCCATGGGGTTCTGGGTACCGCTTCAGGAGCCCCAGGGCGTTGCTCCAGCTCGGTGGTGCTGTGCTCGTGCTCGTGCCTGTCTGTCTGCCGTGCGCCTTCTCCTGTCGTGCGTTTCAGGTCATTCGGGTGGCGTGTCTGTGTCACGGCGCCGGGTGTGGTGGCTAGGATGGTTAGGGTGGTTCGGCTTGTGCTGTGGTGTCGGGACGCTCCGTCCGACGTGGCGGGTTGGGCTCGGCGTAACACACCCGTGCCTGTTGGCAGGGGTCTCGGCGCGGCCCCGTGCGGTGAGCTTGTGGCCCCCCCCATGCCCCGGGTAGGGTTGTGGAGGACAGGAGTACCGGGTAGTGTTGCAGCCCCCCTCCCTCTCATGGACGCTGTTAACTGTCTGCGCGGGGTGTGCCCCTCGTACCATTCGCATGGGTTATATGTGTCGTAACCTTACGCGTCCCAGGCGCTCAACTCCCCGGCCGAGGTGCGCGCTGGTCCCTGCAGTGCACTTATCTCCGGATGCTCGCCCTGGACGGTAATACTCTGGCCGGTGGTTCGTTAACGTTCTTGTGGTTATCGGCCCGGCCGCGGGTTCCGCGTATTTGGCCGGGCCCTTTGCCCGGCCCCTTGTGGATCCGGCTCGCGGGAGAGGAGGGTGAGGCGGGAGGACGGGTCCTGGCGTGGCGTCGCCTCGTTCCCTGCTGCAGGTGGGTCGCGGGGTCCGAGAAGCGTGGCCCTCGCCCGGGGGGTTGTAGGAGGAAGTCGTGGGGTTTCCGTGCGTGCTTGACACCACGGGTTGCGAAGGCTGGCCTCCACTCTCCGGGCATCTGTTGCATGTGTCGGGCATGTTGACGTCCGTCTCGTCGGTTTGTCGGACCGTCAGGTGTTGCTGGGGTGTGTTGCGCGGCTGTGTGCCAACGGGTCGTCGCGGTAGGACCTGTCGCCAGGCGCGGCTCAGGGTCCTGGGGGGGCGTCCCATGCGTCGCACCGGGGCGCCGTGGAGGTTACTGAAGTTTGCGTGCACAAGGGCTGGGCGTGCCGCCCGGGTCTCCGCCTCAGTGCGGACGGCGGGTTGCCGTCAATCGCCCAGCGCCAGCGCCCGGATCCGGTGGCGTGCGCTGTTCGACAACACTCCCGTGGTCATCGGTTCGGCCGCGGGCTCCGCGTGTTTGGCTGGCCCCTTTGCCCGGCCCCTCGCGGACCCGTTACGTGGGAGAGGATGGTCAGGTGGGATGGCGGTCCCGGGTGCGGCGCTGCCCCCTTTCCTGGTTGCAGGCGGGTCGCTGAGGTCCGGGCAGTGCGGCCCTCGTCCGGGGGATGTGGGAAGAGGTCGCTGGGGTCGTATTTGTGTCCGACACCGTGGGCTGCCAAGGCTAGCCTCCACTCCTTGGGTGTCCGTTGTGCGTGCTCGGCAGGTGGACGTCGTCCCCGCTGGTGTGTCCGGTCGACGGGTGGTGCCGTAGCATGTTGCGCGGCCGCGCGTTGCTGGGTTGTACGAGGGGTCGTGTTGGGCGAGGTCTGCCCGGTCGGGGTCGTTGTGGTTCGTCGCCGATCCCGCTGCCGCTGGCGTGTCGGTCATCGTCCGGTCCTCTCGTGGGAGGAGGCGGTCCAGGGTCCGCCGCGCCGTTTCTTCCCTGCGCGTGGCTGGTGTGGGACTTGTGCCGCGCGCGCGCGGCCGTGCGTCGTCCTTGCAGGTCCTGTGGTTGCAGGTCCTGAAGATTTCGTGCACCAGGGCCGCGTGCGCCGCCCGGGCCTCCGCCTCAGTGCGGATGGCGGGCTGCAGCTGCCCACCCAGCGCCAGTGCCCCGATCTGGTGGATCGTGAAGACGGGGCATAGGTTGGGCTCAGTGGGGGTTTCCGCCGTCGGTTCCGGGATGGCCTCCATCTGCTGCCGGCCGTCGAGGTAGAATCTCCACGCCGCTGACCACGCCCTGGTGTGCGGCCAGCGGCGCCGCGCCCACCGCCAGAGGCAGTAGAGGGCGTGGCCTGGGTGCCAGGTGCCTGCCGCCCCCGACACAATGGCCGTCAGGGGGTCCGGGGGTTGGTTTGGGAGCAGGGGGGTAGGGTTGTCCGGCAGGCCCGCAGTCGCCCGGAGCATGGAGTCGACAGCCTCCAGGCTCCAATGGTTGTCCTGCGGGTGCGGGATAATGTGCACCTGGTAGTAGTGGCCATTTCCCAACACGATCATGGCGATGGTACCGGGGTCACGTTCGCGCGGCGGGGGTGCTGCGCGCGTCGTCTCCGGGTAGTGCGCCGTCAGGTTCGTGAGGTTGTGCCCCCTGTTACGGGCGGTCCCACTTTCCCATGCCTCCAGGCCCTCGTGCGCCGGGATACGGAGGTTGTCGGGTCTCGGTGGTGGGGCGGCCCGCTCCCGGCCTCCGGTGGCGGGTGCGGGCCTGGGGTCCGTCGGTGGCGCTATGAGCGTGTGTACCCAGCCCAGGTGTGGGACCCACACGCCCCCTTGGGCCGGTTGGTGGGTGTTGAACCACCAGATCCACGCTTCAATGAGGTCGTCAGAGACCTGTGTCACGGGGCTGACGAGCGCCTGGAGCTGTCGCACAAAGATTTGGGTTGTCGGGGCATGTGGCAGGGGGACTACGGCGAAAAGCCTGTTCGGGTCGACGTTACGGAGGTGTTCCCGGAGGGTGGCCACCAGCTTGCTCGAGGGCGTGGAAGCGTGGATGTCGTAGAGCGCCTTCAGTTCCGCGTCGTCGAAGGGATCCGTGCCCCGTTGCTGTGGCGGTCGGGGGGGCGGGGGGGGCATGGCCACCCGGTCTTGGTCCAGTGCCGCGTCAGCCGGGGAGGGGTGCCGTGAGGTGGCGGCCGATTGTCCCCCAGGCACGTATTCCGTGGGGGGTTCCCGTTGCCGGGGCATCGAGCAGGGCGTGGCGGTGGGCAGCGGGCCAGCGGGCTCCTGGGGGCTGGAGGTCCCTGTCGTCTCTGTGTCCGCCCTTGGTCCGCTTGCGTCGTGTCCCGGCTGCCGCGATGTGCCCTCCGTGGCCTGGCGGCTTCTGGACTGCGGGGAGGGCTGCCCCCCCGCCCCTTGCGTAGGGCTGGGGTCGGGCGCGGGCTCCCTTGGTCGCGTGTCCGTGGCGTGTGGTCCTCTCGGTAGCGGATCGGCCGCTGACCCCGGGAGGGAGGCGGCAGATGAGCTGGACGTTTCGCCCGCCGTCTGGCGAGGGTCCGCTTGATGCGTTGCTTGTCGCTCGCGCTCAGCCGGCGTGAGAATGGTGGGGATGTGCGTCCGCTCGGTGCGGGGCCTCTTGGACCGGCGTCTGGGGTCGGAGGTCGATGACGTTCGCCGAGCTTGGGGGTCGCGGGGGCCCCCGTGGTCCCTGTCCATATCCTCATTGAAGACGACTCGTCGCGCTGCAGGGGGGCGCGTGCGGCTGCGGCGACGTGATCGGTCAGGGCGCCTCGTTTCTTGGCACTGCTCCGGCGTGTTGCCTTGCACCCTCGAGGCGTGGGGACTGCCCGGGCTCCTCCGTGGGGTGAACAGCCGCAGGGGGCTGCTGTATGTGCCAGAGGGGGAACCCCTACCGGGTGGTGGACCCCGTGGGTGTTCCGGTGAGTTTCGGCGTGCCGCCTGTCTGGGGGGCTCTGGGACATCTTGGGACCGCGGCCGCCGGTCGCCTGAGGCGTGTCCCTGGTGGCCCGGTGATCCAGGGATGTTCCAGATATTATGGTCCTGCATGGCCGCCCGGATGCGCAGGGCGGCGCGCTGGTGCCACCGCCAGTGCAGTCCGTTCATTTCCTCTGGGCTGTAGGCTCCCATATGCGCCATGAGCCTGGTGGCCACATAGCGCCATTGGCCGGGGCGGTCCATGGTGGCGGGGGGCGTGTGCCCTGTCCGATGACCAAACGTGACGTCTGCCATGGTGCGTGTTCCCTCCGCGAGGTGGCGGGATCAGGAAGAAAGTACCCATCGTATGCGGGATGCCAGTTCGAGCTGCTCCCCTGTGACAAGCCTGGGGATCCAGAAGCTAAGGTCTTGGGTCGCTTCTTGCTCTGCTTGTTCGCTGGGGTGGCCGGCGTCACCCTCCAAGCGTGCATAGTCCAGGTGTCCCCGCCCCCAGGGCGAGGCGGCCCCCGGCGGTGGGGCGACAGGCTCACTCGCGGTGTTGGTGGCCGCTTCCACGCGCGTGCCCTCACCTGGGGCGTTGCGCTCGTCCGTAGTCCGGTCCGCCGCGCCGCTCGCGGTCGTCTGCCCCTCGCCCGTAGCGGCAATCTGCCCCAGGGTGGTGTAGTCGCGCTGGAGGTGCGCTTGTCGTGGCACCGTGAGGGGCGTATCGTCCGTCTGGTCGCGTTGCGGCTCCGGGTGGACGCGTGGCATCTCCGGTGCTGGGACCGCCCGGGGGTCATCCCTGCAGGAGTCCAGGAAGGCATCGAAGGAGTCGTCGTCGCGGTTGTGCCCGCTGGGTGACATTCCTCCTTCGTCCGCGCGCTGGGGCGTGTCGGGTGTGGTTTCCCGGGCCTCTGACCCCGCGCTGGTTTCCGGTGGATCTCGCGGCAGCGCCTCCCCTGGCGTGCTCGTGTCCGCGCGGGCAGCCAGGTGCGCCCGGGGGGCGGCGCCCGCGTGATCCGCGGTCGAGGGCCGGTGGGGGCCGTCCGCACACCCGGTGTCCGGAGTTGGCCCCTCGGGTTCCGCGTCAGGCTGGCCATCTGCCAATGCCTCGTCTCCACCGTGTGCCGTGTCGTTCGTCAGGTCGGCACTCCGCACTGATGTCTGGTCCGTTCCTCCGCCAGGTTCCCCCATTGGTGCTGGTGCCGGCGTTCGTTGCGGGGGTCTCTGCAGTCCTCTGATAATGCGCTTGCATCCATCTGTGCCTTTGCATCCAGTACGACTTGCATGTCTGTTATCTGTTGCATCGACTCTGGCAATTTTGTGATGCAATCAATGATGTCTTGAGCATCCGTTGTGGTGAAACTGCAATCTGGAATTTAAAATTGAAATAGCCACTCAAAAAATCAAGTCGCTCAGAATTAGATTAATTCTTGAAGCAAACCGGTTTTTTTGAGCATAGGGAGTCAGTTATTGGCAGTTAGTCAGTGAGTGTGAACTGATGTTCATTTTGTTTAATCTACTTTATGTCAGACATTTAGGCAGATTGGCCAGTTGCCTTAGTGGTTAAAGGCTTTGCATTGTATTTGGGGGACCTAGGTTCAAACCCCAAAATTGTTGAAAATTCAAGTATTTTTATAAGAGGCTATACTCCCATAATTTGAGGGTGCCGGATCCATTGCTGAAGGCCGTTTTCCCTGTTGGTGCCTCAGGGTAGAGATATAGGCAAACAAAATCAGGGGACAAGTGTACCATAAAGGGGAATGTAGAGTACACTTGTGAAGTAAACCGGTAGTTTTGAGTAGTGCTCAGTATGTGTCTTGTGCTGTGCTGAAGCCGAGCCTCCTCGGCCAGTTGTACCCGGTGAGACTCAGATTTTTCATGGCTCGCTATATGGAAAGTTGGAATTCGGCCAGTCTTGCCCGGTGAGGCTTAGATGTTTCATGGCTTCATATATAAGGAAATGGGATTTGGCCAGTCGCACCTGGTGAGACTCAGACTCTTCATGCCTCGCTATATGGGGAGTTGGGATTCGGCTAGTCATACTCGGTGAGGTCCCGATGTTTCATGGCTTCATATATAGGGAAATGGGATCCGGCCAGTCTCACCTGGTCAAACTTGGATGTTCCAAAGCTTCCTATACAGAGAAATGGGATTTGGTCATGCTCACTTGGTGAGACTCAGAGTTTTCATGCCTCCCTATACATCAATATATATATATATATATATATATATATATATATATATATATATATATATATATATAGATATATAAGGAGTTGGTATTTGGCAAGTTTCACTCCGGGGGACTCGGATGTTTCATGGCTTCCTATATAGGGAACTAGGATCTGGCCAGTCTCACCCGGTGAGACTGTGATGTTTCATGGCTTCCTATATAAGGAACTAGGATTCGGCTAGTCTCACCCGGCGAGACTTAGATTTTTCATGGCTCCCTACATGGGGAGTTGGGATTTTCTCCCGTCTCAGCTTGTGAGTGTGGGATGTTTAATAGTTTCCTACGTCGGGAAGTGGGATTTGGCCAGTCCCACCCGGTGAGACTCAGATTTTTCATGGCTCCGTACATGGAGATTTGGGATTTGACTAGTCTCCATTGGTGGGATTGTGATATTCCATGGCTTCTTATACAGGGAACTGAGATCTGGTTAGTCTTACTCGGTGAGACTCGTAACCTTCATGGCTCCCTATTTGGGGAGCCGGAATTAGGTTAGTCTCGTGAAAGAAACTCTGAGACTACGATGTATCATGGCTTTCTATATAGGGAAATGGTATCTGGCCGATTGCACCTGTCCAGAATCGGATTTTCCATGCCTCCCTATATGGGAAGTTGCGATTCGGCCGCTCTCATCCGGTGAGATTGGGATGTCTCATGGCTTCCTACGTAGGGAACTGTGATCCGGCCAATCTGGCCACGTGAGATTCAGATTTTTCATGGCTCCCTATATGGCGGGTTGGCATTTGGCCAGTCTCAGCCGTTGAGACTGAGATGTTTCGTAGCTTTCTATATACGGAATTGGTATTTGGCCAGTTGCACCCGATGAGACTCTGATTTTTCACGGCTCCCTGTAGGGGGAGTTGAGATTTGGCCAATCTCACTCAGCGAGATCGGGATGTTGCATGGGTTCCTACATAGGTAGCTAGGATCTGGCCAATCCCACGTAGTGGGACTAGGATGTTTCATGGCTTCCTGTGTAAGTAACTAGGATCTGGCCACTCTCTTCCGATGAGACTCAGATTTTTGATGGCTTGCTATACAGAGATTGGGGATTGGGCCAGTCACAACCGGTGAGATTGTAATGGCTTTTTGTGTAGGGAAACGGGATCTGGCTAGTCTAACCCGCTGAGACTTGGAATTTTGATGGCTTCCTATTTGGGGGGTCAAGATTTGGATCTACATTAGATAGTCTCACCTGCTCAGACGGGAATGTGTCATGGCTTCCTAACAAGGAAAATGGGATCTTGTCAGTCTCACACCGTGAGACTTGGATTTTTCATGGTTGCCTATATAGGGAGCTGGGACTGGGCGGGTCTCACCTGGTGACACTAGGATTTTGCAAGGCTTCCCGGGGCGGCGGGCAGGCCCGGTACTTGTATGCTACACCCCCCTCCTCCGGGTTTGAAAGATAGTGGGTTGGCGGCATGGCGCCAACATCTCCCTTTTGTTCTGCATGGCGCCAACGGCATCCCTTTTTTTTGTGCGCTTCCTGTTCATCGACCTATCACCACTTTTGAGCGCCGGACTGCCAAGATGAGGCGCTATACAAATGTGGTTTGTTGCGAAGTGCTTTCCAGCAGAAGATTAGCAAGAGGGGCCGCTATGCAAATGTCCTTTGTTTGCAGGAGCAGATCCCGCATTCGGATTAAACTCCCAGCCCAAGTGCACTGCCAAATTCTTTCGGGTGCGAACGCGGTACCGAGGCTAACAAGCTACCGGGTGAGGGGGGCAAGACGGCGACCTTGAACTTTTTCTTCTCGGCAAAGACCAGAAAGCGCTATTATCGCATACATACCTCAATACCTCCAAAGGCCCCGACACACAGCCCCCTGAGAGGTATGCATGTGGTAGTAGTGGGTTGCGCGCAAGCCCCTCTACCTTGGGAACTCCGGTGCGCACCCGAGCCCTCCCCCCACATACTGGGGCCAACGTTGCCAACAACTACCCCTTAACATCTCGCACAATGTTTTGATACGTAGCTGGGTAGGTGTCGCATCAAAACCGTTGGTATTCGCCCCCCCCTAGGGAACTAAGATCTAGCCCATCCGACCCGCCGACACTCAAATTTTTCATGGCTCCCTATATGGTGGGTTGGGATTTGGCCGGTCTGACCTGGTGAGACTGGGATGTTGCATGGCTTTCAGAAAGATGTCCTTGATTAGTGCCCTAATGACGCGGAATGGGCTGTCCCCCATCCGCCACTGAAGTTTTCAGAGAATTGCATCCACCAGCGTCGTCGCCGCGACTGTCGCGACGGCCTCCACGCGCAGCAAAAGACGTAATTCCACGTGGATCAAGGATAATTTAATCGAGTGAAGCGTGATTCCTGTTGTGGATTTTTTATAATAAAAGGAGCTGGTAAGCAGGTAAAGGTAGGGATACCAATGCGTTAGTGTTTCGACTGCAGGTTCGACGAGATCCGTCGCATTGGTATCAGGCAATGTCAGCGCTGCACGCCTTTGGCGCTGCGTACTGTGTAGAGTAACAGTTTGTCTGTGGTCTGCTTTGCAGGCTTGTTTTTTGCTCCAGGCGAGCATGCAAAGCTCACAGATTTTTTTGTAAGCCAACGCGAGCCGTGCGCCAAGCAGCGGGCATCAGTGGCCCTCACTGTAGTTACGAGCTGCAGTATCGCGGCTGCCCAGGCCATGAAGAAGGCCCTTCCTCGCAGCCCCCTTCCGCTATAAGCGCTGGCTGCATCGTGAAGGGATAAGAAAAGAGCTCTGCTCCAAAATGACTCCGTTGGATGTGAACACGATGAATCACATTGACGGGGTCTACGCCTTTGGTGCTGTCGCTGCTACTGTTGGTATGTTGCTGCTGCTGGTGCGGGTCTTCAAGCAGGAGCGTGCAAAACCAAGCAAGGAGTTTCGAGAAACCAAGCAGGAGTTTTGAGAAACCAAGCAGGAGCTTTGAGAAACCAAGCAGGAGCTTTGAGAAACCAAGCAGGAGTTTCGAGAAACCAAGCAGGATCAAGCGGCAAAAGCAAAAAAGGCACAAGCAGGGAAAAGCTCGGTGGTGTGGCGCTGCAGAAGGCAACGTGTTCAAAAGTTTTTCTTGCGCTGATACAAGAAGGATTTCGGGGAAAAATGGTCGCGTACCCGGTACCGCTTTAAAATAAATCTAGGCTGCGTCCGTATTCAAGACAGACGCCATTTGCAACAGCGACCGAGAACGAGCCGAAATGGAATGGACGAAGCAGGACGAGACGCCCTCAAGTGCAGCAGAGCCGGGGACCACGTGACGGCTCTGAGGGATGTATTGGAGCGGCTGCTCCATTGGCTGCTCCCCGCCGACTTGAAGTCCTGCGACTCAGCAAAGCGTCTCCCAACAAGGAAGCTGCGTGAAGGATGGCGTACGCAATCCTCTTAAGGAGGGAGGTGACGCGGAATGGGCTGTCCCCCATCCGCCACTGAAGTTTTCAGAGAATTGCGTCCACCAGCGTCGTCGCCGCGACTGTCGCGACGGCCTCCACGCGCAGCAAAAGACGTAATTCCACGTGGATCAAGGATAATTTAATCGAGTGAAGCGTGATTCCTGTTGTGGATTTTTTATAATAAAAGGAGCTGGTAAGCAGGTAAAGGTAGGGATACCAATGCGTTAGTGCTTCGACTGCAGGTTCGACGAGATCCGTCGCATTGGTATCAGGCGATGTCAGCGCTGCACGCCTTTGGCGCTGCGTACTGTGTAGAGTAACAGTTTGTCTGTGGTCTGCTTTGCAGGCTTGTTTTTTGCTCCAGGCGAGCATGCAAAGCTCGCAGATTTATTTGTAAGCCAACGCGAGCCGTGCGCCAAGCAGCGGGCATCAGTGGCCCTCACTGTAGTTACGAGCTGCAGTATCGCGGCTGCCCAGGCCATGAAGAAGGCCCTTCCTCGCAGCCCCCTTCCGCTATAAGCGCTGGCTGCATCGTGAAGGGATAAGAAAAGAGCTCTGCTCCAAAATGACTCCGTTGGATGTGAACACGATGAATCACATTGACGGGGTCTACGCCTTTGGTGCTGTCGCTGCTACTGTTGGTATGTTGCTGCTGCTGGTGCGGGTCTTCAAGCAGGAGCGTGCGAAACCAAGCAAGGAGTTTCGAGAAACCAAGCAGGAGTTTTGAGAAACCAAGCAGGAGCTTTGAGAAACCAAGCAGGAGCTTTGAGAAACCAAGCAGGAGTTTCGAGAAACCAAGCAGGATCAAGCGGCAAAAGCAAAAAAGGCACAAGCAGGGAAAAGCTCGGTGGTGTGGCGCTGCAGAAGGCAACGTGTTCAAAAGTTTTTCTTGCGCTGATACAAGAAGGATTTCGGGGAAAAATGGTCGCGTACCCGGTACCGCTTCACTAATGATTTTGATGAACCCCTGCAGGTTTTGATGTTGAAAACCCAAACTAAAGCAGTAAGTAGAGCAAGAACAGGATATGGATCGAATCAATGAATAGTTTTGAAACCCAGTGTATCACAGAAGGGCTGCAGATAGACAAAGCAGGCTTAAATACAAAGATTCAATCAGAAATGGATAAAGCAAATGGCAAATGATTTTTAGTGAAAACTGGCATGACTTAGGCCTCCAAGTTAGCATCAAGCACTTCATGTGCAGTCTTTTGGATGAAATGGAGTTGGTTAGGAATCTGGGGCATATGAGTAACGCCAGACACAGGATATGGCTTGGCCAGCATGGCCAAGCAACTGAATTCAGAAACAGTTAAAAAGTAGACCCACAATAAGTGGTAGAAAAAACTGAGTATAGGGGTCTTGGGGTGGGGGACCATTAGGCTTAACCTCCAAGGCCTTAGGCTTGAAATGCCTACTTTATTTCGGTATAACCTCCATGAAGGAAGATACCTCCGCTCAGTTGAGTGGTAGGGGTGGACTTCATGGGGGGCTAGGGTTATAACCCTAGTTACTTTGAGAAGGTGTACTTTAAGCTTTAAAAGACAGATAAAAATACTTAACTAAGTCTTAGCATCAACAAAAGGGTTTTAAGGGGGGCTTGGCCTGGATCAAGCCCTCCAAGAAAGACATGGCAGTGACTTTTTCTTACTCCCCCCTGGAGTACTAGTTGATCAAGCTAGTAGGGCCAAGGAAAAAGGCTCAAATGTTCCCAAAATGACCTCAGAAAATGCATTGAACAAACCAAAAACATTCTCATCATCTCATAGAAGCCTATCACACCGTAGGTACCCTTGATAAACAGTGTAATGCACCGTGAATGATATCCCTTCGATGGGGCACTCCTCAAAAGTCGCCAGCGTGCGGCGAAAACTTTCGGAAAAAATATGGGGGCAGTGGGGTTTGAACCCAGAACTCCCTTCCTAGAGCGCACATGTTTGCCCACTAGGGTACAGTCGAACGCTCTAATGCGGACGGCTATCGCTGTATAAACAGCGTTTTAGTAAACGTCCTGACCAAGGGCAAGGGCGGAGCAATACTCCCAATGGAGGACACAAATCTGCAGGAGCCGAAAAAAATAGAAAATGGGACACACAGGGAGTGAATCCTGTGGGTTGACAAAAGGGGTAGCGAATTAAGGAGTCAAATCGCTGAAAATTGACGAAACTACGTTACAAATCGTCATTTTTAGAGTAAAACCTAAAGTCGCAGGCAAGCGCAACAGAAGCGGACTCCAGAAAAAGAGTTGCGCAAGCGTAAACGGCTCCAATCGAAGAAGGTATGAGCCGTAGCTTTTAAAGTTGTAAAAGAAACTTTTGCACAGTTGCATCAAAAATTTATAAACTTTAGGAAAGAGCTTTGAATAGGAACTCACACCACAGAGCAGGTGGACAACCCACCTCTCAGGTATGTCAGTGTCATTCCACACGAATGCATTGCATTCGTGTTGGTTGCTTCGTTAAAACGTTAGGGTTGTCACCGCTGTGTTCGTTGGGGGTTTGGGCGCTCACTTCCTTTGCTCTGCAGAGGTCAAAACTGAGATGAAAGGTATGCAAAGCGAATGGAGCAGGCAGCGCGCACGTAGGGTTAGAGTATGTGCTGTGCTTGGGATGCATGTGCCTAGTTCAGGCATTCAAACGCTGTGTCGCTTTCCCTGTGCCCCAATCCACCCTCGCTTTCTCTTCACAGGTCAGAAAAGAAAGTGCTTGCTCGTGTTCGTGTTGCCGTAGCGCTAAAGTAGGGTTGCTTGAAACGCTTAGGCTTGTTTTGCCCTGTGCAGTGCGCCATTCTCTCTCCTCTTTCTGCAGGGAACAAAGTAAGAAGAGCGTGCATGACACACAATGCATTAATCGCTTAGGGTTGTTTCAAATCGCCGTAGGCTTGTGTAAGCACTTAGGGTTGTTTTGCGCTCGTGTTGCCTTTGGCATTCACATGATGCGTGGTGAGTAAGGTAGGTAAGCCCAGGAGGAGCTCACCTCTTGGTTGAGTCGAGCTGTGGTTTGTTGTTATGGTTAAGATTAGGAGCAACAAGATGGTTATGGAGAACCTGTGCACACCTGTGGATGCATATGGTGCGTTAAAGGGTAGGCCACGCGTGGTCCGCACGGTATGCCTCTTGTTTAGATTACCCAGGGACTCCACCCTACGTTCTTTAGGAGAACGGGTGGAGTTCCTTAAGCTTGCTTGCTTGTAACGTGGTAAGTGGACAGTGCATTATAGGGCAGCCTAAGAAGCGTATAATACGTGGAGGCTATCTTGGTTCCTCCGCCACTTGCCAGGTCCATCTGCCTTTGCTTTACAGGTGGGCAGGTGAGGGTGATTGGTGCAGCTGCAGTTGCCTTCGGCGACTTTGAAGTTTTCAGCCCAAGCTAAAACGGGCACAGATCACACAATCAACAAACTGCAGCTCAGTCAGGAGTGGCCAGTGCAGTCCGACCTCTTCGACATTCACGCTGTGCACACAAACTGCGCGCTCCTTCCCTCCAAGCCCTGACAGGGAAACGCGTAGTGGCGTCCCTGTTAGGCCACAGTTGCTTAGTAGCGCTGTGTTCTCTTGTCCTTTCACAGGAGGGTCAGTAGGGCCCGAGATTTCTTCGAGATGAACGCCCAGTAGTGCGTGTAGGTGTTAGGGTCAGCAGGTCTGGCAGGTGATGAGTGCAAGTGCTGGGTGCTCACCCTGTCTTCGAAGGCCAGTGCTGGCGTTAGTGAGTGTAGTGTAGTGGTGTCGCCTGTCTCGCGTGCTTTTCCACGTGGGCAGGGGAGTGTGTGAGCTTTTGGCCGTTAGGAAAAAGGGCGTTTTGTATGCCCTTAGCACACTTGGCCACCCCTCCCCTGTAGTAGGTAGCGCTCTTGCCGTCTTCCCCCAAGGATAGGCGCCAGCACAGAAACTGGGCACCATAGGAATGGTAATAGTACCTGATTAGGACCTTCGGTCCGACGTCAGCGAAGCCCGGTCTCCGGGGGCCACGACGGGAAGAGAAGTGAGGCACATACAGACATACGTAGCACACTTAGGGGTATGGTAAACCCTGTAAGGAAGGGTAGAACCCCACGGGTCTGGACCAGGCAGGGGTCCTAACTGTGGGCACGCTTGTCCCCAAGGAGGGTGGACACACCTTGCTTCATAACACCTTGCTTGTCATTCCCCCCTGGAGTAGAAAGCCACCGTTCTTCGTTGGCTCCCCAAGGTCATTACGTCAGGGCAGTTCCCATGCAACACATGGTCAACAAGGCACTCACTCGCTGGATGGCTGCAAAGCTGATGAGCGGCCATCTGGCTCACGCTGGTAGCCATAGGCATGGGACTGCAGGGCACAGCCAGGGTGGGTGCAGTGCTCTGAGAGCAGTAGTCTGAGCAAAACCAATGGCCTTCGGCCAGGGTGTGGTTGTCACGGGGGGCTAACGGTCCTGTCCTGCGATGCAATGCGGGGCAACTGTGACAACTGCTCTCACACACATACTCAGGCGTATGTGCACAACAGTACTCACCGCCCCTGGAAGGTTAGAAGACAGTCAATGGACCGACACAGTGTGATTAGTTTTTCTTTTTCCACTGGGACAGGGTCTCAGCACTGGTTACCAACTGTCCCTCGTTGTTCTCAATGAGGTAGGAGCGAAAGATGGGGTTGATACTCCCATCTGGTTGTATAAAGGCGGAAATGGGTTCCCAGGTTGCCTCAGATAGCCCATAGCCATCCCACAGGGTTAGGAATTTCCAGCCCTGTTTATACTCGTGGCGAGCAATACCTGCAACCACGTAGTAACCATCGACTGCCATCTCATCGGCAGTCATCTCTTCGAGTTCGTCTGCCTCCTCTGGGCTGGCAGCGTTCTCTAGGTCGATACGTTCGACCTCACTGTCGCTGAGGCGCCACTCATCCCAGGAAAAATCGTCAGGAGAGTGATAGTGCATCAACTGTTTAGGCGCACAAAGCAGTTCATCACCTAGACGTGGACTGCACCTGACATGGATCCTAGATCCATTTATCATGATGATACGATAGGGCCCAAAATAAGGGTCCTGTAGACGGTTACGAGGCCATGAGGGTAGGCGTGAATGGTAAACCAAAACAAGGTCACAAACCTTGAAGCTGGCAGGTCGCCGTAGGCGATTCCGTCGGCTCAGCTCACGGTCACGGATATGTCTCAGGTTAGTCCCAGCCTGGTTAGCCATAGACTGCTTGTGTTCCAGCCAATCCCCAACAGGGCTCTTGAAGTCCTAAGGAAAGGGGGTTTTGAAGAACCAAGCAGGTCGTCCTCCATGGAACAGCTCGTGGGGGGTGAAACCCGTAGAAGAACTCCTCTGAGAGTTCATGGTCAGGACTGCCCAGGGCACTAGGCGTACCCAGTCTTTGGTACATTCCTGTTTCATCAGGATTCTCAGGTTCTGTTCCACCACACGGTTTTGCCTCTCACAAAGAGGGTTAGACGTGTGGGTATAGGGCACACCTGTGGTTACCTCCACGTTGAGGGCATTCAGCACTCGTTTGTACCATCCAGTGTCACTGCGGATGCGTACATCCTCATCAGAGTGCACCTGCTTGGGCGCTCCATAGGGGTCGAACCATTGTTCAACCAACATTTTCACAGTCTGCTCACCTGTGATTTTCTTATTGCAAGGGAACACACGGGTGAAGCGGGACAGGCCACAGGAGACCACTAGGCAACTATCATAGCCGCCGAAGCGAGGTAGGCCGTGGATGAAATCCATGTAGAGAAGAGACTTAGTACAATAGGGTATGGGTAAGCTGGAAATCAGTCCCCTATCCCTACTTTCGCTCTGCTTGCTGCCATGACAGCCACAAGCATCCACAATGGTCTGCATACGGGACCTCAGTTCGGTCAGGGTTAGACCACAGTAGAAACACTCACGGAAGAAGTGAAGCAGGTCCAGGGTACCGGGGATTGCGTCTACGGATACTTATGGAAGTAATTTTCTCCTGGGTCCTTGGTTTCCATCTGTGGGTTTTCCAAACACCCTAAAAGTACCGCCGCCGCAAAAGAACCTCAGTTTCACCACTGCAAAAACCCGAAAGTCCTGCTGTTCATGATTTTTGAAGCCGATGTTGATCTTGAGTTACGCTGCCAGAGCTTCGCTTAATCCTGCTTGGGGGACGCATCCGCAGAAAAGCAAATCGACAGAGCACACGGCAGTAGCGACAGAACACGTTGCACCATACTGCTCCATCAGACTGTCATCGTGCTGAACTCCTATTGCCAGCTACGAAAAGTTCTAGGACTTTTGCCAAGTCCTGCTGCTCCATGACACAATCTGAGCTGTGTGCAAATAAAATAATAATGCATAATGCATAAATAAATAATAATGCATATACAAGAATGCACACTATATTTCACGCAATACTTCGTACAATCTCGATTCAGAGTCCTGATCACGACACGCAAGCGCTGGAGCGTGCGCCTGTATTCTGCTGTGCGCGCGTGTTCTTCGACGCTGTCAGGGCGGCTCTTCAGTAGCCATCGAGGCAGGACAGACCAAGGGTCTGATTCTGCGTCACCCCCCTCTCAGGAACGAACTGCAGGGTCCGCAGGTCGCTCCGAACTCCCTAACGGCCGACCTGACACCCACCTGCCATAGTATACACCTCACAGCACCGACCATGGTGCCGCTCTCGCTCCTCAAGGCTGTCGGTTACCTTGCGGCGTGGTGTGTGGTCATTGCGGAATGTCAGCCTTGGGAGGCTACACATAATGTATATTGCGACAGATGAACGGAAGCGCAATACATAGTATAATGAAAAAAAAAACTTGCATCATGGAACAGGCTGAACTCTAGTCCGCACGCGCTGCAGACCAAAGTTGATAATTAAAATCCCAGACATAGGTTTAGCCAAGAGGATGCGTCGGCAACGTCGGTGACAGCTCCTGGTGGTTCTGGGCGCTGCTGGTGGCTTCAGGGTCGATGTCCGCCTTCGTTTGCCCCCAGGCCCCATCGGTTCGCGGGCTTCATCGACCAGGCCCGGCTGGCTCCACGGCGGGCGCCATTGCCTTGGTCCAGTCCTACCTCACGTGCTGAACCTTGCTCCGGGCGAAAATCCACGAACCTCCACGCTGGTCACACTGTGCCGCCAAAAGTCCTCTCAGCGCCAACCGATGTCACAGTTGAAGTTGTCGGCGCACCATGATGGACCCAACGGCGATCTTCTGGCGTCCAAGGGTGCTGTTCCGGACGATCTTCAGTCAGTTGAGCGCGGAAATGGCAATATACTAGAACTTTTCTGAAGCAGGTCCAGGGTACCGGGGATTGCGTCTACGGATACTTATGGAAGTAATTTTCTCCTGGGTCCTTGGTTTCCATCTGTGGGTTTTCCAAACACCCTAAAAGTACCGTCAGAAGTCCACTGAGCGATTCGCCGAAGCGAGGTAGGCCGTGGATGAAATTCATGTAGAGAAGAGACTTAGTACAATAGGGTATGGGTAAGCTGGAAATCAGTCCCCTATCCCTACTGTCCCTCTGCTTGCTGGCAGGACGGCCACAAGCATCCACAATGGTCTGCATACGGGACCTCAGTTCAGTCAGGGTTAGACCACAGTAGAAACACTCACAGAAGAAGTCCACTGAGCGATTAGCGCCAGTGTGACCTGAGCTGAGATGAAACCACTGTAGGCACCCATCAAGTCGGGTCTCAGGCACCACAATACGGTCCCCGTAGAAGAGGTACTGGTTGTTTTTATACCACTGGTGCCCGTCAATGACAAGGGGTTCGAGACCAGTGCTGAGAGTCTGCAGAATTTCTTTATACTTCGACTGATAGTTGGTTATGCTCCAACCCTCGAGGATTCCAACAGTCCGCATGGACAGGTTAAGCTGGGCATCCATACGCTCGAAAGCCTGTTTGGTGAGTGCCTCAGAGCTCTCACCAATAAGCCCATCGAAGTTGTTGCGCGATATATAGTCAGACAGTTCATTTTTTATACTAGGGATATGATGGACTGTCAACATGAACTGGCTCAGGTAAGTCCACCACCGTTTTAGTTTCGCTTTCGCAGTTGGTGGGCCTTTCTGAAAAGACTTCACCGGTTCCTAGTCACAGAGCCAGACAATAGAATTAGATCCCAACAGTCGGGACTGTGATGAGAGCACCAACATACCGGCTGGGAGTTCCTGGTCGTAGGTGCTGTAATTGCAACGCGCTTGGTTCCATTTCCAGTTCCAGTGTCCTAGGGGCACAAGCCGCGACTCGCTGGTAGGATGGTCATGCTTCAAGGAGCCATCAGGGTTCAGTCCGCTAGTACGATAATGGCAGTTGGTTAGTTCAGCTGGGTTAAGCTCCTGCCATTGATAGATCGTTCCACCCCCCCCTACATCACTGGCATCAGTGATCAGGACTATCTCGCCCTTAGGGCGGGGTACTCCTAGGCAGTTGGAGGAGGCAATTTTCTTCTTGAACTCCTGAAAAAACTCCTCCTCTCTGGTGGTCCACCTCCAGGGATTAGTTTTCTTGATTAGGTCAGTGAGAGGGGCAGAGGAGTAGGTTAAATTTCTGGATGTGTCGCCTATAGAAGTTACAGGCGCCCACAAAACTCCTCGCATCGTGTAGACCCTTCTTAGGGTCATCGCGAATCTGCATGTCCTGTAGGGGCTGCATCTTAGACGCGGCTGGTTTCCACCAGCCATACCCCACGTCGAAACCTAGATAGTCCATCTCCTCTTCCATAAACTCGCCTTTTTCGAGTTTGATTCAGAGATGGTTTTCCTGACAAACAGTGAAACATTCACGGAGGAGAAGGACATGGTCCTCTTGGGTATTGGTACCCAAACTCAGATCATCGATGTGGGCCTCCATTTCTGCACCTCGAGAAATCAACTCCTGTACTAGAGGTCTGCGCCTCAGTATGTACAAAATTGTGTTCATCACTTCCTGGAAAAGTGCTGGGGCATTAGCCACCCCAAAAGGCATGACCTTCTACCTAAACACATGAAGCCGGTCCGGCTGCCCCACGACCGTCTTCGGCACAGAGCTCGTAATGGTCAGCGCCGTGTTTAATATTTCTATTTTTTCTGTCTATTTTTTTATATATGCTTTTGCATATTTTTTTTTGTTTGCGAGCTTGTAGAGAGAGCGCGCTGCAAAGCGCGAGTCGCGGTCACCAGATCAGAGATGTGACCGTCAGCATTGACTACAGAGTTTATGAAACTCACGGATTTATAGTATAAAAAGCCTTTTGAACGCTGTAGTTATAGTTATTGCAACTGCCCGAATTTTTAAAGACGATTCTCGAATGTAGTAGAGTAGATCCTTCACGAAAGGGCCACGTGCATGCCCTCTTCTTTGTATGCTACGTGTCTGCAGGTATGCGCCAGTGGTGAGGCCCGGCAAGGGTCTATGAATCTTTCGTACAGTGGGTATGGATGAACCTCATGCAGAAGGACGTAGAAGACGACATGAAACGTGTTGAGCTTGCATGCCCCTGACCGGGTTCAGGTGTTGTTTGCAGGATTTTTGGATAAAAAGCAGCAAGGCTTTTCCGAAACAGCAGGCGGAGATCAGCGGAACAAACATGGAGTGACCAAGTCCACGTGGGGGATGAACAAAGAAGTTCAACCCAAACAGGTCCCAAAGGGAAATGGGTAGGTATTGAACTCCAACGGCGGAGAGACCCAACCCTTAAGGAGCCGCCGGACAACTCCAGCTTCCAAGAAATGGCCGCCAAACACCAAGACCAGGAGCACCCAAGGGGCTAGGGCTCTGGCCCTGTTACAGAAAGATTCATAATTGGTCTTGCATGTCTTGCACCCACCTTGCCCAGGCCACACCGCATGTCAGACGACGACGGTGACTTTCATTCTCCACTGCCCAGCTCAGATTCGCGTGCAACGAGTCCATCATCGCGTAGCGAGTGGGAGTCACGCAGCGCTGCAAGTTCTGCGAATGCGCGGAGCAACGGCAATCGAAGTCAAGACAACTTCAGCCATGTGGGGTACGAACACCAGTCCGACAACAGCGCAGCCGAAGGAGATCCCTGGTGGACGGATTTGGATGAAGCAACGCTGCAGAAGCTCTTCGAAACCAGTCCAAGGGAGTACATGGAGATTCGCGCGGCGAGTGAAGCCAGATCAGCGAGTTCAGACTCCGTTGAGGATGCAGCAGCAGCCATGAAGCGACTATCCATGACGGTGCCGCTATGGGCACCTATTATTCAAATGCCGGAGATCCCGGAGGACCAGCAGCATACTGGTGATGCGGCGGGTCACTGCAAAATATGTGGTCCAGATCTGTTCTACATGTGCCTGCCATCGAAGTGTCCGTTGAGGAAGCGTTGGTAGAAGAAAGCCGTCGCGAGCAAAGTCTTTGTGAGCCACACAGACCAAGCACAACGTCCCACGCCACAGGGACTTCGTCAAACCTGGGGAGCGAGTACTCTGACGTGAGGAAGGGGCGTCCACGCGTGCCGGCTGCTGAAGCGACGTATGAGCGACGTGGGATGGATATGATGGAGTGGATGTGCGTGAACGGCCGGTTCCAAGGCCGTCGGTTCACTTCTAAGAAGGGGGGTGAAGCCGGTCCGGCTGCCCCACGACCGTCTTCGGCACGGACCTCGTAATGGTCAGCGCCGTGTTTAGTATTTCTTTTTTTTCTGTCTAATTTTTTATATATGCTTTTGCATATTTTTTTATTGTTTGCGAGCTTGTAGAGAGAGCGCGCTGCAAAGCGCGTGTCGCGGTCGCCAGATCAGAGATGTGACCGTCAGCATTGACTACAGAGTTTATGAAACTCACGGATTTATAGTATAAAAAGCCTTTTGAACGCTGTAGTTATAGTTATTGCGACTGCCCGAATTTATAAAGACGATTCTCGAATGTTGTAGAGTAGATCGTTCACGAAAGGGCCACGTGCATGCCCTGTTCTTTGTATGCTACGTGTCTGCAGGTATGCGCCAGTGGTGAGGCCCGGCAAGGGTCTATGAATCTTTCGTACAATGGTTATCGATGAACCTCATGCAGAAGGACGTAAAAGACGACATGAAACGTGTTGAGCTTGCATGCCACTGACGGGGTTCAGGTGTTGTTTGCAGGATTTTTTTGATAAAAAGCAGCATGGCTTTTCCGAAACAGCAGGCGGAGATCAGCGGAACAAACATGGAGTGACCAAGTCCACGTGGGAGATGAACAAAGAAGTCGAACCCAAACAGGTCCCAGAGGGAAATGGGTAGGTATTGAACTCCAACGCCGGAGAGACCCAACCCTCAAGGAGCCGCCGGACTACTCCAGCTTCCAAGAAATGGCCGCCAAACACCAAGACCAGGAGCACCCAAGGGGCTAGGGCTCTGGCCCTGTTACACACACGACCCTTAGGGGTCATAAAAGCCAGCAGTTCCTGAGCTGCGGCGGTTAGGTCTACCTGCCAGAAAACACTGCGTTTGTCCATTTTGGTCTTGTACCGGCATTTGGCAATACGCTCCAGGGTATTTTCCATGTTGGGAATACTCCCTGAGTGGTTTTGGGTTTTCTTGTTGACTTCACCATAGTCAACAACCAATGGTAGGGCAGTCGATCCTGGTTTAGCAACTAGGAAACAGGGACTGCAGTGATGAGGGTAGTCCCCCTTCTTATATTCTTCCACGAGGCCAGCATCAATACATTCCTGGATCTGGCGCTCGATTTCTTCAACCTGTTCCTGAGGAGCGGGATAGGGACGACGCCTCAGTCGCGTCTTCTCCAATTCAGGTTTCAGTTTCAGGTCCATCTGGACTAGTTTTTTACAGGAAAGGGGAGGCGGCAGGGCGCCGAACACCTCCTCATACGTTACGAGCAGTTTCTTCAGTCAGGGGTCAAGGTTAAGACTCTTGATTTTCTGCAGGAAATCCTCCTCAGCATGGAGGTTGCTCTTACCATGCTCTTTCTTTTTCTGCCGATCAGCAGTTTCGCAGGTACTGAGCCATCGTCCCACTCAGGGGGACATTGCTGCCCATAGTGCAGAGAATACACCAGGGATATCTCAGGGTGAGGCAGCGTGTAGGATTCATCGTCCTCCTCAGACCAGATGGAGGATTTCCAGGTCTGTCTGGGGTATTGTAGGCGCTCTTGGCGCTCAATACCTTCGGCCTTCAGGTAAAACAGCCGTCGGAGTTCCTGAGTGTCGTGCTCAGACAGTGACATGTTATTAGAAGCAGGCCGCGCTAGAGCAGCAGGACTCTGGGCCACGGGTTCACCTTAGTGTGTATGCTGCATGTGCAGCACCGGTTTCCCAACAGGGGAAGTTGGTTCTGAGGTTGACTCTAGGTCTACCTCCCCCAGCAACAGCTGCCCCAGGAAGGCACTGTGTTTGAGTTCAACGCAGCTGGGATCAACAGGAGGGATAGTGCTGGCGAACTCAGACAGTTGGTCGTCCGCATCCTCCTTTACAGCTGCAGGTTCCAAATAACCATCGGTAGATTCACACCCTGTAAGTGTGGCAGATAGGTGCTCAGGAGATCATTTTTTGAGATCAGAAAGGGTAAGGCCACGATTTTCGGCCATGACCTCTTTCAGTAGCACCTGATCGAGATCACACAGGGGTACAGGATTGAGGGATCCATCGACAATGGATTAAAAACTGGCTGGTTCAGGGGCCTGCATAGCTGTGTTTGAGTCTTCGGGCACGTAAATGGGACCGTCGGGGAGTTGCACTCTTCCCAGGGTCATTCAGTCTAGCATACGGCGCCAATAAGTGTGTTCACCTGAGCAACCCCAGTCAGGGGTGCACATGACAACCCTTTCTCCCTCATAAGCGTTTTTGGTTAGAACTTTCGCGAGCAGGGAGAAGGGAGGGTTAGCATACGCTAGGCCCATTGCTTTCCAGAAGAAACGGAAAGCGTTGTTCAAATTTTTCGAGCAATACAACTGCATGATGTGCTGTCATTGGCTCGCAAACAATTCCACCTGGATCTCATCCAGGGTTACCTGAAGGGCCGCCAGTCCATTTTCAATAACGTGACGTGCCAATTGGTAGTTTACAGTTCGATAGTTAGTCTTGGCTGCGTAGCACAGCCCAGACACTTTTCGTCCTGACAGCTCCAAAGGTACGGAGAAGAGCCCACTGCCAACGTCGCAGTGCAGAGAATAGGGACGCTGGAGAGACAGCATTTTCACCTGGGGGTTTCTTCGTAGGAAGTCTGTACCAATGACGATGTCAAAGGAGTCAGTGTCCAACACTCTGCGGTGTTGGGTCACAGTTTCGTCGCCAAGACAAATAGTCACATCGACAGCCCCCAAGGAATGGATGGTACGCCCATCCCCTACTCTTATGGCCACTCTCTTAGTTTTCTTGAAAGTCTTTAGCAGGCGCCGGGCCACTATAGAAAGTGTTGCGCCGGTGTCAAGCACTGCTCCAAAAACTTGATCCCCGATTTTCACGAGGATCTAGAAAACCAAGTCCTCCTCTTCGGAGCCGCCCCCCTACTCCTCAGCAGGGAATTTGACATCCACCCCTGCAGCCATGAGGGATTTGGCCATCCAAGCCAGTCGCCTCTTCTTGGAGTTATTCCCCTCGGGGGTGGCGCTATCCCCCTGTGGACGCTTCTTGGGGTCACCCTCGGCAGGAGAGGGAAAAGTAGCGGGCGCTGAGGAGCGCCTCTGGGGGTTTGGGGCTTCTCCCTTGCCACCGCCCTTGCCACCTCCTTTACCACCCTTATCCCCATTTTGGGGAGTCCTGGTGGAAGTTTGGGTCTTCTGGCGTTCAGCCTCCTGTCGCTTGTGTTTGTCACTTTCTCGTTTCTTTATGTGACATTCGTCCTGGTAGTGACCACGTTTGCCACAGTAACCACAGGTGATGGTACACCTGAAATGGTCCTGATGGGTCAAAGTTTTCCCATCTTTGGTGTGTTGTTGTTGTTTCATCTGCAGCATACAACTACTGCGGTGGTGCAGTCAGGGGCATGACAAGGTCCCCCCTTGTCATTGACAGGCTTACAGTAGAGCAGTGGGGGCATACCTGCTTCAGGTTTTACCTCATTCATGGCACGCAGGTTACCCGTTCCTTTACCACCACTGGTTGGCGTTAGTGGGATATTTAGGTGCTTTCCCCTCGCCACGTTCGGGGGTAGGGGTACCACCTGCACCCAGGTGCTTTTTGAGCAATTTCTCTATGTGGGAGTCATTCTCCCTCTCGAGGGCCAGCTGGATCAGTAGGTCCACCAGGTCGTTGTATGTGTGGGTCAGACTCTTCCTCTCAGATGTAGTGCGGCAATGGTCCCACGTACGTGTGGGGATCTTACTCATGAGCCACAGGTGGGGCTCCGTGGCTCCATAGGAACCCACGTTCATCCGTGAAAGCAGATACTCCAGGTCGCACACGTATTCGGAGACTCGCACAGCGGAAGAAAACTCAGGGAGCAAAGGTAGCTCCTCTATCTGTGTGCGCACACTCAGGTCAGTCTCATAGACCGGGAAGGTTTTCTCCAGTCTTTGGAGCACCTCGGCCCATGTTGAACAGCTTTTCACTATCTGCTTCACCTGTTTTTGCAAAATTTTCTTTTTGCATGAGCGTTTCAGCAGTGAACATTTAGTGGTCACATCCGCATGGGATTGGCTAGTCAGTAAAAGAAACTCAGCAAATTCTTCTGCCCATTCGGGCAGGATTTTCGGGTCGAACTCCGGCCATTTCAGCTGGATGTTCGCCTGGGCAATAGGTCTGACACTCTTCCCACCCCCTGGGGTTAGGCCTGAAGGGGGAGGAGGTACGCCGGCGAGAGGTGCCAGGGCTGTTAGCCCCCTTTTCTCAGTCTCCGTCACAGGTACGTCGTGTAGTTCAGCGATAGGGACTGTCCTAGCGCGAGGGTGAAAAGGGCTGGGGCAATTGACCTTGGGTAGCAACCTGGATACCCTTGATCGTTTGAGATCCTCAGCTAGCGTGCTTAGTCCGGGTGAGGGTGAGAATAGTGCTGCTTTGGGTAAGGGCTCGGTGATACCCAACTTTGCCTTGACAGCCGCTGACAGGGCTGTCACAGGGTCTTCAGATCCGGATAGGAGCATGGCCAAAAGTTCGGCCGTGCGATCAAGAGCCCCTTGGGTTGGCTCTGGATTGAGAGGATCCGGACTCGTCTCAGGCGCCCTTGAGGTTGTCGGCAGGTCTAGATGCCATGCTCTCAGGTACTCCTGTACTTTTGGTCCTCTCAGTAGTGATACTGTCTCCGCTATATCTGTAGATGGCCCCGAAGAAGGGAACGCTCTATTTGGGGCGGAGACCCCAGGGCTTCAAGAGGTACTTCTCCATCTTCCCCTCTGATGTACTTGTGGTACTCCTCGTGGAGCATATACTCGTCCATCCTCCTTCGTAGGTCCTCTTGTTCTTCAGGACCCCCAAACGCCGTAGAAGAAGGGGCAGGGCAGGCCGACCTGGCGATGGAGGCGGCGACTCGCCTGCGGAGATGTTGCAGGCTGTCATCACCATGGGCCGTTAAGACTCCCATGGTTAAAGGGATTGTTCTGGGTGGATCCCTTGATTCGCCCTTCTGTGATCTGGAGCTTCCTGAGACCCCGATGCAGCTCTGAGTGGCCGTTCACTTTTTGGGTGGGCTACACTGCCAAGTTGGACTTGTACACTTCTGATCTGCCACGTTCTGGAGGACAGTTGAGTGTACATGTTCAATGTGCTTTTCAGTGTGCTTTTCTTGTGCTTCTGCTCAGAGTCGGTTCAAAAGGTAGCCAGGGCTTGCCTCTGCTACCGGAAAGATGTCCTTGATTAGTGCCCTAATGATTTTAATGAAATCCTCCAGATTTTGATGTTGAAAACCCAAACCAAAGCAGTAAGTAGAGCCAGAACAGGATACGGATCGAATCAATGAATAGTTTTGAAATCCAGTGTATCACAGAAGGGCTGCAGATAGACAAAGCAGGCTTAAATACAAAGGATAAAGCAAATGATTTTTAGTGAAAACTGGCATGACTTAGGCCTCCAAGTTAGCATCAAGCACTTCATGTGCACTCTTTTGGATGAAATGGAGTTGGTTAGGAATCTGGGGCATATGAGTAAGGCCGGACACAGGATATGGCTTGGCGGGCATGGCCAAGCAACTGAATTCAGAAAACAGTTAAAAAGTAGACCCACAATTAGTGGTAGAAACAGTTGAGTATAGGGGTCTTGGGGTGGGGGACCATTAGGCTTAACCTCCAAGGCCTTAGGCTTGAAATGCCTACTTTATTTCGGTATAACCTCCATGAAGGAAGATAGCTCCGCTCAGCTGAGTGGTAGGGGTGAACTTCATGGGGGGCTAGGGTTATAACCCTAGTTACTTTGAGAAAGTGTACTTTAAGCTTTAAAAGAGAGATAAAAAAATCTTAAGTAAGTCTTAGCATCAACAAAAGGGTTTTAAGGGGGGCTTGGCCTGGATCAAGCCCTCCAAGAAAGACATGGCAGTGACTTTTTCTTACTCTTTCTACATACGGAAATGGAATTGGGCCAGTGTCACACACTGAGACCTTGATGTTTCATGGCTCTCTGTATAGGGAACCAAGATTTGGCCAATCTCGTGTGGCGATTGTTCATGACCCCCTATGTAGAGAACCAAGATTTGGTTAGTCTCACCTGGTAATATTGTTATTCTTCATTGCTCTTTGTACACGGAAATGAGATTTCGTTACCGTATTGGAAAGGCGTGGCCTAATATTGAGCTAGCCACAACCTACGAAATATATATCTAAGTACCTGACTTACAAATGACTTTTAAGGGCAGTAACTGCCGCAAAAGCGTTTTTTTCCACCACTTTCATCGTACGCTTTTTCTAGCACCGATCTTTCATTTTTCGGAGCTCAATGTTGGACGCCATTGTTTTATTATCAAAAATGAAGGTGGATAACAAGGCGATTGAAATTAGGTTGTGGTTCATCAAAACGGAATACCGTGCGGCAGATTTCTCAATTTTCCAGTTTGTGTGGTATTGCGGTGAAGATCATCTGGCTCTATCCGCCCGCCTTTTTTCCATTACGGTGGATGGTATCCAAGGTTTCGGAGCAAATATTGCCATTATTTTTGCTCAAGATGAACCATTTTCCCTCTTGTCTTTGTCGTGTGTGGTAGCTTGGATCCACTTGTCCAAACAATGTTCATTGCATTTGGTTATAAAGATATGATCACACCGGAGATATATCAGGCAATCAGTCTCCAGCGTCTAGTGAATCGGCTTAACCAATATCAATCTTATTGCACTGAACTCCTTTGCTCACTCATGTGTAGCTCCTTCGGCTTGTTCCTTTTCTATGTCCTTACCCTTCTTGTCTTGTTGGGTGTTTTTTGTATCCAATAAACAAAGAGACCCCTGGCATTAGTGATGAAGAGGCCATAAGAAAAGGCAGGCGAAAGAGATCATACGGTGTGACCAAGTAGCTCATGAAACGGGGTGCTAAAACTGAGTTGTTCCTTAATTTGCAATCCATGGCAATATTGTTTGGTATGTGACACATGTCTCAGAAACACACGGACTTTAGTGAACAAATCAAGTCAGTAAAAGCAGCAAAGCAATCACACAGTTCCAAGCATCAATGATGGCAAAAGGCAGATTTGGACAGCAAATGCGGCACCAATAAGGGTTGAAACAGGCAAAATTGTCTTCAAAACAACAAATTTTGGACACCTCAGCACTAGAGGAGCCGATGTAGTGTTGTGGCTGCATGAAGACGAAGGGATATCAAACCAGAAACGGTATTTGATGAGTGTAGTACACATTGAAGCGGATCCATGGGAGCACTCATTCTAATTGCTCCGTCTCATAAATTGGGGTTCTATGATCTCTTGCTGCATGGCCCGTTATAGACAAGAATCTTTGGACAATAATTTTCGCACTAATGCTACTCTTGTACATAGTGCGATCTCAGGTTGAATTTCGGCTCGCCATGAACGCTCCTTAGCCTATGGTGAGCCCGCTTTGTGGTATGCGCGCCTGGGGTGCAACCGCCATGCGTTCAACAGAATCTTTGCGCAAATGTCTCTAAAAGCCACATCTCACCTATTTTAGT
Source organism: Eutreptiella sp. 'Long Island Sound 2002' (assembly GCA_964036045.1). Taxonomy (NCBI): domain Eukaryota; phylum Euglenozoa; class Euglenophyceae; order Eutreptiales; family Eutreptiaceae; genus Eutreptiella; species Eutreptiella sp. 'Long Island Sound 2002'. The sequence goes on from OZ038385.1 coordinate 76,129,506, forward strand.
TCACAAGGACCTCCAAGCACGAGAGCCGGGCAATGTTGTTTCACGATTTAGATCCTCAAGGAGCCCGTTGAGCGCTCGCGCATCCGCTGAATTATCAACCTCACCTACAATTGTGTCCAAACCACGTGCACAGTGGTATAAATTAATGTAATCTTTCACACGCCAGCTTCACACAAGAATCCATATGTGCACTACTCTTCAAGTCACTCTCTCCAAGCAATGTGGAGTGCCTTATAATGAACAACTTTTGGCACCAAGATACAACATTGAGGAATACGCCGTTGTCATGCACACAGCCACAGAGTGGACCCAAAAGCCAAGTTTTGTGACAATCCAAGAGAAGTGGAAAGATGCGGTGCCGCTACCAAGCTTTTGAGTCGCACTAAGCCCGAAGCACATCGCACTGTACTTCTATACACAGTCTGTTGGCACAACTCGAGCACCATGGGTAGCTCACTTCACCTTTTCTACCCCACGGCCTCTAAAGACCTGTATCACTGTGTAGTAAGCTAAAAGAAAATGTTCTAAGCTACTTTTCTATGTACGGATGTAGCGCAACAACACCTCCTCGAATGCTAAGGCCAAGGAGCTAGTTAGTGTGCCAAATCTATGAAACTTAAGCTGCCAGTTGCGATTAATGCTGCCGATAGTTAATTGGTAATGCTACAGGTCAAACGTTGAAGTTTTAATTGTTCTGGGCTCATTACTGAATTTTGGACAAGCGGATATTCAGTGCCAATCCGGACCCTTGGGAGAGGTCCAAGATTACCGAATAATACTGAGTTTCGTAGTGGTGGTTGAGCAACCAAAACTTGTTGCGGGTGCATCATACGGCCTCTAGTTAGAGAAAGACTTTGTCAACAAATGGGTTTAAGTGTCCTTTGGTATATCCTATTGGTTAGGTGGCCAGTATAGCTGACAAGGAACGCAAAAAACATCTCTGCTTTGTCCTAAAAACTTTGATAGATGAGGGTGGTACAACAACTAGTCCCTGGTACAACAACCGGTTCCTTCGCCTTAGAAATAAAAAGCAACTACCTATTCGCACCCATTCTCCTTCGAATAACACTTTTTTCGTACCCAATCCTTCTCCATCCTTGGTGGCCGCATCATCCGCCTTTTTTCTATAAAAGCCACACATCATGCTTGGGCCTATGAACAAGAGCAAAAGGCATAGACCCATGCGGACAAAAAAATCCACAACCGCGTACACATCTCAATCGCCAAATGCTACAACCACAGCAACACGCCTCAGAAGGGGTGTATGATTTATGCCGAAAATGACGATTTTTGCAACAAAAAGCGGTTATTTTGGTGTCAGTGGTGGAGGCAACGAAGGCTAAAATTGTGAGAAAAATGTCCATTTGTACAAGAAAAAGCATTACAACAATTCGTTGACAAAAGACATAACAAAACTGGGCAAATGGAGGAAAGCGGTGTCGTGCCAGTGGTAACGGGTAATGCATCAAATTTTGCCCAGGTGCATTGGTGAAATCTGCACAATTCATAAATGGTATTCTTTGCATGTTGACCCGGCAAAGCACAAAAAAAACAGGCGGCAGGAACCAAGAATGGTCCTGCTCAGCGTTTGTTCAATTTTGAACGTTGCAACTGCTCAACTTCAGGTCACGCACACTCAATCGTTTCACCACACCCACACATCCACATAGGTAGTCTGTACTGATGTACAAACTTGCAAAACTTTCGTGAATACTTCCAGGTGTAGATAACTGAAAAAGGCGAAGCAGCCCGTTTAAACAAATTGTGAGCAAAGAATCATCATCAACAACAACACTTCCAAACTGCCACAACAGGGCGGTATGGCATTGCTTTCCGACTGAAAGGCGACAAAACTAAAGAGGCACATTGTTGTACCTTTTGTGGCACAACACAGTAAGAATTCAGCAAAACACATAGACAACCGGAAACAGTGCAAGACAATGATTATGCCTGTACCAAAAAACGAAAACCTTCGTGCCCAGTATTTTGGAACATATTATATTGTACAATGTGGAGGATCGCAAAATCAATACAGGCTTACACCAGGATCAAACAGAACCTCCCAAGCATGAAGGAAAAGGTGGCGGAACTGCAAAATGATCTAGGTTGCTCAACTGGTATACTTCCTGAATATTGACTGGCAGATTCATCATTGCACTCTTCAACTAATGTCTTACTAACGCACACCTCTGGCGTACCACAAGTCTAGCTGCAGAACTAATTGGTAGAAAGACATTGGCAGCAACATATATATTGTGGCACTGAGGACAGCAGCAGCAACATCCATCTGCCTACAGGAGGTTGTAGCAGAGTGGGTAAGATGCTGCCAAATGGTCCATGTCATCTGAATAACGGTGCAAATGCAGCGCACTTGAGAATTGCTTGAGCTTCAGTGAGGACCCCTGTTTGGCATTGATTGTTGGCTCGGATTACAGGTCCAAACAGGGCAGGAAGGCGGAGAGCATCCTGTACACCTGGTGACTAGATACAAGCTGGATCTAGATCCAGGTTCATACCGCATCAGTGGGGCGCAGGCGGACACCCATATCGAACAACAAGAACACGGTAGTGGGTGTGCGCCAGCGAAACGGCACTCCGACGCTGCTTGATGAACGGACATCAGGGAAGCAAGAGCAAAAAACACCACCACCACCACCACCACCACCACCACCGCAGGCAACCAACACCCAACGAAACCCAACAGCACCCAACAACACTCATCTCTGGGTTGTCCAAAATCTGGGCTGCACATTACGGATGGGAGTAATTAAGTGGCTTTTTGGTGAGTATGGGTCGCAGGGCAGGGGCTCTGGGGCATAAGCGGAAGACACGGAGGACTTGTATTGTCGCAGACGGTCTGTGCCTCCTCGCATTCGTCCTATAATCAAAATTTCACATCTCAAGCCCCTCCCCTAATCTTCCTGGTGTATTGCCTGGTGTGTGTTGCATGGCATCCCCTGCCCTGCACAATTTGACTGCTTTGCCGCACAGCATCAGCCCTGCATCGCACACAGGCACAAGTGGTCTGCGCGGAAGCATGGCTCCTGAGCGAAGGAGCCACGAACCTTTCAAATGAAGTACAAGCGTCGACGTGCGAGAGACCGAGTAGCGCGACGGACAGAGCGTCCAGCTGCTACACACCGCGTCATCAGCCACACACGTAGCGCATGCACACTTTCCAGTGGCGTGGGGTCTGTCATGCGTGCCGGTGGCTATTCTCCATTAGACACGCGGGAGGCACACTGCACAGGGCTGAAACAGTATCGGCACCAGGGTACGCTTTGTTAAGCGGACCCGATATCAAACGAAACGGTAGCTGAAAATCCGGGGCAGCAGACAGCGCCGCAAGAGAATTATTGGGCAACGTTGACCACAAAGTGCAACGGAGAAAAACAAGCGCGGGATGAACGACATGATCAATTCAATCCAACAAATTATTGCGGCCAAGGGGGGGCACAACAGCTCTCAAATCCCAGACAAAGGCACAACAGGCACTACCACCATCACATTAGAGCGTCCATGCAGGCACGTTAAACAAGCAACAGCGCGCCATTACACACGTATAAAGTGCGTTCATTTCAACTCAAGAAGAATGGGGGTTTTCTGAAACCGGCTCGAATGAAAATCTGGTGCAGTCCTGGTGGTCGGGGTGTGCAGTTTCCGCTGCATTAGATGTCAAATTGCTGGGGCAGCCTGTGTGTGTTCTTCGCTCCTACTTTCCTTCGCTGCAGTCCCTGCTTTGCTTCCGTTTCCATAGCCTGCCCTCTCCCTTCACCCGTTCGCTGGCCACCCTGTCGTTGGGGGGTGGCCGTCAGCAAACATAACCGCACAAATCTGTCCCTCACGTCCCGAGGCCAAAGGGGGCCCATCGATTTGCGCCGGGGGGCAGAGGAAACAACCCACAGGGTCCCCTCACAAGGCGACACTGACACTGAGGTTGGGCTCAGGAGGTTCGGGTCTTGCATGGGGGAATCCATTCTCGAAACCCGAAGGCACGTCCGAGGCACGGGCCCCTTTCAGGATGCCTCCACATCCACACCATCCCACCCTCCTTCATAGCCCCTGTGCGCATTAAGACCATTCCGTGCACATTCATACCCCTCCCTCCCTGGTGCAAGCATGGGCTAGGGTCCCGAAGACAAGCCGAGAGGCAGTTGCCTTATTCGCAAGATACCGTAGAGGAATGGCCTCTGGGAGGTAGCCACACCGCCACAGGCGACAGAAGTTCCCAGAGCAACCAAAAATTGACCAGTAATCAAAGCATGAATAAAATACGAGCACAGGGAGGACTCCTTTTTCGCAGCATTTCTCTGTCAGACCATACAGCACGTGCGCTCTCCCTGTGATAAAAGTCAAATCTTTTCTTTTACCACCCATGCACAGCATTGCAACTTAACTCCTGTCGTATTGGGGTCCCCAATGCAGGACTTGGATAGCGCCTAGGATAGAGCGCCGGGCGGTGGCTTTCAGGCCTCAGGCCAGGCGCACCTGACGATGTCCTTGGATTGAAAAAGACCCAATTGTAAGCGCATTTGTAGGACAGTACCTCCTATGGGGCAAGTGCAGTGTAAGTGCAGCAAAAGGTGAAATTGTCATTGCTACAGCCTTTTTCTCCAGAGTCCACTGGGACCCCGTGTCCATTTGGAAAGCTCCATGGGGGACCCTGGCGGACTCTCACATGTCCACGTTCAGGCGTGGAGTCGGTGCGGCCCTGGAACAGAAAATCTTTTCCCTTCCCAGCAAACCCGGAAATCATTGCAATCATTGCACCAAACTACTGCTGCTGATGTCGTGCATCAGCGTCACGGGTTTGAATGTGGCTGGAGGCTCTCTGCCTCTAGCAGCTTCCACATTGGAACATTCACCGAAACTTAGAACCAAATCTGAGCTGCACAGACCAGCATGATGGCTCATGCATGGACGGTCCACTTGGAGCGTGGCATGCGGTTCAATATCCATCTGCATATCAGGGGCAGATGGACCGGGGCAATGCACCACTGCGCACAGCCCGGAGACCACAGCGCGGCGGGTTTGTAACAATTATGATGCGCGGGCCGGGATACGAAGACCCGAGGGTAGACAGTGCAGCATTCTTTGAACATGCACTGCAGGCAAGTTTCATCAGTCCTGGTTTGGAGGCCACAATGCCCTATGGCGGTCCTTCTACAGTGATTGCTGCAGAACTGCAGCACACTCCTGCACTGGCAACTTGTGAGTCGGAAACGCCGGGCTGCTGGTCTCTCTGCGCATTGCGTGCATCCCGCCCCCCCCCCCCCGCCCGCCCTCCTGACGTGTTTGGATGGCCCAGGAACATGGTGGAAACCCAGGTTCTTGCCATGCTCCTTGGGAGCCCCGCCTGCTGGGCAAGCGTGGTCGTTTAGAACAGCTCGCTATCGATCCATTCAAATGGACGTGGGTAATAAGCACCGATTGCGTGAGAGGGCTCATCTGCGACAGCACCTCGCGCAGGATGCCTGCTTGAATCATTTCGGGGAGGGTGCCGCCTCCTCCCCCATCGTGCAGTCCCGACGGCCTTGAGCCCTGTCCATGGACCAGACAGCAGAGCAACTTAGCAACAGCGAGTGAATACTGCGGGGGACTGCGAGGGGAGCGGTGCCGCTACCCTCAATCTGTGGGTCCTCCAGGCCTCCCAAGTGTTTCCTCATCAGCCGTCGGGCGCTGCGGCTGCAACTCCACAAAGGTGTGGGAAGCAGGACAGAGGAAATCGCAACGTGAGGAACTGCAGCGCCAGACTGGGGGCCTTCCTCACCGTTCTGGCCAAAACAGGGACAGCCCGAGGGGCCCGATGGACTGTATTGCACTGCTTTGGCCTTTTGGCCTTGCATGTGTGCCGAAAATGGGCAAAGTTCTTGGAGGGTTTGAATTACTGACCAGCGTCATTGCCAACCGATGATTGCATTACATCAAAGGCTACGTGCTGCGATCACCCTTTTCCGTTGGGGGCAAGGCTCTGAGGTGCTGTGGGCCGGGATTCCAATGGAACCCCCCCCCCCCCCGTGTCGGGGAAGCGGGATGCGCTGCAGACGCAGGGCTGTCCTGCCGAGGCCGTGCGCAGGAGCCCCCCAGGCATCCCCCTTGCGGATGTGTGCCAATGGGCCAGACACTGTCCGTAACGAGTATGGTGCTTGTCAAGGGTGTTGTGGCAGTAAGGGTTGTCCACGATCTCAGGTGCCTGTTGGGCTGCAAATGATGGGGTCCCTCATAGAGGACTCACCGGAAAGACAATTCGTGTTTCAAAATGCAAAACGAGAGTTACGGATCAGCAAACAGCTGTTGGACAAATCACAACAAACATGGGTCTCAACAATGGCTACGTTTGCCTACCCCCTGTGTGACATTCCGTCTGGTTGTTGCTCTTTTACGGGGCCCTGGACGGTCACCCGTTCTTCCCTTCGCATGTTGCGTCGGGTCGCTACTTTCTGTCGGCCGCTGCGGCCGGTGCTCTTGCTGGTGTCGTTTCCGCGTTCGCGGAGCCCAGTAATTGGCGTGTTGGGACTGTGCTGAATGTGGCATGGTGTGCCGTTTGCGTGTCAGCGGCGCCCAATAATTCTCAACAATGGCTACGTTTGCCTACCCCCCGCCCTTGCCCAAGCAACGGCAAACAACCAGAAATTGACAAAACCAACGCCCAGTGTTGCTTGGACAAGGGTGTTGCTTACGCGTTACACTGTGCATGGTACATGCCAAAAGACATGGTGCACTGTTCTGAAAACCAAGGGGCACAATATGCGACAAAGGCCATCGTGCCCAAATCAGCTTCCTTGACACAAAATATGAATATCATGCATCTCAAAACCCCAGGTATCACACAGCACACATAGCACACAGCAGGACCAATTGAAAAAATGCACCGCCAAAATCCACGGTCCGAAAATTGACAGAACGAACGCCCAGTGTCGCTTGGACACAGGTGTTGCTTGGCCATAGATGGACGATGGTCGTCACCCTCCAGACTCTCTCTGGCAATCCCAAAATTCATGTATCGCGCGGCGGAGCCACGACACACATTGTCCGAAATGTCCAGCAAACCGCCGTTGGACGCCGCCACAAAATTGGACCTGCTGTCCAGCAAGGTGCGGTGAGGTGTTGCTTGGACAAAGCGGGGGGGCTGGGGGGGGGGGGGGGTACCTCCAGCCGCTCTGTCCCACAGGCGTGCACTCCCTGCCAGGCCTGGCGGTGCGTCAAAACCGGCACCGATGCACAGTTGTGACGCATTGAAAGGCCACGAGACAAGGAAGGGCTCCGTAGGGAATACCCGTGCACTCTGCATCGGAACCCCAGGCGAGTGCATTCAAACAAATTTGCAAAGTTCCTTTGTGTAAGGTGGGGTACGCGCAGTGGCTGTGTGGCGGTTCATGAAAGTGACATTCGGCCATGTTTGGACGTGGACACGTACTTGTGTGACGGCTGCGTCGCATGTGTGTACGGGGCCTCGCATGTTCTTCTCTCGCCAGCATCCCTCCCCCCCACACACCCACTGTTCCAGTGTGAATGCACGTTGCATGGCACCGCGGTGCGGCCCTGTCTGTGTGGTATGATGCTGTGCGACTAATGGCCTCGAGCGGCCCTGTTCTGCCTCTGCAAACCATGCCCACTACTGATGTAGATTGCCGCCTGTCCACGCACGTGCCAGCCACACCATTCAGCCCTGGAAAGCCTGCGCTGTGGGCGGAAGGAAAAGGAAAAGACAAGAAAAGCAACGATCATTTCCACGGTTCAGAAAAGTGCCCAAAACAGCCCCTCGCCCCGTTTGGAAAGGGCAGCATTTGCGCAGGGGGCCGCGGGGGCGGGGGGGGGCTGTGTGGTCGATCCTGGCACAAGCAGCAGCACATGGACCACCAGCGTTCAGGCAGGATGAGGACCGTGGCATCTGGCACAGGGGGTAAGATGCTGCTACAGATCAAATACCAACTGAACGAGTGGAGATTCCGCATGATATTCGCAGGGTACTCCTATTGTGCAGTACCACTCAGCCAGGCCATACCACCAGTATGGCCCCGGGGAGGGGGTACCAGCACAGGAGCGGGAGGGACCTAACGAGGGGCAGGCAGACGGATCTGTGCCCGAAGAGACACCGCGCATGATTGGTTGGACGCAGTGCTGTGAAAATGCGGGGGCTGGGGATGCCGTAAGCCCGTCTCCATTTTGCACGTGAGATCCTGGGATATGGAGTTCGAGCCCACGTCAGCTCACGTCTGCAACCGACAGCAGTTGGAGGACAACCGGCGGCAGTTGGACGGTAACCGTCGAGGGTGATCCGCGACTCTCTAGGCTGGGCACCGCTTCAATTTCGGAGGCAGGGCCATCGTCAACTTCCCCTTGGCCGACTCTGGGCCCTCCCAGGCCTCCCGTTTGACACCTGCTTTTGGGGATGCTTTTGGAGAGAGCTGCTGCTGCTGCTGCAGGGCCCGGGTCCAGCGGCTGAAGACCACCCGCAAAAAGATCTCCCACCCCAGCACGGCCTCTTCGGAAGGATTCACTTTCTCCTTCAGCGTCATCATGAGGCCCATGTGGAAGGGCTCGAAGTCCTCCGGGCCAAGCTTCAGTCGCCTATGCGCCCGCACGAGCTTCTCGAGGTTGCCAGAGTCCAGGCACCACACAATCTGCCGCAGCATTTGCGGCATCATCATGGTCTGCACAAGGACACAGCAGCACAAAAATCCAGGAACCCCAAGCGAGCCGTTTGGGCCCCACAATCTAGGGCCACGTTAACGAGAGGATGCCATTCGTGCATGTAGTGCAAGGTTTTTGCATTGTTGGTGGTCAAATGTGCTCCTGAATCATTGAAGGCCACACAGGGGGCCTGAAGATTGAAGAAAATCATGATATCATCCATAGTGGGGTTGCTTGTAGAAGGGTCCAGTGAATGCCCGGACGGAAGGGGCTGAATGGGGCTGTGGCTCTGCTGTGGGCATGGTGCAGAACAACCATCCCCTTGGCGTTGCGGTCGGTTGCCGTCCTCTCAACGCACATTATCATTCCCAGCACATGCAAAATCACCGACAGTACCACCTGAAATTGGCAATTTTTTGTGCCTGAGCCTCATCAACCCGCAGGCATTCAGCCATTCCTGGGAGCTGAGTCCCTGGGTCGCTGTTGAAATGAGGAGGTATTATAAAATGACACGTAGCACAGGGCTGATTCTGAACGAGATGTTTTTTTTTTGCGCCGCCAGAAGCACCCCACCCCACCCCCACAATGACTGCTGATGTGGAAAAAGTCTCCTTCACCGAGTATCTTCATTCTGGCAACGCACAACGCACACGAAAATCCGAATGAACTAACTTCAAGATTCTTCATGTTTGTTTCAGAGAAAAGGCTCTGAGAATGCCCGTCCAGGGCAGGTGCGGCATGCATTAGGCCCCATGATGCATGGCTCAAGATGATGGCAAACCACTTCATGGCGGTCGTTTGAGGCACACGTACGGTGATACCATCAAAATGTGCCCAGAACAGATGGCTGTTTGACCCAGAAAGCATTGCTTCAGCGGCGGCCTGAGGGACTACTTCAGGGGCCCCAGCCACCTGGGCCGTGCTTGCGGAAGGCAGGGGTTTACCTGCCGCGCCATGTCCACGTGCGAAAACATCTCTGAGATCCGATCCCCGCCGATTATGAAGATGTTGCTGTACGCCGCCACCCCGAACTCCGTGAGGCCACCCGGAAGCGCAGCGATGCTCTCCCACGTGGACCGCAGCAAGCGCAGCTCAACCCTCGGGTCGTCCTCGGCCTTCACGTCCGACCACGACTTGGGGGTCTTAGGGGTCGTCAATGCAGGAGAGAAGGGCTCAATGGACTCCCCTGACTTCAACGCCACCTCCAACTGCTTCAAGTCCTGATGGAACATAGGGGAGAGGAATATGGACAAAAGAGAGACGGGCAGACAGAAGAACAAATTTCCGAGACATTCAAGGGCCCGCTGAGCAAAACAATTCAGACGATGAATGCAGAGCACCTTTGGAGAATTCAGGTTGGGTTCTGATTTGTGGAACTAAAAGATGCTTGGGACACCTCTGTCCAAAGCTGTGGTCTTGTCCTGCGGTACGAAGGGTTCAGATTGCATAGTGTCCAGGTGAACCATGAAAATGGAGCAGGTTTACTGGATGGTACTTCCGGTTCAGTGCACTTGTTTGTGTCTTGAGGAGACCTGCCTCCAGGCTGTGTGTGGTTCCAGTGGGGCTACATGTGGGCACAGGGGAGGGGAAAGGGGGAATGTGGGGCGGCTGTTGACCATACTGCCCCCTTCGTATGGTCACTTGGGTGGGATTTACTGTGTTTTGGTAGCTTGACCCCAACAGCCCTCCCAGCATCAACCAACATACGTTTCCCTCAATTTCCCTCAACCCCTCAAAACTATTGAAGAAGATGTACCTGACACCAGCATCTGCATCTTCAACAAAAACACAATGGAAGGCAATAGAGGGATGATGTACATCCACTCCCGAAAATCAAACACCCACGGTTCAACACAACACTACATTCAAGATACCTAGAATTCAGTGCACCATTGATGTGATTCTGAACCCTCAGACCGTGTGATGCAATCTTTTGTGGAGAGCACCCTGCAAACATCACTTTTAGGAATCATTGAACGTGAAGCTTTTCAGTGCTGATTTGTCCTTATGAGCAAGGGAATAGAAATTCCGCCCTCCACACCCGCCTCCCCAATCGCCTGCCAATTTTCCATATGGTTTCATTGGGTGGAATAGGTGAAATGCCATCTGGAAAGTCGGAAATCAGGGCTGTTGCTTCCTCGTTACGTCATATTGGCTGGTGTTGGCCAACGATTGGCTCCCCACTTTAGGGACCCTAGGACAGCAACAGCATGGGTTGTGCAGCCACCATCTCTGGGGACCTGATACAGCAGTAGTTATGCAGCCACCATGTGTCTCTCTGCTCTGGAATCCTGAGCAGTGCAAGGGTTACGTAGCCATCATTCACCTTCCTGTTCTAGGGACCCCAAGCCATTGTTTGTGGTTGGGACCCTGAGCTGGCAGGGGTCAACAGTTGCCTCCTCCCTGTTCTGTACACCCCATAATGGCAAGTTTGCCATCCAGTTCATGAGCATACTGCTTCCTTTAATGTTTCAGATACTTGTGGCCCATCTCTTTTCTTATGGTACAACTCTTCAATAAGGCACATACTCCCTGCTGTCTCAGGATTCCCAGAGTGGGGCAACATATGGTGACTGCATGACCCTTGCCTTCATGGAGTCTCCTGAATGAGGAGACATATGGTGGTTGCACAAGCTTTGCTGTCTGGGTCCCCAAAGCGGAGCCAAATAACGGGCTCTGGCGCAACACTGTATGAAAAGGCATTGCAAAAAAACCCTCCCCATACAACGAGATAGCATTACTTATTCGGTACACCTTGAGATGGCAGAAGTGGTGTCGCCTTCCCACCTTGGAAACCGCAAGATGGTAGGGTTTGTGTAGGACCATACTTTGTGGTAGGAGGCATTGTTGTTGCTGATACCAGTAGTTTTAAGGCGTTCTCCCTTAGATGGGAACACGGGATGTTTCAGTTTTTCACCCCTTTTCACCTCTTTCAACCCTTTTCACCCGTTCCTGTCCTTTGTAGGTGGAGATTTCACATTCGCGCTGCAGCAAGAGTCAGCAGACCCCAGAAAGGGGGGGGGGGGCTTTTACATCTCAACATTTGCATCCAATTCGAGATGACACCATGGATTTCTTCGAAGCAGCCCCCTCACACCCACCACCATCATCGGCGACTTCAATGCAGCGCCCACAGAAGCAGCACGCACAGGAGATGAATGGGGAGGACAGGCTGTGGTGTGGTCTTGGGGCAGTGGGCTGCAAAGTTGCAGAGGCTGTTGGCTCCAAAATGGGGACTCTCGACTATTTTTGGGATGCACGCGTCCATGGATCACAGGAATTCACAAATTTCTCAATTTATTCGCTTTCCCCAATTTTACCCTGAAATTGCGCACTATGACCGCGCTGTGCATGCCCCCCCCCCCAACCCTTGGGACATGAAAAAAATAACTTGCATTGCAACATTTCATGTACTCGCAATCCACTGTTTGTCGTGGGAAAAGAAACTACTCAACTCACAGCATACACTTGGGAAGGTGTGCCTCAAGGCGACAGACGGCCAATGGTTGGCAGTGAAGTGTTCCCGATACTCACTGTTCATCAGGTCTGGGTTTGTTTCCTGATGAGACTCGTGGGCACACTGGAGTGTGCTGCTGGCATCAGTCAGCTTGCATCTACTGACAATGGCCTGTGGGTAAGCACATGAGCTTGCCCCAGCTGCCGTGTGTCAGGTCGTTTCGGATGGGGGGTCAGGCTCTCACGGGGGAGGGGGGCACACTTGCTGGAAGAGGCAGATATCCATCCGCTCTCGCAGTTGCTGGACAATCGTCTGGGACTTGTCGAGAGAAAGGTGCTGCGGGCAGTGCACCTCTGTGCCGTAGGTCATCAAGTAGCTCACGACCACGGCTGCAGACCGCGTGATCCCTGCGTCGCAGTGCACGAGCACTCGCTTGCCGCGCGTGAGGCGCATATGGATGAAGTCGCACGCGCTGAGCACGCCTGCAGACAGCGGGGATCGGGGATCGGGGCTGTGGTTGGCCGCTGGCAGGATTTCGTACAACAAGGGTTGTGTGGAGCCACGTCCTCCACAGTCCCCTCTTTCCCACTGTGAGTGAATCACATCTGTGTCATCCCCCGGCTGCGGCTGAGGTTATGGTCAACGCAAAGGCCAAGGTAGCCACCCTCTCTCTGGTCGGGGCTAGGTCCCTAACTTATGCGGCCCAAGCCTTGTAGAAGCTAATTGGCGAGTGGGGCCCAAGAGTGACCACGAGGGCACTGTATCGGTTGCTTGTTCGATGCATTGGTGCATTGCCGCAATGTGGTTCATCGCACATCATCACCATCATGTGATCTTGAGAGCAAAAGCAGAAAGGCAAAACCCTACGCCCAACATAATGAGCTATGGTGTGAAGAGAACAAAAAGAGAAAACAATCTGAAAATTGTTTTTCTGCAAAAATTTCTCGTTGGTTGTTTGGCTAGCGGGCCTTGACCAACTCACGGCACCCCCAGCCCCACCTTCACATGTCCGCGAAAATCCCCTCCGTAGATTGGCCAAACGGTTCTCGTTGGGTACAAATGCCGTCGGGTGGTGCTTGGCGAAAAAAAAAAAAATGCATATCGACTGTGGTTTCGCTATAATGTACGCGGCCTTTCGTATAAAAACCAGGCCACCCCACGCCACACGCCAGTACACTGCACCATGAAACACTTCCTTGCTATCCTGTCACCAGTCCCAATCCCCACGTGCCCTTACAACCCACCTTTCGTTGCCCGCTTGTACCTAACTATTTCATGCATCGCATCACACATGGCAAAGAACATCGTCTCATCATCAGGTTGCAAGGTGCCGCATGGAAAGCGGGGGGGGCCTCTCCTTTGAATGCATGCTTGCGGCACCTGGCTTGGTGAACAAACTGATGTATTCATCCGCATTGTCCTCCAATGGATACACCATGTAGTCCTCCGTGGGTATGTTGTGCTTTTCAAGGACCTCACCCGCGTATTGTGGTTGGGTGGGCAGCACTGACACGATCGCTGTGATGCCTAGGTCCTCCAGGATGTCATCTTCAACCACCCAATCAATGGACCCAAGGAACAAGCAAGCCTCGCCGGGCTCATCACTACCAACGATCTTTGTGTATTTGTGGCCCATTGATTCCAAAGCGACGGTGGACAACTCGGGATTCCTTCTACTCGCGAAAGGTGCGAAAGCGGTTCTTTGGTGACGTCGCAAAAAACAGATATCCAACCAGATCAAGCTAAAAATGAGTTGGAAAAGCACGTCTCTCAACAAGTTTGAACACAGCAATGTGTGCGCCCCTGAGAAGGATGCAAGGAAGGGGGTGCCCTCTCACCAAAAGTATTCCCGCTTCCTCTCTAACCTCGAACCATGGCCTATATCCCAATTGCAGTTCGGAAAGTCCTGTAGGCTCTCAGGCTCATAGGCTCTTCTCCACCCATGCGGCCATCGAGAGTTTGGGCCAAAAATTCCAGGATGATGGCCTCAAACCAAGCCCGAATAGCCCACAACCTGTTCTCAATCCCAAACCACAATGGCTGACTATGCGGCTCCGTGACTTAGCCAAGTTGCATTAAGAGAGCACTCGCCACAACTCTAGCTCCCAAGTTACCCGCTAAGTAGGTAGGTCCCACCTTGAGGGTTCAACGACATTGCAAAAAAGCTCGCTTATTTTAAGTGCCTCAAGTTGCAAGTACCGCGAACAATTCAAAACGCTGGGTGACAGGCAAGGTGAAAGCAATATGTGTTCTTCCAAAAAAAAAAGTTGCAACATGACCTGCGCCGTGGCATCCATGTCGAGAAAGAGAGAAATACGGAGAAACGGTGGCATTCGTGTAAAGAAATCGAGAAATATAGAGAAACAGAGGCCGTGATAGATCGAGGTACATGGTTGAACCTCTAAGCATGCGCATAGTTTCCTCCAAGGCCATCTGTCTCTATGTGGATTGGAAAACTAGATAGATCTTTGGTGCTGATATACCCTGATATACCCCTGGGCATGCACCCCAATGAACGCAGGAAGGCAACACCAATGTCACCTCGTCGTTCCAGGGTATTTCCGTTGTGGGTGTGCTAAGCTTGCAAAAAAGGTTGTGATTTTTCTTCTTTTGGAAGACACGTGAGGATCATTTTTTGTTTTGTTTCTTTTTGGGTGTCTATTTTTTTTGCCAAATGGAGTCTCGATTTCTACCAGTGCTTGTCTTTCGTGAATTTGCCTTCGGAGTGTAACAAGGCTCACTGAGTTCTAGCACAACACCAAATGTCGCACTGGTGCGTGGGGTGTGTGGCGGCCGTGTGGTGTTGTCAATACATGACCAAAAAAAAAAAAAGGCGCGCACGTGGGATGTTGCGCGTTGTTTGCATGCTTTTTGCATGCAGATAAGGGTTTTGGTGTTTTTCATTTTGTCAAACGTGACTCGCTAAGCTACTACATGCCAGGTGCCCTTTGATTAGAGAACCCAACGTGTTAATGAGACAGTCAAACGGTGGATTGTTGCTTTTTGCTTTGTGTTTCATGCCACACTACATTGTTCTTCTCGCATACCACACTGCCACACTGCATCACCTAATGCACTCCTCTTGATGAGACATCCAAGTAACTTTTCAACTATTCAGTCTGTTGCCCATTGTGGTTGCGTTGAGTAGGACTTAGCAAAACAAGCAGAGCACAAGTATGACGCCACATGGGCATCAATGTGCCGCACGAGGCCCATACAGGGATGTACTGTATTCCCAAATCTCAAAAGCACCAGCTCACTAGTGGCACATTCTTATCACCAACAGCGAAATAAATATACACCCAGAAAATAATACATCTCCTTGACTGGACTGCGATTCGTCAGTGGCATGCAACGAGAAGAAATCCCATAACTGCAAACACAAAATCGGAAGGAGTGACGGAAGGCAAAGGCCTGTATGTCCAAGTAGGGGCCCACATGTGTGGACCCCAAAGTTCATTGCTACGTGTAGTGCAGGGATGCTTTCGTCCTATATGCTTGTGCAAAAGTATACCCGACCACCGAGTGTTTACATTTCGTCAATGCAACACGATACCAACCACCAATACAAAATTGGTGGTCCTTATTGCTTCAATGAAGTAGCCTGAAGCACGGGTGTGCTGCCATTCATCCCAAGGTGCCGATCTCTCAGGTGCCGATGTCTCATGAAATTGTGACGGATCAAGTTGTGTCTAGTACTGACGCAGAATCCAAATGTGAGCACAAAGTCTTATTTTCTTGCTGCCTAAATCGCAGACGATGACAGATTGATGCATACGGACGAAAAATGATTTTTTAAAGAATTTCGGAATTGAAAAATCGGGGGACATTGATGCTGTGAAATCAAATTTTCGTAGAAGAAATACAAATCCCCAAGACTATGGGAGCATGCGCGCGCGGTCTGTACGTGTGTAGGGGGGCTCAAGGGGGTTGGTGGTTTTGAGATATCGGACTTGGCCCCCCCCAAGGGTCCCAAAAGCTTCCATTAGATGTACATATGTCATTTCAACTCCCTCCGCTCTTCGCGCGTCCCTGGTTTGGGATCGGCACCCGCCCCCCCTTTTTGCACCCCCCCCAGCCTGCACAGTCATCTGGTAGGGTAGGGTTCTGGAACCTTGTTTGCGCTATATCTTGGGCTTACCGGCTCATGAACAAGTCATCTAACCACCGATGGATGCGGAATTGCAAACTGCACGCACATGAAACGGAGCAAGAGCACCAAAACACATTTGCGCCACCATTTTTCGACATATGTTGAATAACACAGTCTACTGGAACTCAGGCCCAAAGATTTTTGGGTTCGGCTTCCGGGAGCGGGTGCTTTGGCGTGATGCCGGTGCACCTCGACCACCCATCCGCTCAGCCACCCGTTCAGCTTCTTTTTGGGCCTTTTGTGTGCGCTTTTCATCCACTTTCCGTTTCGTACGACGTTCCTGTGCAGCAGCCACCATGTGGTCTGCCCGTCGCTTTTTGTGGGTGTCCGCGCGCAGTTGTTGGCGCGTCCCGGTGTCTGCCTCGAGCCTTATTACCACCCTAATAGGGCTTCGGCAACAATGGCCTCGGCATCCTCTTCAAGCATGGGCACATCAAATACATCATTGTGCCGTGCCGCCGCGACCATGGCACCCCTTAGAGGGTGCACACTGGGACCACTAACCTTGAGTGTGTCCGTGAGCACACCAAAGTATGACTCAACGAACACAGTCTCGGCAGGAGTGGACGCCCAATGGAGCCTTTGCTCCTCGCTCAACTCGGGGATGCAAGTGGCTCCCCTGAATCCTGGCTGATACGACTTAGTATAATGGAGCCACCGCCTATGCATCTGTAACTGCTAAGATCTGCCCCATTTTGTTCACATGTATGCGTACGCGTTAGCGTACGCACTGATTTTGTAACGCGCATGAACCAGCGAACCAGCGCGTACGCGTTGCGATCTGAGTGCGTACGCGTTGCGTTCTGAGTGCGTGCGCGCTGGTATTTTGGCGCGTACGCGTTGGTATTTTGGCGCGTACGCACTCAGATCGCAACGCGTGCGTGCTGCCTATGGTGCCCGTACGCTGTCTGCAGTACTGGCGGTTGAATTGTGCTCCTTTTGACGTGACAAAGAAAAACTTTTACTGTGCTTCATGTCTGTTTTCCTTTTCTTAGTGCTTTTTTGCACGACATGCCCGGCAAGAAAAAACCGGCGAAGAAGAAGGTGGCGAGGAAGGTCTCCGTGCCTCCCAGCGACGCCGGGGCCGTGGCAAGGAGGGCGCCAAGGACAAGTGTGGGTCAAGACGTGGTGGAGGGAGACGTGGATTTGGAGGAGGAGGTGGAGGAGGAGGATGAGGTGGTGGCCGAAGGCAATAGGCCCGCCGAGATTGTGAGGCGGGCCTTGGAGGTTGGGTTGTTGGAGGAGGATGAATCGGTGGAGCGTTGGTTCACGGACACTCGTGAGGCAGGAGATCTTGCTCACGGTGTTCATGGTGTTGTTGTTGTTCGTTTAGCGTTGGGTGAGGAAGACATTAAGGGTCTCCCGGAATTGCCAAGTTCATGGCAAGATCTTTTGCTTTTGGATGTGAATGCGCAAGCACTAGGTGTTATTGCTGTTGTTGATAGTCGTTCCGTTCTTGCATGGCCCAATGCCGATGCAATGCCCCACACCCTTCTCCCTGCTGCTTTGTATGAGTTTGTGGGTGAGCGTTTGCTCATGGTTTCCATTAGTTTGAGTGTTGGTGAGCGTGACGCACTTTTCACAACTATGAATGCGTCCTTGCGTAAGAGAGTTGCCAAGACCCTTACCCACAAATATGCGGTGCTCAATGATGGTACCCTTTTCCCCAATCCCGTTGCCAGTGACGTGGATAGCATTTGTCGCACGGACTCCTTTGTCCGGTACATGGGTTGTGCATCGGATGAATGGAATGAGCATGGCCCCATTCAATGCGTGCCCCCACCCCTTTCGGTAAATTACCACCCCGATTGCTCAACGCCGTATGTGTATGCAACCGCAGCAGAGTTTTTTGCATTGGGTTACGGTGCACCCACACCATTTTTTTGTGATATGCCCTTGCCCTCAAACCAATTGCTTCCGGACGCACCCGTTGAAAATGTGCATGGGTTTGCACATGCCGGTTATTTCATTGAACGGCATTCGTTTGATGCTGTTATTGGCGAAGCCATTTTAAACGTTGACATTGCCCCCCGTGATTGGGAGGTGATTACGTTGGAAGATGACACTTATGCAAGTGCCAACGTGATTCGGAAGCAAACAAAACGGTCGTCGAAATGGTTGCCCGAGGAGTTGCGCACGCAAGTGTTGGGTGCGGTGACGCGCATTGAGGGTGTTGAGTGGAGTGCGTTGAAACCCGTGGATCTGAAATTGCTACATTGTACCCCATGTGCCCCATGGGATGGGTATCAGTTGGTCCATTCGGATCACAACCTTATGGGTCCACCTTGGATGAAGGATTGCATCCAAGTCTTTATTCCCTTGGACAATGTTCCTCCCGAGTGTGCTTTGCAAGTCGGAGTGGGTTCACATCAGGTTGGGCAACATGAGTCCAATCGTTGGGATGTGTGTTCCATGGAATTGGGTGACATCCTTCTTTTAAAAGGTTGCACCTTTCATCGCGGGGCAGGTGGTGGGGAGAAGGGGCGCTACACTTTGTTCATCCCGTTTGTCCCTTTGGAGCATGCTGCCACCATGTCAAAGGTGCATCTTGCTCGCCAATTGTATGCCCTTCCTCCTATGGTTCAATTTCTGAAAGATGCCAAAGGTGTTCCTATCCCTTGGGAATCTTTTACCCATTTTTCGGCTCCGTTGCTTGTTCGGCGACGGCAAGCTATCCCCTATTGTGGTGACGTTGTGATTTTGGGCCATGGTGTGCATGGTGCAACTTTCTTTTTTAAGTGCCCCCCCGGCCCCGAGGAGCCACCATGTCCCTTGGCCCGGTTTCACCGTTGGTACCTCCCAAAGGCAAGTTTTGACGGCGGGACACGGTTTACGGTTGAGAAAGGTTCGTTGGTGTTCACGTTTGCCACGTGTGGTTACGTGTTGAGGCGGGACGAGGATGGGCCGGAATGGATGGAGTGGGCAGCCATGGGGCATGCCCTGCATGTGGCGCCCGCTAGTGTTGCGGAGGCGGTGGAGCAGAACTGGGTGGTGCAGCGGCCGACGGCGACGGGCGGAATGGCGTACTCATGTGGGTGCATGGACCATTGTGATAATTATGGGGAGGTATGCATTTCTTGCGCATGTGGCACGTACGCACCGCGTGCGTGTTGCGCAAGTGCCTCGTACGCGTTACGTTTTTGGTGCGTACGTGTTGACCTACCAACACGTACGCGTAGGCCACACAGATCGTACGTGTTGGGGTAGCAACACGTACGCGTTGCCCGAGCGCCTCGTACGCATTGACGTACCAGCACGTACGTGTTGCCCCAGTAGATCGTACGCGCTAATGCACCAACTCGTACGTGTTGCGTGCGCTGCCCACACGTGTTGTTTCATAATTAACGTGTCTCTACGCTTTCCTCTTGCAGTTGAACGTCACCCCCTTCAAGTACAAGGAGCGGCGCCCTTGGCCCTCTGAAGCACAAGTGCACCCGACGCCTCCGGATTCGGGCCGGAAGGCGCTGCAGCCGAAGGCGCTTCTTCAGAGCCCCCCAGGCGCTCCCTTGGTTGCCCCGGACCCTGAGTCGATAGGGACAATTGCAGGGCAGTTGGTGCAGGTGAGTAAGGAGGATGTGGTGGACAACGTCCATGTTGGGGATGTTGCCAAATATAGTTTTTTTGATCAGGTTACGTTGCAGGCAAAGGTAAAGGAAGACAGTGGTGCGGTCTCATGGCTTGAGCCCATGATGGTCCGCTTTCCCATGTGGATGAAGGGCCATGCCGTTGGCAGGGACCCTGCAGCAGTTTTTATTGGGGGGACTTTGTACCAGATCAAAGGTGACAGCCACAGTTACGTGCAGACATGGCGTGTGCATGGAGGGCAGCTCAAGCAGGCCAAGCGTGCTCAGTGGTCAGGGGTGGCGGGTTACCTCCCAATCACCGACGCTGCTGTTGTTGCAGAGGTGGAGGGTGCAATGGAGAGGTGGAAGCTTCTCCTTGCGGGGAAGGTTGGGGGGAAGAGGGACACGGGGACAGGGGGGGATGAGGAGGGCTACGACACCGACCAATCGCGGCACGGTTCTCGTATGTCCCGCGCCAAGAAACCAAAGCTTGGTGCCAAGGGGGGGCCCGTAGTCACCCAACAGCCCCCCATCTCCCCCTCAGGACCACGCCCTTAGGAGTCTGTATGGTGTTTCAGCTCTTGTGTACGATATTTGATTTGGGATTCCATTGAATTGCTTTGGGCAAGTATACTACGTCTTCAATGCACATTGCATTCAACATGGTGTTCTGGTGCAGTGATGTGCTTTGCAAGGGAGGGAGCTAAAAAAACCAAGGGCAGCTGGTGGTCTCATTTCAATGCCTGTCTTCAGCGCCTGTGTTTGTTGGTTGCCCCACTAGGTAGGTCTTTGGCAAGCATCTCCTCGTCGCGTCTTCAGCCGGATTCCACCTCCTTTGTGGGCCCCTGGTCATGCGGTTGGGGTCGCCTCACGCCCTCTCCTGCTCTTGTGTGTCCTCATCCTAAGGTGCAGACACAGTGCGTGTGCAGGGGTTCGAACCCAGGGTTCCGAAACGTAGGGAACATGCTCATACCTCTAGACCAACCAGCTGCCATAGCACATAACACGTAGGCGGTGCGTACGAACTGCGTACGCACCAGCAGATCAACGCGTACGCGTCCGTAATCTAACACGTACGCGTTGCTGTTTCGACGCGTACGTGTTAAGTTACCAACGCGTACGCGTCGAAACACCAGCACGTACGCGCCACGCACCCAACGCGTACGCGTTGCACTTCCAACACGCACGCGTCAGAGGACAATCTGAAAGCAAGGTTTTGGGAAATTCAGTATGGTTTTCGGGACACTCTGCAGAGGGAGAAGGCGACCTACGGTCGGCAATGTTTGCAGTGGCACCCAGTGGTGTAGGGGAAGTGCAAAGAGGGGTTGGGTTGGGTAAGGTGATACCCCACACATGAATTTTGCATGAAAAATGACAAATTTCCAACAAAGAAAAAACCAACGCGTACGTGTTGAGATTTCAACACGTACGCGTCTATGTGAACAGATCTTAGCAGTTACATCCGCAAGAAGATAACACGCAATCGCAATTTAAGAGGCACAAGGATAGGAGTAGCACGGACCAATTCCATTCCACGTGCATCACAATTGAGGGCCAGTTGGACATCATTTGCATACATTTCCAACTCGTTGGCAATCTTGTGCACATGCACATATGCCTCTTCCACGGTAGAATTGGGGATACGTTCAAAGAAAGGCTTCGCGAAACAAGCATGTAACACAGTGCAAATGCAAAGAAAGAGAAGACCGCCACTAGTGAACAACCATGTCACTAGACCTCGGAACCAAGCAATTTGCTCGTCTAGCTTGCCACGGCAAAATTCCGCCAATGTGTCACGCATGGTTAAGATGCAAGCACCGGAGAAGAAAACACCGAAGAAGCGATCTCCAACCTCCCTAGGCAACTCAAGAATCTTCTTGCCCTCAAAAGAAGCCCAATCCCTAAGTTCGCCACCCACACCAAGGCCATAGCCCAATGACATTCCCTTCACAAGTTGGCGTAGCTTATCCGCCGCCTTGTCCCAAGCACCCATCACACAAACTCGACGAAACTTCTCTTCCCACCTCTTCCTCCCCACAATTGCTTCACCCAAAATGCGGCATTGACCAAGAAAACACCAAGATGCTTGGGAAGGGTCCAAGCTAACCTTGTCCTTCTTCTGAGGTGGCTTCAGTCGAAGGATGCCCTGTGTGCGCGCTACAGGGTATTGCCGCGCGATGGCTCAGTGCGCACTACAAAACTATAGCGCGCAGCATAGCGCGCGCTATGGCTCGGGGTCTTGGGTTTGTAACCCCATGTCCTAATAAGCAGGGCAAAAACGCCTATTTTTCTAAAGTTTCAGATTCTTCCGGCACCGCATGTGACGCTGTTAATGTCAGGGAAGATTGCAAACATTTTGGGCCCCCACTATGGGTGGTCCCTGTGGAACAACGAGGACCTTTTGGCGGACCTAGTTGAGTTTTTTTGCTCAGGGTCTGCCGTTCAACGGTCTTTGTGGGCCAGGTTGGAAAAAAGGGTCCCCGTGTCTGAAGCAGAGAAGAAGCGTCGCAGGACCGAGGCTGCCAACGCCGTCACACCCCTGTCGGTGGTGGACTTGGTCCTGCTCCTGAAGATTCCAAGAAGAAGGTATTATTGCGCGCGCTTTGCATGTGACATTGCGCGCACTTCCGCTCATAGCACGCGCTTCGTTGACTTCTGCGCGCGCTACGTCCCCATGTTGCGCGCGCTATTTTCCTCAGGTACAAAGATTTGATTACTTGGACGAGAAGTAAGGTCCCCACACACCTTTTTTCTCTCCCCTCCTATGCTAGTTTCGCCACAGAATGGAACCAGCTTGCAAGTAGGCAGCATTTAGAGGTTGCCGTGCACACAGATGGGGTCACAGTCTTTTCGCAGTGGCCCCTGCAGCACTTTTTTGACTATATATTTTCCTTTGATTCCATTGTTTCTAACCTCCAATACCCCAGGGAGTGCCAAGGAGAGCTGTGGATCATTGTGAGGGGGGATGGGTTGCCTTGTGGGGGGGAATCGTGGTGCCAGATGTCCATTTCCTTTGCCAACCATGGTCACTTGGCAAGGACGTTGTCCTACCACTGGACTGTTAACGTCGCCCTTTGTGGTGAGAAGTCCACCTCTGTGTTGTCCCAGGTCTGGGCTAACAATCTTGCTTTTCTGCAGAGTGCCCTTGACAGTGGTGTGGTTCCCATCCGGGGTGCATCCAGACGCTGCAGGATTTTCTGCGGTGGGGATAGCCCTTGGCTGCGTCGGTTGTCGGGTGTCACTACACATTGGATGGCAGGTAGTCTGTTCAGTTACATGACGTGGTGCAAGTCCAGTGCAACGTGGTTGCAACAGGATGTGGATAGAACCACCGAGCGAGATGAGCAGTTGCTAGGGCTTATTGCACCTGGGGCCAAGTGCAGGCCCATGGATATATTTGGTGTTGTCCAGAGCAGGTTGTTGAAGGTGCCTCTGAGGCGGCGTCACCTTATACCATGTGTTCTGCACCTTCTGATTTTTGTAGGGAGGCAGGTCAGGTGCCTTGGTACGCAGATTGGCCAATGCACAAAAAATTGGCTGACGAGGTTCGGGCATATTTTGCGGATGAGGAACTGTGGTAGCGCGCGCTATTTGTCTTTTAGCGCGCGCTACATGTTATCTAGTGCGCGCAATGACCACTATCGCGCGCGCTACGCTGTTTTCAAGCGCCGGGACCCTTGAAATCGCGATATATAGTCGGAAGTAGCGTGCTATGACTACGCACTTAAAGCGTTTGGAATGCATTGATTGGAATTTGGAATGCATTGATTTGTTCCTTTTCGTCCATTTGTTTTGGTGCTTTCGATTTTTTTGTTACTGCATTTTCCTTTTTGTATTACTGCTGGAACAGGGGTACTTTTATTACATAATCGTTAGTAGGTAGCCCGTTCGCTTCGCTCCTACAGGGCCGAGATTTCAGGACGATAATCGTTACCTACTAACGATTACTTAAAAGTGTTAGGTAGAGGGGCGAGATTTCAGGACGATAATCGTTACCTCCATATGAGCGCCACATGCCCCATCCCTCCTGAAGCATGTGCAAGGCAAAGCAAAGGGAGTGAAAGCTTGAGAACCACATAGGGCATGGAAAAAAACCCATACGAGAAAAAAAAGTCCCACTGTACACATTAGTTGTGAGGTTTGGGTTCTTGAGGGTTAGCATGCAACAATACACATGTTAGTTGAAATTTAGCGATAGATCGATAGATAGATAGGCCTACTCCTTGGCCTCAAGACAACAAGGGCCCACCCCATCCTCCGGCTTCACAGTAGAGCTATGGAAGCATTTCTCATGAAAAGGGGCATTGCAAGCATTGCATTGAACACGGTTACCACCACGCAATGGCCGCAAAACAAAAATTTCCGTAGAACACTTGTAGCAAATGTTCTCGCGAGGCGCAGTCCGAGGAGGAAACCACGGTCGGCGCATCTTCCTAAATGGTTGAGGAGTATTGGACAAGTCCTGATTCACAGGGGAATCTGCAGGTGCTGTGGGTGCTGCCCAAGCTGCTGTACAATAGCTTTCTCTAGCCTCAGCAAAGGACCTTTTGAGTGAGACCTGTGTCAATGGGTGCTCATCATAGTCCCACTCTGAATCAGAAGACACCACCACAACGTCATTAGCAAGGAGATCCACAGATTCAGCAATAGACAAAGCATCAGAGGCCGCACTACCCTTGTTAGGGGAGTGGCAAGCACGGCGAGAAACGGTGCACAAGAACAGCTGCTCACACAGGTGTCAATGGTGGTGGCAACCCAGCATCAAACATCTTTTCCATCCTTTTGGACATGATGTCTACAAATTGTCTACAAATTGAGGAGATATTCCTTTGGCTACCAGACCGGACGGAGGACCGGTCTGGTCTTGTGGGGAAAATTATCACTTTCTGGCAAAGGATTGGGTCAAGGGTTTTTGAACGTGGCGGAAATGATGGTTTTGGTGGTTTTCTTAGACTCAATAGTATTTTAGAGAAAAACAGTAAGACCAGTTTCAGAGACCGGTGGGACCGGTCTTTGCAAACCGAACGGACCGGACCACTTCGGTACACTTTGGAGCACTTTGTTACACTTGCCTCCCAAACCTACCTTTGCGCGCTCGTTGCAGCATGCACACCACCACACACCATGCACAAACCACACACACATACACAGACTTTGCTTCCCATGTCCTCTTGGGTGTTTCAACGATGCATGATGGGTGGGATGCACCATTAGCATGAAAATAGATCGGTTCAAACAGTTTCATGCAGACCGGTCAGACCGGTCTTCCGAACCTCGCTCCTGGTCCCCTACTTCCTGCTGCCTTTTGACAGGACCGGTCAGACCGCTCTTCCCCGCTTTGTTGCTTAGCCTTTTTCAATGCCGATTTCAGGCCCCGGGACGAAGATCCCCGGCGTGAAGGACGCCGAGATCCCCGTGCCCACGGCCTTCAAGAAGGTCCGGGCCGGGGACCGGGTGGTGCTGCTGCTCAAGGGCTCGCACGGGGGCCGCTACACCGGCATGTGCGAGTCGCAGGCATATTCCTTTGGCTACCAGACCGGACGGAGGACCGGTCTGGTCTTGTGGGGAAAATTATCACTTTCTGGCAAAGGATTGGGTCAAGGGTTTTTGAACGTGGCGGAAATGATGGTTTTGGTGGTTTTCTTAGACTCAATAGTATTTTAGAGAAAAACAGTAAGACCAGTTTCAGAGACCGGTGGGACCGGTCTTTGCAAACCGAACGGACCGGACCACTTCGGTACACTTTGGAGCACTTTGTTACACTTGCCTCCCAAACCTACCTTTGCGCGCTCGTTGCAGCATGCACGCCACCACACACCATGCACAAACCACACACACATACACATACTTTGCTTCCCATGTCCTCTTGGGTGTTTCAACGATGCATGATGGGTGGGATGCACCATTAGCATGAAAATAGATCGGTTCAAACAGTTTCATGCAGACCGGTCAGACCGGTCTTCCGAACCTCGCTCCTGGTCCCCTACTTCCTGCTGCCTTTTGACAGGACCGGTCAGACCGCTCTTCCCCGCTTTGTTGCTTAGCCTTTTTCAATGCCGATTTCAGGCCCCGGGACGAAGATCCCCGGCGTGAAGGACGCCGAGATCCCCGTGCCCACGGCCTTCAAGAAGGTCCGGGCCGGGGACCGGGTGGTGCTGCTGCTCAAGGGCTCGCACGGGGGCCGCTACACCGGCATGTGCGAGTCGCAGGCATATTCCTTTGGCTACCAGACCGGACGGAGGACCGGTCTGGTCTTGTGGGGAAAATTATCACTTTCTGGCAAAGGATTGGGTCAAGGGTTTTTGAACGTGGCGGAAATGATGGTTTTGGTGGTTTTCTTAGACTCAATAGTATTTTAGAGAAAAACAGTAAGACCAGTTTCAGAGACCGGTGGGACCGGTCTTTGCAAACCGAACGGACCGGACCACTTCGGTACACTTTGGAGCACTTTGTTACACTTGCCTCCCAAACCTACCTTTGCGCGCTCGTTGCAGCATGCACACCACCACACACCATGCACAAACCACACACACATACACAGACTTTGCTTCCCATGTCCTCTTGGGTGTTTCAACGATGCATGATGGGTGGGATGCACCATTAGCATGAAAATAGATCGGTTCAAACAGTTTCATGCAGACCGGTCAGACCGGTCTTCCGAACCTCGCTCCTGGTCCCCTACTTCCTGCTGCCTTTTGACAGGACCGGTCAGACCGCTCTTCCCCGCTTTGTTGCTTAGCCTTTTTCAATGCCGATTTCAGGCCCCGGGACGAAGATCCCCGGCGTGAAGGACGCCGAGACCCCCGTGCCCACGGCCTTCAAGAAGGTCCGGGCCGGGGACCGGGTGGTGCTGCTGCTCAAGGGCTCGCACGGGGGCCGCTACACCGGCACGTGCGAGTCGCAGGCGACCGGTAAAATGTCCCTATCCGGGACAATCTACTTCATGGAGGACCAGAAGACCGGGGGCTTGAAGCGCAGCATCAGCAAGGGCGAGCTTGACTTCGTCACCGAGGACGTGCTCGGATGTTGGGTGATCGCGGAGGCGAAGACATCTACTCCGGGCCAAAGGATTGCGGCCCGAGCAGCGCAGTCCCGCAAAAGGAAAGTGAACGAGGAGTCCGAAGACGAAGACGAGGACGAGGAAGAAGAGGACGAAGAAGACGAGGAGGAGGAGGAGCGAGAAAGCGTGATGGAGATCCCGGAAGAAGAGGCAAAGGAGGAAGAGCAAGAGAGGAAGAAGAAGAAGCCGGCGAAGGAGAAGCACACCACCAAAAGACGGTTGCCGGTCCCATTTTTCAAGGAAATCAAAGCCGAGGGCAGTGAGTCCGCCTCGGCGCCCCGCACAAGCAAGAAAGGCAGGAAGGCCTCCACCGAGGACGAAGAGAGGTCGGCGGAAGAGGTGCGCATGGGCAACGCGTTGGAGATGTATGGCACCACCTTGCCAAGGCTTGGGCAACACGTCCGGCAATGTCTCCGTGGCCAACCCGGCACCAAGACACTTTTGGCGGCAGCGCTGCAGTTGCTGTTCGAGTGCCCGAACAGCATTCTTCGTGGTCCTCTCTGCATTCGGTCGGATTACATCGTGGCGCAGCGCAAGTGTGTCGAGCCCCTTCGTCAATCCGGTGGTCCCCAATACGAAGAATACGCAGGTTTGTGCATACTGTCGTAAACCGTTAGGACCGCTTCACTTTAGCACACTTCACACGACGACCGGTCGGACCGGTCTGTACAAACTGTCGTAAACCGTTCGGACCGGTCCACTTTAGCACACTTCATACGAAGACCGGTCGGACCGGTCCTTGCAAACTGTCGTAAACCGTTCGGACCGCTTCACTTTAGCACACTTTAGCACACTTTATTCCATTTCTCCACAGAGAAGGTCTTGCAGGGGGCTGCAACGTGTCCGAAGTGCTTGGGGATCAAGGATGAGCCCGACATGGACATGCCCGCCCTGCCCGCCGCGCCCGCAGCGCGCCAGCTCGCCATCCCCCAACCCGCCGCAAGGCCCGTCCCTCCGGAGATGCCGATGCACGTGCAGACCATGGACCAGCTCACCACTCCCCAGCTGCGCGAGAAGTTCATGGCCCTCAAACGGGAATTGCAACGCACCGAATTCGAGCTCGTAACGGTATGGAGCACCCAATGGCCGTTCGGGGTTGTGTGTGGAACTCGCTCTCCCCTTTGCCGTGCCATTTTTAGGTCCGTGGGGGTTCTCTTCCTACAAGTGATTGGCATGAACCACACGCCGAAACCAAGACGTTGGGGGAGCAGATCGAAGAGATGCGGACAGTCGCTTGGTTCCGTGAACAAACGGAGAGGATGAGGTTCGTCGAGGAAGAAGAGGCGCGCGAGGAGTTTGAACGACAAGAGGAGGCAAGAATCCAAGCCGAACGTGCAATGGAGGTGTGTGTCCAGGGGTCCCCTAGCCTACATTTGTGCATGCATGGAGTCAGCACTGTGGTCTGTGGTCTGCAGGACGCCCGACGTCGTGAGGAGGCCGCGCGTGAACGCGAAAAGAAGGATGCGGCGACCGAGGCTTTGGAGGCGAAGTTGAAGGCGTTGCAAGAGGAGTTGGACGAGGCACGGAAGAGCAAGGAGGAGCCGAGCAAAGAGAAAGAACCCGAAGAACCAGACCCGCAGCAGGTCCCAGCGGAGGAGGCAGGCGCAGGGGAGCCGATCGCCCAGCAAGCCGATGCCCCCAAGCCAGAAGCCGGAACTCAGGCATGCGTGTGCTTCAATTCGTTTTAAAGTGTGCTAAAGTGGACCGGTCCGAACGGTTTAGAGTAGTTTGCAAAGACCGGTCCGACCGGTCTTCGTGTGAAGTGTGCTAAAGTGTACCGGTCCGAACGGTTTACGACAGTTTGCAAAGACCGGTCCGACCGGTCCTTGAACGAAGTGTCACGAAGTGTACCGGTCCGTTCGGTTGAAACCACTTTACTTCCTTTTTCTGCAGGAGCCCTCCACCCAGGCACTTCAGCTGCAGGCGGCTTCCGCTGCTGCTGCTACCGCGATTCCGGGGATGAAAATCACCCCGGCCTTCGCCGCACAACAGGCGCGACTCGCGCTGCAGCTCGAGGCCCGCAACAAGAAGACCGGGGAAGAGAAGAAGGATAATGAGGATAATGAGGATGAGTAACTCATTTTCTATTTGCTTTTGCTATTTGCTATTCCCTTTTGATTTTATCGACGAACTGTTTCGGTCCTGTGTGGCCGGTGAGCCAGACGTGTGCCAGACGTGTGCCAGACATGTGCTTGATGGGACACCAGCGACATGATTCCAGGATTGCATGATTCCATGATTTCTGCTGCGTGTTTGGTTTGGGAGCAAAGAAAGTCTGAAGTGTACTAAAGTGTGCTAAAGTGAAGCGGTCCGAACGTTTTAGAGTAGTTTGCAAAGACCGGTCCGACCGGTCTCTGGACAAAGTGATCTAAAGTGGACCGGTCCGAACGGTTTAGAGTAGTTTGCAAAGACCGGTCCGACCGGCCCTGGACAAAGTGATCTAAAGTGAAGCGGTCTGAACGGTTTAGGGTAGTTTGCCGGTTTGGGAGCAAAGAAAGTCTAAAGTGTACTAAAGTGTGCTAAAGTGAAGCGGTCCGAACGGTTTAGAGTAGTTTGCAAAGACCGGTCCGACCGGTCTCTGGACAAAGTGAGCTAAAGTGGACCGGTCCGAACGGTTTAGAGTAGTTTGCAAAGACCGGTCCGACCGGTCTCTGGACAAAGTGATCTAAAGTGAAGCGGTCTGAACGGTTTAGGGTAGTTTGCCAAGACTGGTCAGCAAAAGCTTGTATTCTGTTTTTTTTTCAGGTATGCCTGCTGCTACACCATGGGAACCAAGACCCCTGGCCCCCCTAGAGGCCCAATGGGATTTTGCAGATGAACTCCGCAAAGGGCGCAGCCTCTTGGAGGGCACCGAGGATGGCAAGACCCCCGTTGCCGTCTGGAACTTTATGTTCCGGCCAATTTTGGAGGCCATGACGCTGTGTTTGGAAGAGGCCAACCGGTTAGACCTTGTGGACCTTCTTCCGCGGTACGTGCTCTTTCGCGTTGGCTTGGGCATGCTGCAGCCGCGCAGAATAGATGATGTGTGGGACAAAGAGAGTATGCACTACAATGCATACATGGCGGAACCGTTTCCTAGCAGGCGACAGTTTTATGTGCTGCAGCGACTTGCGGATCCGGATGCGGATGCGTTGATTGAGTTGTGCACGATGCACTGGCAAGGCGGATGGGAACTAGGTGACGTGGTGTGCGGGGATGAGACCGTGGTCCCCCACAAGGGGTTGTTTGTCATCCGGCAGTTCATACCGCGCAAGCCTCACCCCACCGGTGTGAAACTGTACGCGTTGTGCGACGCACAAAGCCATTACATTTGGCATGTGTATTTGTACCGTGGTGCAGCCCCTCGTGTGGGTCCGGAGTCCCGGAGCCGGTTTGCAGGCCACTACAATGCGTTTGAGATTGTGCAACTTTGGAATGATGTGACTCCACCCGGAAAGGTGCTTGTGGCGGATTCATTCTTTGGGTCTCATTGTACCCTTCGTGAACCGGCCGTTTGAATCTGAGATTCACGGTACCGTGAATTTCACCTATTTTTGCTATGTTTTGCTTGTAACTTGGTGCCATCGTGTGCTTTTGTTTTGCTATCTTCGCCCAAAGTGAGATCCAACAAATGTGTGCAAATTAGAGGTGTTAAGTAGCCACATGGTTCAACACATTTGGTGAGATTCGCGTGAATGTGAAATTCACGCACCCAAATTCACGCATAAATTCACGGGTTTTGGCACCTCTCGTTTTGGGCGCGGTTGGGGCATGGTGGATGCTTTTGGGGCGGGACCTTCATTGGATGATGCGTAATGAAGCTGGGGGAAGAATTCTACCCCCTCAAATCCTTCAGAAGGATCCAATAATATGGCGTTTTCCCCCGAAAACCTCAAAATTTTGGTAAATTCACGTGAAATTCACGCATTTATTCAAACGGCCACTTATTCCCTGTTCACGAAAGGTACAATGATGCGGCGGCGATGCTAAGTGCACAAGAGCGGCCGTTCTTGATGCTCACTTCCACAAGTGCTTTGGTGCAAGATGGAAACGTTGGATTAGACCCGGGGGATGTGAACACGGTGGTGCACAAGGAACATCGGTATGCACTCTCGGTATACAAAAACCCCAAAGTGGGGCGCAAGCCGGCAAAGGTGGTACCACTACTAACCAATTGCTTAACCGGAGGTTCGCTCCCACACCGAAGTGGACGATACCACCTACCGGGGATAATTGCCAACTACCGTAGGTTTGCCCCGGGGGTGGATACGTTTAACCAAATGTGCTTACAACACCGGGAAGAGCACCGGTTTCAATCATGGTGGAAGGCACTTGGGGGGATGGTGTTAAGGATAGCGGCAACAAATGCATTCACGTCATGCCAAGCGTTGCGCCTTAGTCCGGGGGGTGAAACAATGTTTGACTGGCAATGGAGGTTGATGAGATACATGTTTCCGGCAAGGCAAATTCAGGTGGTGGACAAGCATGTACCAATAGTGGTTGGGAAGCGGGGCTTTTGTGTACATTGTGGGATGGGCACCACCCGATACAAGTGCAAAGCATGTGGGTGCTATCTACACGTTGAATGCTTTGCGGACCATCACGAATGAACCATGAATACATGTCTTGTGAGGATTGACTCCCATGCATTGCAATGCCTGTGCAAAGGTGTGAACACGCACAACACAGCACACGCACACACACAACACACACATGCGGACACACACACTACACACGCATCACCAAGTGCTCCAAAGTGTGCTAAAGTGTGCTAAAATGGTCCGGTCCGTTCAGTTTGCAAAGACCGGTCGGACCGGTCCGACCGGTCTCCCCGAACTAACCGGTTCGCTACAGAAAGCTAAAGTGGCGCGAAACGGTCTCAACTGAACAGTTGGTGATTTTGCCCAGTCGAAACGGTGAGTTAACGAAGACCGGTGGACCGGTTGTGAAAATATTCGCGTATGGTAGCCAAAGGAATATGGGTTTTGCCGAGTAATTTGCCTCAAATTTGACGAAAATTGTTGTGGAAATGATTAGAAACCACCAGAAGATGATGCGAGGTTGTTTTTGCAACCTATTTTTCTTGTTGTACGCAAATACGGCATTTTGTCATTTGTTACTCTTGTCATGACGATGTCCTCATTGACAACCGCGGTTACTTTCGGTTACCAAAACGGTTTTTTCGGTTGAAATTGAAAATTTTACCCAATAGGCTCATTGGAACCGGCTCAAAAAGCCGGTTTTATTGATTGGTCACAACCCCGGGTGCTTTGGCGGTTGGCCGAGATTTTAGGACGATAATCGTTACCTCTAGCTTGGTTCCCCCAGATTTCAGGACGATAATCGTTACCTCTGGATTGGTCCCTCCAGATTTCAGGACGATAATCGTTACCTCTCCCGCGAGACGGAGGTAACGATTATCGTCCTGAAATCTCGCCCCTAGCTAACACTTTTAATGTAACCCTCTTGCCCATGCACCCCGCGAGCAACAGGGAATCTTTTTGAAACCCAAGGGGTTTTTGAGAAACGCAGGACACTGGAAAAAGCATGGTTTTGAAACATTTTCCGGCTTTGGAAAATTTGAAAAACGGGACAATATAGCGCGGTAGAGCGCGCGCAATAGGCGCGCTATAAAGGTCGTATTTTTGAAAATTTGCGCGCACTATGGAAAAAATGCTCCATTGCGCGCACGCAGGGTGGGCTTGCAGTGGCGCCAATGGCTGGATGACGCTTGCTTGCCACAAACCCAACACCACCTTTTTTCATATCCGATCTGTGCGGACAAAGCATCCATAAATCCGAATGCATCAGATCAAAAGTATACATCTACTGAGTAGATTCATGTAAAAAAATTCATGGATACCCGATCCGCTCTCGAGTTCTATTGCAAACTCGACCCAAAATCCCCTTACCGCGAAAGCGCCGCAGGCGGTACCGGATCCATTCGATAAAACAGCATCCGGCAGCCTGATTTAGCTACCTAACTGTCCCTAATACCACCACATTTTAGTAAAAATGCACTTGGGGGGAGCGGAGACGGCCGCGCAGCGCCGCGCCGCCGTATCTCAATTCTGGTGTCGCCCTTGAGCCCCCCTAGTGAGCTATTTGTAGTGTCGTCGAGTCGTCGATTTTGCAGTGTAATTTGGTCAAACTTTCAGACACTTAGAGGACCACTTTTTACCCCAACCCCACTAACTTGGACTGAGTTGTATGTACCCTGCGTGCGCGCAATGGTGCATTTTTTCCATAGTGCGCGCACATTTTGAAAAATATGACCTTTGTAGCGCGCCTATTGCGCGCGCTCTACCGCGCTATATTGTCCCGTTTTTCAAATTTTTCAAAACCGGAAAATGTTTCAAAACCATGCTTTTCTAGTGTCCTGTGTTTCTCAAAAACCCCTTGCTTTTCAAAAACATTCCCTGTTGCTCACCCAACCCAAGACACATGCAAAAACACTGTCTGAAAGGTCTGAAAAGTGTGCAACAGTACAGGTCCTCATGGGCACAGACAGTGTAGCGCGCGCAACATATTTACAGCGCGCGCTATGAGCCTTACGGCGCGCGCTATACCAGGTATAGCGCGCGCTGTCATTCATTGATCTCCTTAATGGTTTGGACCACCACTTCGGCCTCCCACTCCTTCTCCCATTCGGGTCTGTGGTCTTCTGCCCCAGTGGCAGCTGGGGCTGCATCCCCTTCTTCTTGTGGGCTTGGGTCGCCTTCTGGGGTTGCTCCTTCTGGTGCCTCTTCTTCTTTCGGGGCTGCTCCTTCTCCTTCTTGTGGCGCGGCCGCTGGTGCCTCTTCTTCTTGTGGTGGGGCTGGTGCGTCGTCTTCTTGTGCTGCAGCTGCTGCTGGGGCTGGTGCCTCTTCTTCTTGTGCAGCTGCTGCTGGTGCTTCTGCTGGTGCTGCAGCTTCGGCAGGTCCCTTGTCTTCTTGTGGGGGGGCTGGTGGCTGGGCTGGTGGGTCTCCTTGGGGCTTCTTCTTCTTTGGGGTTGGTGGCTTGGACGGGGACATCCTCATGGTCTTTGGGTCAGGGCAGAGGTCCTCAATCTCATCCCTGCGTGCGCGCTACAGGGTATTGCCGCGCGATGGCTCAGTGCGCACTACAAAACTATAGCGCGCGGCATAGCGCGCGCTATGGCTCGGGGTCTTGGGTTTGTAACCCCATGTCCTAATAAGCAGGGCAAAAACGCCTATTTTTCTAAAGTTTCAGATGCTTCCGGCACCGCATGTGACGCTGTCAATGTCAGGAAAGATTGCCAGCATTTTGGGCCCCCACTATGGGTGGTCCCTGTGGAAGAACGAGGACCTTTTGGCGGACCTAGTTGAGTTTTTTTTCTCAGGGTCTGCCGTCCAACGGTCTTTGTGGGCCAGGTTGGAAAAAAGGGTCCCCGTGTCTGAAGCAGAGAAGAAGCGTCGCAGGACCGAGGCTGCCAACGCCGTCACACCCCTGTCGGTGGTGGACTTGGTCCTGCTCCTGAAGATTCCAAGAAGAAGGTATTATTGCGCGCGCTTTGCATGTGACATCGCGCGCACTTCCGCTCATAGCACGCGCTTCGTTAATTTCTGCGCGCACTACGTCCTCATGTTGCGCGCGCTATTTTCCTTAGGTACAAAGATTTGATTACTTGGACCCGAAGTAAGGTCCCCACACACCTTTTTTCTCTCCCGTCCTATGCTAATTTCGCCACAAAATGGAACCAGCTTGCAAGTAGGCAGCATTTAGAGGTTGCCGTGCACACAGATGGGGTCACAGTCTTTTCGCAGTGGCCCCTGCAGCACTTTTTTGACTATATATTTTCCTTTGATTCCATTGTTTCTAACCTCCAATACCCCAGGGAGTGCCAAGGAGAGCTGTGGATCATTGTCAGGGGGGATGGGTTGCCTTGTGGGGGGGAATCGTGGTGCCAGATGTCCATTTCCTTTGCCAACCATGGTCACTTGGCAAGGACGTTGTCCTACCACTGGACTGTTAACGTCGCCCTTTGTGGTGAGAAGTCCACCTCTGTGTTGTCCCAGGTCTGGGCTAACAATCTTGCTTTTCTGCAGAGTGCCCTTGACAGTGGTGTGGTTCCCATCCGGGGTGCATCCAGACGCTGCAGGATTTTCTGCGGTGGGGATAGCCCTTGGCTGCGTCGGTTGTCGGGTGTCACTACACATTGGATGGCAGGTAGTCTGTTCAGTTACATGACGTGGTGCAAGTCCAGTGCAACGTGGTTGCAACAGGATGTGGATAGAACCACCGAGCGAGATGAGCATGTTGCTAGGGCTTATTGCACCTGGGGCCAAGTGCAGGCCCATGGATATTCCTTTGGCTACTAGCACAACGGTCTTGTCCGGTCTGGATTTTTGTGCAAAGTGTGACTTTTGTGTGAAGGGTTGGGTCAGGGGTATTTGCATGTGGCGGATCTTGTGGTTTTGGTGTTTTTTGATGATTTAATGAAGGTTTAGAGTTTTGCATGTAGACCAGTTTGGCAGACCACAAGACCGGTCTAGACCGGTCTTTGTACCAACTCAAACGAACTGGGCGGTCCGATCAGTTTGCGCAGCTCACCACACTTCACACAACATGCACATACGACACACCTACAGAGCGTGCACACACATACCACCTGCTCCGCATGTTGCATGGATGTTTCCCTAGGGTTCTCAGGGTATTACAACACCTTAACATTGCATGATGGTCATGTAAATGTAGAGCCATTGTGACAGATCACCTTATGCAGTTCGTCCAGAGACCGGTTTGCACCGGTCCAGACCGGTCTCGACGGAGCGAGTGTTTAGCTCAGCCGACTGGCAATGTGCTAATCGGGAGCGCCTGAGTTTTTCCATGTTGGCAACTAAAGTCTTCATTCGTGTCAACTACATGAAGTTGTGCCACGCATAAGTATATCATTGCCATTGGGATCCATCATATTGTTTGTGGACTTCGCCATTCCAATTGTGATGCGTCCATCAATGTCTTTCATCAAGGGCTTGGTTATAGGTGCCAGGATTCAGTGCTATGATGTTATATAACCTCCGCCTTCCCATTGGGACCATAAATTTCATAATTTTCATACTTTTCAAAAAAATCGAAAATTTCACGAAATTTTCACGTTATTATTAATATTTATTAATATTATTATTATTAATATTAATATTTCACCTGAAATTTAAAATCCTCATTTTTCACGAAAATTTTAAATCCTAGTCTCCGTGTCAACTAGTATGAACCGAGCGGCCCAACTACTTGGACAACCACACTGCAGCTTATGATGGTGCAGGTGTCTTGCAGTCTCCCTGCTTTGCCATGCTTGCGTATGCATACTCCCCAAAGGACCTTAGGCCACCATGATGGTTTAATAGGCTTTGTCGTGTAGCACAATCCGTTTATGACATTTCGCGCAGTTGGTACGCAGACCGGTCCAGACCGGTCCGGACCGGTCTTCATCTAAACTGAAATGAACGGGCCGGTCCGACCGGTTCGTGCAGTTCGTGCAGTTTGTGCTTTTTTCTAGTGTTCAACATGTTTTTCCACCTTTTTGCTTTAGTTTCTTCCTTGCCATGCCTGTGGAAGGTCCCGGTCAAGCCCTCCCCCATGCCACCAAGGATGATAAGGTGGTCCCCCACGCCTTCAAGAACATCGAGAGAGGGCAATGGGTCGTTTTCTTGAAGAAGGGCTCGCACGGAGCCCGTTTCAGTGGGTTGGTGTCCAAGGTGGAAAAAGGGAAGGTGACACTCACAAACACCAAGGAATACACCGAAGACAAAAATGGAAACGTCAAGAGGCAACAAAACAAAGGGGATGTGGTGTTTGACGTTGAGACGGTCTTGGGGAGTTGGTTGATTGAGAAGGGAGGTGCCAAGGCAAAGCCCCCCAAGGAGAGGGTGCAACAGCGGGCATCTGGGAGTTGGGCAGAGAGGTCCAAACGGCCTTTGGATGTGGACGAAGGTGATGAGGAGGATGGTGATGAGGAGGAGGAGGATGAAGAGGGGGATGACGAGCCCGAGGGCGAGGAGGGGATTGTAGATGAGGACCCGTCGAGCGAAGAGGAGGAGAAATGAAAGAAACAGGACAAGGGGAAGGGTAGGCGCAAGAAAAGTTTGGCACAAGAGTTCTTCCAGGAGGCGGATAGCGAGGAGGAAGACCCCCATGGGAGGCGGGAACCCAAAAGGCGGCGGAAGGCGCAAGGGTCACAAGAGGACGACGACACCCTCACCAATAGGGAGGTGGTTCAATGGGTCAACAATGGGTTGGAACAATACGGGGTTTCGATATAGACTATAGACTCCGTGGGGACCCATGTCAAGCTGTGCCTCAGGAGCAACGTCCACGCAAAGAAGCAATTGGCGGCCGCCCTGAGATTGCTGCTGGAGGTCCCCAACAACCTGCTGCGGTGGCACTTCTTTCTGCGGAGCGAGTACATCCCCGCGCCAGCAAGTGTGGTGTCCACGCTCCGCAGAGAAGCCTACAAGTACAAGGATTATGCAGGTTTGCACTTTCTGCGTCAACTGCGTAAAATGACACGAACTGATCGAACCGACCGGACCGAACCGTTCATTTCACTTCGTGCGAAGACCGGACCAGACCGGTCTGGACCGGTCTTTTAACAAACTGCATAAAATGCGCTAAACTGCGCGGTCCGACCGGTTCGACCAGTTTACACCCTTTTGTGTTGTTTTTCTGCACAGGACCTCTTGCGCAACATCGCGAAGTGCCGAGGATGTGGGGTGAAGCAAGAACCCCGGGAACCCGACTACGACCCCTACTCCCCGCCGCGCGACTCCAGCCCCTCCCGCTCACTCCGATCCAACCCCCGTCGCAACGCCGTGACCGGCGCAACCGGCGCCCCCCGTCCCCATCAGTCCCCAGCGAAGCGGTTGCTCGACCTCCTCACGCCCCCGCTGGAGGATCTGTCGACTGCGGACGTGCGGAACCGGTACAAGTTGCTGCGCCGTGAGCTTTGTCAGACGGAGCATGAGATTACACAGGTCAACAATTGTTCCCCCCACCCCTTCGACTTGTCTTGTTCCGTTCGTTGTCTTAACCCTTTATGCCCATACGTCCGTCAAGGGGAGCTGCCGGATGCCAGCTGGGAGGAATCGTTGGAGAGCACCCGTACCACCGAGGAGCTTTTGGCGGAGATCCAGTCGATCCCGTGGTTCGCCCGGCAATGGGAAAGAATGGAGGAAGCAAAGCATCAATGGGCCTTGGAAGAGGTCTGTTTTTGCAGTTCGTCGCAGTTTGCGCTGTTTGTTTGAAGACCGGTCCAGACCGGTCTTTGTGTCAACTGAAACGAACGCGGTCCGATCGGTTCGATCGGTTTATGCTGTTTGTACAAGACCGGTCCAGACCGGTCTCTGTGCCAAGTGAAATGAACTGTCCGGTCCGATCGTTTCGTGCAGTTTGTGCAGTATGACCCATTTCGTTGTTTGTCTCACAGGCCGAAAGAGAGAGGCAGGAGGCGGAGCGGGCGCGCCGGGAGGAAGAGGTGCGCGAGGCGGCCGAGGAGGCGGACCGGCTGATGCGCGACCGGGCAGAGGAGTTGGAGCGCATGAAGCGGGAGCAGCAACGGCTGCAAGATGAGTTGGACGCCTTGAAGAAGGCGAAGGTTTGTTGCCATGTTGCGGGGTTGTGGTTTTCATTTCATGGGCCAACATTACGTTGTCAATGTACAACATCACACCGCAGGTGCGAGCCGCCGGCTCAGGCAATGGAGGAAAGACGGAGGTAAAAGAAGAGGAGAAGGAAGAAGCCCTCACAGAAGAAGAAGAAGGCCAGCCAAGCCTGCAAGAAGAGGAAATTGAGGAAAACGAGGAAATCGACCCGGAAACCGACCCCGAGCCCCAGCCACAGGTGTGAACTGCATCAACTGCATAAACTGCTCGAAATGATCGGACCAGCCCGTTTAGATCGTTTTACGCGGTTTGTTCAAGGACCGGTCCGGACCGGTCTGTACCGGTCTTCTCGTAAACTGAAGCGAACCGCGCAGTCCGGCAAGTTCGTGCAGTTCGTGCAGTTCGTTGCATTTTTCCCCAGGCCGAGGACGCAAGCACTCAGGGGTTGAAGCTGCAAGTTGCCTCTGTGCGCGGGTACACGAAGAATGGGTCCGCTAAGGTCAACCCCATGTTCCTGCAGAAGCAAAGGCAAATGGAGGCCCAGCTACAAGCTAAGTTGGATGCTAAGAAAAAGCCCGATGATGATTCCGGGCCGGGTCAGGGTGGTGGTGATGCTGGCCTCGGCTCTGATGTCCCAGGCACAGCCTAAAGCGCCCCGGACTACTTTTCCATGGTGTTGCCGTGGTGAGCCATGCCGGTGGTGGTGTTCGCTTCTCCAATACTTTCTTCAAACATTCGGACCGTCTCACGTTCTTTGTTGGACGAATTGCAACAACGCTCAGTGCATGCGACCTTCTCGGTTTGTGAGGAAGAGGCCACCCCCTGCCCCTCCATCCCCCCCCCCCCCGTCCCAAAGAAATAGAAATAGAAATAAAAATAGAAAGTAGCCAATGGGGGGACAAAAAGGTAAAGAATAGGAAAAATCAACAAACAGCGTAAGCTGCGTAAACTGCTCGGACCGGACAGCTTAGATGAGTTGATGCAGTTTGTCCAAGGACCGGTCCGGACCGGTGTGTACCGGTCTTCTCGTAAAGTGAAACGAACCGCGCGGTCCGGCAAGTTCGTGCAGTTTGTGCAGTTTGCGCAGCAAATTTCCTTTTCCCTCTTCTGCAGTCAAATCACTATGCAATCGGATTGGGAACCACGTCCCTTGGATCCTGATGAGGCTTTATTTGTATGACTTCACCAAAGGTGTTGCACGAGGCACAAGCCTATTGGAGGGTACATGCGCCGCGGACACACCGGTCACGGTGTATGAGTACATGATGCGGCCCATCATGGAGTGCATGGACATTTGCCTCCGCGCCAAGGGGCATGCCGACTTGGTCCCCTTGCTTCCCCGCTACATCCTTTTCCGACTAGGTCTCGAAATGCTACAACCCCGCCGCATTGATGACCTATGGGATAGGGATAGCATGTACTACAACCCCTACATGGAGTACCTCTTCCCGGACCGTGGGGCGTTCTACAAGTTGCAGCGCTTCGCGGATCCGGATGTGGATGCCCTGATTGAGCTGTGCACCGAACAATGGCAGAATGGGTGGGTATTAGGTGACATTGTGTGTGGCGATGAATCTATCGTCCCACACAAGGGCCTATTCCTATTTAGACAATTTATCCCTCGGAAACCCCATACCACGGGGGTAAAATTGTATCTGCTGTGTGATGCCCAGGACCGGTACATTTGGCATGTTTATTTGTACCGTGGTGCGATGCCTCGTGACAACCCCCCACCTCCAACCACCTATGCTGGCCATTACACCCCCACGGAGATTGTGCAGCTCTGGCATGATGTGGCACCCAGCAACCGGGTGTTGGTGGCGGACACCTATATATACTTTGGTATACTTTGGTATACTTTGGTTCCCATGGTACAGCTAGGTCTCTAGCGGCACAGTCTCGACCCTTCTTGATGCTAATCCCCAAATCAGCGGATCTCGTTGAGCAGGGGGGCAAGGGGCTGCACCCTGGGAAGGTGAACACCGTGGTTCACAAGGAGGATGGGTATGCCTTGAGCATTTTCAAAAGCCCAAAGGTGGGCAAGAAGGCGGCACGTGCTGTGCCCTTGGTCACCAACTGCCACCATGGCCCCCATGTATGGCGGAAACGTAGGTATCGCCTACCCGGCATTGTGGCCAACTACCGCACATTTGCACCCGGGGTCGATGTGTGCAACCAGCTGTGCTTGCAGCATCGGGAGGAGCGGCGGTTCCCAAACTGGTGGAAGGCCTTGAACGGCATGTTGCTCCGCATGGCATCCACCAACGCTTTTACCTCGTGCAAAGCGTTGAAACTTTGTGCCCCGGGGAAACCATGCACAATTGGCAGTGGCGTCTCATGCGGTACATCTTTCCAGCCCGAACAATTGAGGTGCAGGCAAAGCACCTCCCTATCCGTGCCAAGCGAGGTACATGCGTGTGCCGTCGGGGCGGCACATCGGTGTACAAATGCCAAGCTTGTGGCATTTCGCTGCACGTTGATTGCTTTGCGAAGTACCATCAGTAGGGCTGAAGGGCGGTCATATGGCATGGGGGGAAGTGCCCCATTGCGAAGCTCCCGCCGTATAATAGAGCTAACGACCCTGAATGCGGCCACCCCTCGACGGCTCTGGCTGGGGATGGAAGGCATTGGTATGTGGCACAAACAAACACACACGCGCAAACACACAAACACACGTACACCACACACACACACACACACACACACGCACATACACTATGAAGTGAAATGAACTGCGCAAACTGATAGGACCGCTCGGTTTAAGGGGTTTTATGCAGTTGGTACGGAGACCAGACCAGACCGGGCGGACCGGTCCGGACCGGTCTTCCGTGTTCCCGCACGAACTGAATAAACTGCTCGGTCCGCATAAACTGCATAAACTGCGTAAACCGGCGTAAAGTAGAAGTTTTGCTAGAATAAACTGCGCGAAACGGGAAGACTGGTCAGACCGGAAGACCGGACTTTATGAAATGCGTACCTGTAGCCAAAGGAATATATTTGGTGTTGTCCAGAGCAGGTTGTTGAAGGTGCCTCTGAGGCGGCGTCACCTTATACCATGTGTTCTGCACCTTCTGATTTTTGTAGGGAGGCAGGCCTTGGTACGCAGATTGGCCAAGTCTGTGCGTCCCAATACTAGGGTCTCTGTTCAGGCTATTCTTCACAGGTCTGGTTGTCACATAGCACTACAGGGGACGGCAGAGCCAGATGGGGAAGAGATTTGGTGCCTTCTAAAGGTTTGGGAGGACCTGGCCCCCCTCCTTGGGGGTGACATGAGGATGCACACAGCGGTGGTTGCCATGTACATACTACTGGATGTTGCACGATGCTACAGTCACTATTCAGGCCATAAGGCCCTATGGCCTAGGAATGTTTTCGGGGGATCTTTTGGAAGGGAGCAACAGGGTGCTGAACGACATTTGGTCCTCCTTTTGTGATAGAGGTGGGGGGGCAGGAACCCTGGTGTCGCGCCGCATTAAGATGCTCAGGCAGGTTAATGAGCGTCTGTTCCTGTACTTTGAAGTACCAAGGTGGAATGGGACCTCCAGAAGCAACCTATGCAATGCACAAAAATTGGCTGACGACGTTCGGGCATATTTTGCGGATGAGGAACTGTGGTAGCGCGCGCTATTTGTGTTTTAGCGCGCGCTACATGCTATCTAGTGCGCGCAATGTCCACTATCGCGCGCGCTATGCTGTTTTCAAGCGCCGGGACCCTTGAAATCGCGATATATAATTGGAAGTAGCGTGCTATGACTACGCACTTCAAATGTGCCTCCAATTTGAAATGCATTGACATACACAGAGATTTGTTCCTTTTCTGTCCGTTTTTTTGGTGATTTCGATTTTTTTGTTACTGCATTTTCCTTTTTGTATTACTGCTGGAACAGGGGTACTTTAATGTAACCCTCTTGCCCATGCAGCCCGTGGGCTGGGGGTATCCGCCTCCTGCAGCACCGCCAACACCTGCTGCAGGGGTCACAGGAGCAGGTGCGACACTGCAACCACCGCCACATGCAGCTACACAACCGGGACTGCGGCAGCCGTCCACGACGCCGTGGAGCATGCAGCCACAGGTACTTGCCGTGCGCACTACTGTTTCCGTTGCGCGTGCTACGCTCTTGTTGTGTGTGCTAGCTATCTCGTTGTGCGCACTACGCACGTCCTCGTTGCGCGTGCTTTGTCTTGTTTTCCGCAGACGCTGTCCCAGCAGCTTACCCAGTTCTCCCCAACTCAGCCTCTGTGGCCCGCGCCACAGTCCCCGTTACGAGCTGCCTCACAGCAGCTGTCTTCCATGCTGTTCCCCGGTGGGTCACCACCTTGGGCTCCCCAGCGCGCGGCAGTCTTCCCGTGGGCCAAGTGCAGCAAGTGCTCTTCGGCCCACTGCCAGTGCAGCAGCAGCAGCAAATGCAGCAGCAGCAAGTGCAGGCTACGGCCCAGCAAGTCGGCAGCCCAGAACAGCAGCAGCAGCAGCAGCAGCAGCAGGTCCAACCAAGACATCAGCAACCCCAAGTGCAAGCACAGTTTCAGTCTCCCCCACCCGGGCCACGTACGGGCTTCGCCTTCAGCAGCGACTTCAAGAACCGAATCTGGCCGAACCAAAACAGCACCATCTGCGCCCAAGGGCCCGACTGGGCATGGCTGAAGGACGTGACACCGGCCTACCTCTTCCAGGTGGCCTTCTACAAGTTCTGGCGCCAAAGGGCCACGGCCATTGCCAAGATCCCAGACGGAGCCGTGAAACCCTGCTGGCATGACGAGAGCATTACTGGCCACTGGTGCAATCTGGCGAACCTGTTGAACCACTCCGTGCCAACCCAAGAAGGACAAGCTGCCTGTGGACACTGCAAGGTGGAGGAGTACGAGCTGCTGTTCTCGTGCTGGGCAAGTTATGGGTGGGGTCACGTTCGGACCCACACGCCTCCGGGTGCCACCGCAAACACCGTCCACCACTTCAACTTCAACAAGGACCCACCGAGCTTCATCAACGCGACCGACGCGGGGGCAATGGCCTTCAGGAACGACTGTGCCTCGGTGAGAAGTGCGGGTGCCAGTTTGCTGTGGGGGTCAGCCAAGAAAGGAGCCAGTGCCGCAAGGGCACTTGCAACCGGCGCCAAAGTCAAAACCACGGCGGTCAAGGACGAGGAGCAGCCGCAGCAGCAGCAAGTGCAGCGGCAGCAGCTCCAACAGCAAGCAGCCGTGCAGCAGGCAACACTGCAGCTGCTCCAGCAGCAGCAGCGGGTGCAGATGGCCCAGCAACAGCAGCAACAACAACAACAACTGGCACAGGCACAGGTACGCGCTATGTTTGCCATTGCGCGCGCTTTCGACATTGTTGCGCGCGCTTCATTTGTTGTAGCACGCGCGATTTGATTGTTTGCGCGCGCTACGGCCCTACCTTCTGTCCCATTGTCACGTAGGTGGGCAGCTTCGAGCAGCTCCTGTGCCTGGGATCCCGCAGAGGGCCGTTGATGATCAGCGTGCCCGCGGACATTGCCGGGTAGTCCAAGCATGCGGCCGACTGGCTTGACGGACGGAAGGAGCAAGGCCCCTCCCCGGTGCTGGCCCGCGCTAAGCGGCAGATGGAGGAGCTGGAGGTGGACTGGGCCGACGCCTTTGCCGTGCCGGAGACGGAATCCGTGACAGTCCCAAGGCCCAAGAAGAAGCGTACCGAGGAGCCAGCAGCCACCAGCCACCTACCACCAGCCATCTCCGCCTCCCACACCGCTACGCCCCCCCACCCGCCTGGAAAGGTCCTTGCCCAGAAGACTGCCGACCAGCAGCTGCTGGCACAGGCGGCACAGAGAGTCCAACGTCAGGCGGAACGGGCCAAGAAGAAAGAGGACGAAGCAAAGAAGAAGAAGAAGGAAGAGGAGGAAAAGAGGAAGAAGAAGGAGAAGGAAGAGGAGGAAAAGAGGAAGAAGAAGGAGAAGGAAGAGGAAGAGAGGAGGAAGAAGAAGGAGAAGGAAGAGGAGGAGAAGAGACGGAAGAAAGCAGAGGAGGAGAAAGCAGAAAAGGTAATGCAGCGCGCGCTATCGTTGTCATTGCACGTGCTATGCATTTCGTCGCGCGTGCTATGCTCCGTATTGCGCGTGCTATGCCTGTGCTATGCCTCTGCGCTACTCTTTCCAGGCAAGCAAGACGGCACCGCTGCAGGCACCCCAGCCGCAGCTCGCATCAAAGCCAGCACCGAAGCAGCCTGTCCCAGTCCCAGACCAGCCACAAGAACAAGGACGTCCGTGCGGTTCCACCCCACCCAGTACGGCTCCCAAGGCCAAGCAGCAGAGCAGAGCTGACGCGGACAAGGAGGCAAGAGATGAGC
Organism: Eutreptiella sp. 'Long Island Sound 2002'; assembly: GCA_964036045.1. Classification (NCBI taxonomy): domain Eukaryota; phylum Euglenozoa; class Euglenophyceae; order Eutreptiales; family Eutreptiaceae; genus Eutreptiella; species Eutreptiella sp. 'Long Island Sound 2002'. The sequence goes on from OZ038385.1 coordinate 76,174,271, forward strand.
TCATGCAGCGCCGAGATTGGTCCTACAAAGAAGGCTACAAGCCTCGGTGGATCATCTACTGCACCACTGCGATCGCGCCGATGATTGTGGAGGGAGCCGAAGTCAAGCCAGCAGGCGCCAGGAGGGCCCCTAGCTCAGGACCACGTGGCCGTCATCATCCCCAACGATCAGTGGAGCCCCAGCCAACAAGGGGAGGAGGAGGAGGAAGAGGACGACTGGTCGGAGTTCATGCCAAAGCTGCCAGGTGTTCTCCGCCAAAAGCAAAGCGTATGAGGAGTTGGACAAGTGGCAGTCGTGGTGGGAGACGTACGAGGCCGATGAAATTGTGGACCTCTGCCCCGACCCAAAGACCATGAGGATGTCCCCGTCCAAGCCACCAACCCCAAAGAAGAAGAAGCCCCAAGGAGACCCACCAGCCCAGCCACCAGCCCCCCCACAAGAAGACAAGGGACCTGCCGAAGCTGCAGCACCAGCAGAAGCACCAGCAGCAGCTGCACAAGAAGAAGAGGCACCAGCCCCAGCAGCAGCTGCAGCACAAGAAGACGACGCACCAGCCCCACCACAAGAAGAAGAGGCACCAGCGGCCGCGCCACAAGAAGGAGAAGGAGCAGCCCCGAAAGAAGAAGAGGCACCCGAAGGAGCAACCCCAGAAGGCGACCCAAGCCCACAAGAAGAAGGGGATGCAGCCCCAGCTGCCACTGGGGCAGAAGACCACAGACCCGAATGGGAGAAGGAGTGGGAGGCCGAAGTGGTGGTCCAAACCATTAAGGAGAACACTGAATGACAGCGCGCGCTATACCTGGTATAGCGCGCGCCGTAAGGCTCATAGGGCGCGCTGTAAATATGTTGCGCGCGCTACAATGTCTGTGCCCGTGAGGACGTGTACTGTTGCACACTTTTCAGACCTTTCAGACAGTGTTTTTGCATGTGTCTTGGTCTGGATGAGCAACAGGGAATGTTTTTGAAAAGCAAGGGGTTTTTGAGAAACGCAGGACACTGGAAAAAGCATGGTTTTGAAACATTTTCCGGTTTTGAAAAATTTGAAAAACGGGACAATATAGCGCGGTAGACCGCGCGCAATAGGCGCACTATAAAGGTCATATTTTTGAAAATTTGCGCGCACTATGGAAAAAATGCTCCATTGCGCGCACGCAGGGATCGGCCTCGTACGTCTCCCACCACGACTGCCACTTGTCCAACTCCTCATACGCTTTGCTTTTGGCGGAGAACACCTGGCAGCTGGGCATGAACTCCGACCAGTCGTCCTCTTCCTCCTCCTCCTCCCCTTGTTGGCTGGGGCTCCACTGATCGTGTAACTACGAAGCCAACCCCAGATACTATACATTCGCCAACTGCTGGTCAACTCCATGTCGAGAGCATTCAAGTTGCTTGTACTTGTGCACTGTGTTGTTGCTACGCCTTCTGCATGAAACGTGAGGAACTATCTATATTTTACAGCATCTGGTTGCGTTGCTTTGTTGTTATGTTGCAATATGTGGGTTTTTTGGGTCAAAGCCAACTTTTTGGAAGCCAAGTCAAAGTTTTTTCTTAAGTTGGCGCGCCAAGTCGCAAGTTGGCGCGCCAAAAGTCCGGAGTTGGCGCGCCAAGTCTGGACTTGGCGCGCGCCAACTGTCCAGTTGGCGGGCGCCAAGTCCGGCTGTCGCGCGCGCCAGGTCCGGTTGTCGCGCGCGCCATCAGTGCTAGGACACTTGGCGCACGCCAACTTGACAGTTTTGGCGCGGCAAGTCCGGACTTGGCGCGCCAAGTCGGGACTTTTGGCGCGCCAACTTGCGACTTGGCGCGCCAACCGGGGCATTCGCGCTAGCCAAAACCCGGGGGGCCAAGTTTGGGACTTTTTCACCGTATAGGAGTGTTTTCAGCACGAGAGAGGCATGAAACCCGGGTTTCTTCAGGGTAAAAAGTTTCCATTTACACCAAAAAGGAGGAAAAAATCCCTAGGTAGCCAGTGTAACAACATAATAGACACCCGGCATGATTTGGCTGCATTCCGAAGCAAGTTGGCGAATGTCTCTTGGCTTCGTAGTTACGCGTTGGGGATGATGACGGCCACGTGGTCCTGAGGGGCCCTCCTTGCCCCTAATGGCTTGATTTCGGCTCCCTCCACAATCATCGGCGCGATCGCAGTGGTGCAGTAGATGATCCACCGAGGCTTGTAGCCTTCTTTGTAGGACCAATCTCGGCCCTGCATGAGCTCATCTCTTGCCTCCTTGTCTGCGTCGGCTCTGCTCTGCTGCTTGGCCTTGGGAGCCGTACTGGGTGGGGTGGAACCGCAAGGACCTCCTTGTTCTTGTGGCTGGTCTGGGACTGGGACAGGCTGCTTCGGTGCTGGCTTTGATGCGAGCTGCGGCTGGGGTGCCTGCAGCGGTCCCGTCTTGCTTGCCTGGAAAGAGTAGCGCAGAGGCATAGCACAGGCATAGCACGCGCAATACGAAGCATACCACGCGCGACGAAATGCATAGCACGTGCAATGACACCGATAGCGCGCGCTGCATTACCTTTTCTGCTTTCTCCTCCTCTGCTTTCTTCCGTCTCTTCTCCTCCTCTTCCTTCTCCTTCTTCTTCCTCCTCTCTTCCTCTTCCTTCTCCTTCTTCTTCCTGTTTTCCTCCTCTTCCTTCTCCTTCTTCTTCCTCTTTTCCTCCTCTTCTTTCTTCTTCTTCTTTGCTTCGTCCTCTTTCTTCTTGGCCTGTTCCGCCCGACGTTGGACTCTCTGTGCCGCCTGTGCCAGCAGCTGCTGGTCGGCAGTCTTCTGGGCAAGGACCTTTCCAGGCGGGTGGGGGGGCTTAGCGGTGTGGGAGGCGGAGATGGCTGGTGGTAGGTGGCTGGTGGCTGCTGGCTCCTCGGTACGCTTCTTCTTCGGCCTTGGGACTGTCACGGATTCCGTCTCCGGCACGGCAAAGGCGTCGGCCCAGTCCACCTCCAGCTCCTCCATCTGCCGCTTAGCGCGGGCCAGCACCGGGGAGGGGCCTTGCTCCTTCCGTCCGTCAAGCCAGTCTGCCGCATGCTTGGACTACCCGGCAATGTCCGCGGGCACGCTGATCATCAACGGCCCTCTGCGGAATCCCAGACACAGGAGCTGCTCGAAGCTGCCCACCTACGTGACAATGGGACAGAAGGTAGGGCCGTAGCGCGCGCAAACAATCAAATCGCGCGTGCTACAGCAAATGAAGCGCGCGCAACAATGTCGAAAGCGCGCGCAATGGCAAACATAGCGCGTACCTGTGCCTGTGCCAGTTGTTGTTGTTGTTGTTGCTGTTGTTGCTGGGCCATCTGCACCCGCTGCTGCTGCTGCTGGAGCAGCTGCAGTGTTGCCTGCTGCACGGCTGCTTGCTGTTGGAGCTGCTGCTGCTGCACTTGCTGCTGCTGCGGCTGCTCCTCGTCCTTGACCGCCGTGGTTTTGACTTTGGCGCCGGTTGCAAGTGCCCTTGCGGCACTGGCTCCTTTCTTGGCTGACCCCCGCAGCAAACTGGCACCCGCACTTCTCACCGAGGCGCACTCGTTCTTCAAGGCCATTGCCGCCGCGTCGGTCGCGTTGATGAAGCTCGGTGGGTCCTTGTTGAAGTAGAAGTGGTGGACGGTGTTTGCGGTGGCACCCGGAGGCGTGTGGGTCCGAACGTGACCCCACCCATAACTTGCCCAGCACGGGAACAGCAGCTCGTACTCCTCCACCTTGCAGTGTCCACAGGCAGCTTGTCCTTCTTGGGTTGGCATGGAGGGGTTCAACAGGTTCGCCAGATTGCACCAGTGGCCAGTAATGCTCTCGTCATGCCAGCAGGGTTTCACGGCTCCGTCTGGGATCTTGGCAATGGCCGTGGCCCTTTGGCGCCAGAACTTGTAGAAGGCCACCTGGAAGAGGTAGGCCGGTGTCACGTCCTTCAGCCATGCCCAGTCGGGCCCTTGGGCGCAGATGGTGCTGTTTTGGTTCGGCCAGAATCGGTTCTTGAAGTCGCTGCTGAAGGCAAAGCCCGTACGTGGCCCGGGTGGGGGAGACTGAAACTGTGCTTGCACTTGGGGTTGCTGCTGTCTTGGTTGGACGTGCTGCTGCTGCTGCTGCTGCTGCTGCTGTTCTGGGCTGCCGACTTGCTGGGCCGTAGCCTGCACTTGCTGCTGCTGCATTTGCTGCTGCTGCTGCACTGGCAGTGGGCCGAAGAGCACTTGCTGCACTTGGCCCACGGGAAGACTGCCGCGCGCTGGGGAGCCCAAGGTGGGCGACCCACCGGGGAACAGCATGGGAGACATCTGCTGTGAGGCAGCTCGTAACGGGGACTGCGGCGCGGGCCACAGAGGCTGAGTTGGGGAGAACTGGGTCAGCTGCTGGGACAGCGTCTGCGGAAAACAAGACAAAACACGCGGAAAACAAGACAAAGCACGCGCAACGAGGACGTGCGTAGTGCGCACAACGAGATAGCTAGCACGCACAACAAGAGCGTAACACGCGCAACGGAAACAGTAGTGCGCACGGCAAGTACCTGTGGCTGCATGCTCCACGGCGTCGTGGACGGCTGCCGCAGTCCCGGTTGTGTAGCTGCATGTGGCGGTGGTTGCAGTGTCGCACCTGCTCCTGTGACCCCTGCAGCAGGTGTTGGCGGTGCTGCAGGAGGCGGATACCCCCAGCCCACGGGCTGCATGGGCAAGAGGGTTACATTAAAGTACCCCTGTTCCAGCAGTAATACAAAAAGGAAAATGCAGTAACAAAAAAATCGAAATCACCAAAAAAAACGGACAGAAAAGGAACAAATCTCTGTGTCTGTCAATGCATTTCAAATTGGAGGCACATTTGAAGTGCGTAGTCATAGCACGCTACTTCCAATTATATATCGCGATTTCAAGGGTTCCGGCGCTTGAAAACAGCATAGCGCGCGCGATAGTGGACATTGCGCGCACTAGATAGCATGTAGCGCGCGCTATAAAACAAATAGCGCGCGCTACCACAGTTCCTCATCCGCAAAATATGCCCGAACGTCGTCAGCCAATTTTTGTGCATTGCACAGGTTGCTTCTGGAGGTCCCATTCCACCTTGGTACTTCAAAGTACAGGAACAGACGCTCATTAACCTGCCTGAGCATCTTAATGCGGCGCGACACCAGGGTTCCTGCCCCCCCACCTCTATCACAAAAGGAGGACCAAATGTCGTTCAGCACCCTGTTGCTCCCTTCCAAAAGATCCCCCGAAAACATTCCTAGGCCATAGGGCCTTATGGCCTGAATAGTGACTGTAGCATCGTGCAACATCCAGTTAATATAAGGTGATCTTATTTCTGGACAAACCCACCCCTGGAAAGCCTGGGCAACCTCTGGAGCCTGCAATGCACCCTCTTCAAACATTGTGCCATACATGTCCCCCAGTAGTATGTACCTGGCAACCACCGCTGTGTGCATCCTCATGTCACCCCCAAGGAGGGGGGCCAGGTCCTCCCAAACCTTTAGAAGGCACCAAGTCTCTTCCCCATCTGTCTCTGCCGTCCCCTGTAGTGCTATGTGACAACCAGACCTGTGAAGAATAGCCTGAACAGAGACCCTAGTACTGGGACGCACAGACTTGGCCAATCTGCGTACCAAGGCAGTGAGTGACGTGCCTCCCTACAAAAATCAGAAGGTGCAGAACACATGGTATAAGGTGACGCCGCCTCAGAGGCACCTTCAACAACCTGCTCTGGACAACACCAAATATATCCATGGGCCTGCACTTGGCCCCAGGTGCAATAAGCCCCAGCAACATGCTCATCTCGCTCGGTGGTTCTATCCACATCCCGTTGCAACCACGTTGCACTGGACTTGCACCACGTCATGTAACTGAACAGACTACCTGCCATCCAATGTGTAGTGACACCCGACAACCGACGCAGCCAAGGGCTATCCCCACCGCAGAAAATCCTGCAGCGTCTGGATGCACCCCGGATGGGAACCACACCACTGTCAAGGCCATCTGCAGAAAAGCAAGATTGTTAGCCCAGACCTGGGACAACACAGAGGTGGACTTCTCACCACAAAGGGCGACGTTAACAGTCCAGTGGTAGGACAACGTCCTTGCCAAGTGACCATGGTTGGCAAAGGAAATGGACATCTGGCACCACGATTCCCCCCCACAAGGCAACCCATCCCCCCTCACAATGATGCACAGCTCTCCTTGGCACTCCCTGGGGTATTGGAGGTTAGAAACAATGGAATCAAAGGAAAATATATAGTCAAAAAAGTGCTGCAGGGGCCACTGCGAAAAGACTGTGACCCCATCTGTGTGCACGGCAACCTCTAAATGCTGCCTACTTGCAAGCTGGTTCCATTTTGTGGCGAAATTAGCATAGGACGGGAGAGAAAAAAGGTGTGTGGGGACCTTACTTCGGGTCCAAGTAATCAAATCTTTGTACCTGAGGAAAATAGCGCGCGCAACATGAGGACGTAGTGCGCGCAGAAATCAACGAAGCGCGTGCTATGAGCGGAAGTGCGCGCGATGTCACATGCAAAGCGTGCGCAATAATACCTTCTTCTTGGAATCTTCAGGAGCAGGACCAAGTCCACCACCGACAGGGGTGTGACGGCGTTGGCAGCCTCGGTCCTGCGACGCTTCTTCTCTGCTTCAGACACGGGGACCCTTTTTTCCAACCTGGCCCACAAAGACCGTTGGACGGCAGACCCTGAGAAAAAAAACTCAACTAGGTCCGCCAAAAGGTCCTCGTTCTTCCACAAGGACCACCCATAGTGGGGGCCCAAAATGCTGGCAATCTTTCCTGACATTGACAGCGTCACATGCGGTGCCGGAAGCATCTCAAACTTTAGAAAAATAGGCGTTTTTGCCCTGCTTATTAGGACATGGGGTTACAAACCCAAGACCCCGAGCCATATCGCGCGCTATGCCGCGCGCTATAGTTTTGTAGTGCGCACTGAGCCATCGCGCGGCAATACCCTGTAGCGCGCACGCAGGGTATGCCTAGGCCCACATTTGTAGGTGTCAGCCAGTGTGAAACGTCTCTTGAGACCCTAAAAAAACGATCCGAGAAGATTGTGGGTCTGCAGCGGCAGATTGAAGGCGAAGAAGGCCAGGTTTGGACCTCATTGGAGGCCAAACTGATGCTTCACCCCTTGGGGCAGGACTGGAGAGAGGGATGAAGGACAGAACCGCCAAGTGGGACGCCATGCGCATGGTCCGCCGCTATTTGGACGTGCTGTCCCCTGATGCCCGCTCAGTGCTCCGGTCGTTGGTACCGGGGCTGATATATCAGAACCCACAGTGTGCCTTCTCAGCACACCAAGCGAGGGAGAACCTCAGGGCGGTGGGCAGGGACTTGGCAGTGAAGGGATACCCCCACAGCTGGAGGCTTGGCGCTGCGAAGTCGGCTTTGCCAGTGCAACGACTATCCCTGAGGGCCCGCTGTTGGGCCATCACGGAGAACCGCAGTTTCTTACCGTGTCTTATGGCTACTACGGTGGCACCATTGTCCCGGTCTAAACAAATAGGCCCAGATGCACAGATAAACGATGGCACAGAGAGACGATAGTATAGGGGAGATGTAGAGAGAGAGAGAGAGAGAGAGAGAGAGAGAGAGAGAGGTATGTAGCATGGCAGCCGAAGAGACCGAGGGCCCCGCGTGTGTGGGGCCCCAATGGACGCTTGGGTGTGAAGGTGCACACGCTATGAACCCTCTTTTGTTCTGCAACTGTGGGCGCAAGCCACACCCATGAGTTTTGCTTCGCTGCCATAATCCACTGACGAGTGCTCTGTCTGAATCGTGCCATGTCTGTGATTGTGTAGTGGTGGAAGCACCACCATTCACAAGTATTCTTAGCAAAGCCAAGATGCAAGCGATCCCAAAAGGTGACGACTTGTACGGAATGGCCAAGTGACTTCCTACCAGACCTTTCTACAGGACAGTTGAGAATGCTGTAAGCAGGGTGAAATGCAGTGCGCCAGACTCAATAAACTTTTTTTCGTGGGAACACCGAGTTTTGAATCTTTTTTGGGTGTGCTTCTTGGTGCGCAATCGCTTACAATCGAACGTGAGGCATCAAACAGAGTAATTTGCCAAATGTACCTTGTTGGAAATCTACCAATGTACCTTTTTGGGGTTCTTGGGGGGGGTTGACGAAAGTGGGCACAAAATTCCACCCATGCAACCTTTTGCCGGAGTCTGCCGTGTACCCTTTTGCTTCTATTCCTTCTTGCCCGGGATTTCGTGGGTGGTCATATTCACATTTGAGCCCATCCAATGAATGCCAAGCCGTCGTTTTTTGTGCTTGTGCTGGCGTGAGGCGTGATGTGTGAAACTACGCTTTTGGGGTTGGGCTTAGGCTTCCACAGGTATCCGAAGAAATGGTGGAGGCCCACGCTTTTCCGCTTGTGGCGTAAATATGTGCTGGAACGAGTTTTCAGTATGTGTTTTGTCGACCACTAGGCCCAGGAGGGGGCAATTCTTACTGACCTTACACCCAGCGACAACGCCACCATCTCGAAAGGGATGGGGAGGAATAGGGAAGGCGAAATACACGACAAAATTTTCCGCATGTGTATGCCCTGGCATGTCAAGACAGACACCGTGGTAAATCCTATGTGTAGACAATCCACCGGAGGAGTGGTGCTCGTTATGTGCTTTGTCACGACGTGTTTGCACGATACGATCGCACTCCAACAGGTCATGGCCATTTGAGAAGTTTCTTTGCCTTGCTCCGCGTGTTGTCGTTGTACCGAAGCTCAATTTTAGCCGTACCGTTCACGGCTTTTACGAGTTGAGATAAATCCGCCGCACTCATCACCTACACGAACACATCTTACACTCCGCCGAACACTTTGCTTTATCATGAACTACCACTCTCTACGATGACGATCACATGCTTTGGTTGCGGCCAAGAAGGTCATATGGCTCGAAATTGTCCTACAAAAACACCGACTGGTTCTTCTTCGTCTACCAAGTCAACCGGTACATGGCCCGACGGCCGTCCAAAATACTTTTGTCTGTACCACAAAAAGGAAGTCGCGCATCATCCGGACGAATGCAAATTCAAGGGACAATCTTCCAATTCTCATAGAAGTTCAACTGCGGTAGAACAAGTTACCGACGTGCTCATTCGTGCATTGCCCCAATTTAAAGAATCGGTTATCAAGGCGACCGTCCGGTGTTGAGGTCATCTTCCCGCGTGACACGACCCATGATGACGTGAAAAAATTACAAGCTGCTCTACCGGAAGTACGGATAGCTTACCCGGTGGATACGAGGATTGTCGTGGCGCGCTCATGTCCCACGACACGACAAGCCATCCAGGACCAGTTGAAAAATGCGGTGGATGCTGGTAAGCCGATCCAAACCAAGCAGTTCACCAACGCTACCTCTACCACGGGCCCGCTTGATTTCTCTCAACCTACAACGCCCGGTATCGTGTTTGGTGCCGCACCAGCGGCTGTGGCACAACAAAACACACAGCCAACAACCCCGATCTCTTCACCACCTACCGATAATGACGTACCTATGGCACCATCGATGGAAGATTCGGTACGCACCGAGTTCAACTGCATTGATGGTGAAATTGCAGGTATTCGCAACGATATTTCTGGCCTAAACTCTAAAATTGACGGCTTTGGAAGCCAATTGGCTGAGGCGATGAAAAATCCTGTGCTGGCTGCACAACGACCTAAAGATGCTCCCTGCCCCGATGTCGTACCGCAGAACTATGTGTGGACCGTGACAGGACGTTCTACCTTCGAAAAATGGCAACCACTCAAGACGATGGTCACAGCTGTGGCCGACGGAACCTTCCGTGGACTAGCCTGGTCGGCAGAAGGAATCCCACTTACGGATTGGACTATTGAAGCGCCATTCCAATGCGCAATTAATGTCCGAAGACACTGCCCGCAACGTGGCGGCGCAGTAGGAACCCGACCCTGCTCAATGCGTGGAGCCCCAGGACGATACACCAGAACTGCATGTTGGCCACCGTGACATCCTCCGCTGGACGTGCAGTTGTGCCATGCTCGACCCACATCCCTTTGCTGCACCGGATGAACAGTACCGAAAGGTCTATATTCTTGCGTGCAATTGGCGGATACCCTCATGCCGTTATACGTGTGACTCTTGGAACTCTGTGCTGGAATTACCAGAAGCTCATCAACAGCTAAGTGAACTCATTGCTGATCTGCGCACACAGCGCAATTTTGCACAAGCGGATGCGGTGCACATTTTTGTGGGAGTGATTCGCTTGAAATGTGCTCTCAACATGCGACTCATGGACCTACTGCAGCAGCGCGAGTCTCTTGTACACGACGACAAGGGACGTGCGCTTCCACACTTCCAATGACTTGCAGGCTGTGAGTCCTCACCCCGTCCTGTTAAGGCACTGGCATATGCCGTGGAAAAAATCGCCGCCCTCAAAGACCTATGGTGCTACTTTACATCTACCAAAGGCGTAAGCCGCTGGGATACCACCTCTCCTATGCACGTGCTGCATTTCCTGCAATGGGCAGCACGTTGGCTCGATGCCCAGCGGTATTATCTGAATGTGAAACTCACATACGCGCGCACAGACACACACTCACAGCCTCAGAGCACATTCTCTGTGTGTGAACACACGATCACACAGTTTATTGCCCAGGCCCCAACCCGCTGTCATATTGATAAGCTCACCCACGGTCACCAACACAAGCCATCCAGAGCCATGCCGTACAAGTTACGCATGAGGCTGCTGGCGCAAGCAGCGAAGGTGTGGGGCATTGATACTATGGTTAATTGGCAGCCCACGGCTGCAGTACCTGTGCGACACCACGTATCACCCTACCACCACTGCCTGCAGCTGGGTGCACACCACGACATAGCCACACTTGCGACAGGTATTCGCCATCTCAGTGCGATATTATCGCTGCTTGATGATACCCCCCCCCCCCCTGGGCACTCAACCTGGGAACGGCAGCAACTTGTACACCTTGCTGCCTTGCTCAACTCTCCCCATCCCTGCCGCCTGGTGGTGTTGGTCATTAACACCCATGGCATGTATGTTCCCATTGCCACACTGTCCGCACAGCACTGCTCATACACCATTTCTTGTGGAGTGACTAAGCAGAGCACACAGTGGGACATGCTGTGTATCCAAAACCAATCAGCTGCAAACCTGTGGCCTGTGGCACACGCCACTGTGGTTGCACGCATCGGGCCTTACCTGAAACGATGGGGCCTTACACTGTGGCCTACACCAGCGCACACTACATGCCCCACACTACCGCAGGATGTGGCCCCTCGCCTCGGGGTACAGCACTTGCCACCGTGTGGAAAGCTGGTGTTCTGGACGGTCTGGAAAAGAGAGTGCTCTGTACGAGCACAGGCACTCCGCACACGCAATTGGCGCCAGACAGTCCTGGAATCCTGCCTCAGGGTGAATCAGGTCCTGCACCTGGCCCCATGTGCACACCTGCGCCGACTGTATGACCTACTACACATACCAACACACAACCAACTTACTGCCATTGGCACCTGGTTGTACGGTGCCTATAGCGTGGCAGACGGCAGAATTTATTTCGGCCAGACTGGCGCCATTCAAGGCGAGACATCAGTAGGGAACCGCTTCCTCCAGGAGGTTGCAGATGCACGCGCGTGGCACAAACTGTATGGCTCCAAAGGCGTCAAGGGGCCCACATACTTACATACCATGCACACCACGGGAACACACAATTGGGTCGTGGTGCTTATCCGTCCAACCCCTCGTGCGCAGGCTACACGGGGGGAGCAGCAACTGATTGCAGAGTTCCCTAACAACCTCAACGACCGTAAATCACAGCGAAAGCCTTACATGCGTTGGCTCGTGCGATCAGGTTTGCACAAGCAGCTGACCGAATCTGCACTAACTAACTGATCATGGCCGTTGGCAACAGTACTTGACTGCAGGACGGATCACACTGCACCCCTTGGATGCACTTCGCATCCTGATTGAGGCGAAGCGTGCACTGCCGCCTGTTAAGTTTTCTCCTTTGCAAACCCGTCTCTTGGCATATTGGAAGGCACACGCACACTTTGCACTCCCTAGATCTATAACTCTGCATGTGCCGTTTGTTACGAAAACTGAAAGACTCCAACTACGAAAGGCCTGCGCTGAGTTCTTCCGCGACACCCCATACCCCAGGGCCCTGGGGGCCTACCTGGCTGCAGTGCTGGGTATACCCCTCACCATCCCACCCAAGATGCTGCGTGTTTTCTGCAAAGACCACCTCATTCACAGCTCACAGCACTACCTGCAGGCCGCACAAGACATTGAGCGATGTGGATGTGTGAAAGACTTACAGACTACATGTTGCGAAGGTGCCTGTTTATTCCAGAAGGACACACTGGTGTCTCAGTTCGGCCCCCGCTACCAGGTTGTCCTCAGTGCGCAGAACAACTACACGACCATACCCTCTCGCTGGAAACTACATCAAGAATTATCGTCATCGTTGAACGCTATTCGAGAAAGGCTGCCAAAAATCCGGATTTTCCCCTTTCGAAAGCTAGCGGCCCGTGTACACGACATTGCCTCGGCCATGATGCACGGGCATGCCAATCTCCAGCGTACCCTGCCCCCCCAGAACCACATCAAATCCTTTCATAAGGAGCACCCCGAGTGGGTACCTGTGCGCCTCAACAAAAATACGCACTGTTTTGCACTAGTCTGCTACACTTTTTTCTGTCAGTTGGTAGTAAAGAGCCTGAACGCCGGGAACTACCGCCTGTTTCACTCCTTTCCCTCGCCCACCCATCTGTACGCCACATACCTCGTGTATTTCTACACGTTGGTATTATGTGTTCCCGTGCTCCGGAAGCAGGTTGCATTTGCGCACATGCGCGTCCGTCTGTCACAGATGTCCCCACCGCTTAAAGGTTATCGCTTCTCTACCTACCAGGGGACCCCCCCCCCTCGACAGATGAGAAAGCAGATTGGGAATCCTTCCGACAATCAGTCTTCGCGCATGCAACTGCTGAGGCGTCCCGTGCCATTACTCTCTCCCCTTTCCAGCCGGACACAGGGCCACCTCCTGACGCAACCCCGTCGAAGAAGAAAAAATGGACGGTGCCTGGAGTCATCCTCTCCCTGAAAAATAAGAGTCTGACGACCTCACAGCGCCTACAGCTAGAGCTGGTGAAGCTCAGGGAAATTTTTACCCAGGCGAGCCACCCCCTGCGCACCTTGCTCCGCAAGGGTGGCAGGTGCCTCTCACTTCTCCTCCGGGTGTACACCCACACCTTCGTCAGTCTGGAAATCCTGGACCAGGCACACCTGGTGCAGGGCTTCCTGCGCCCTGCCAGGGAAGAGTACAAGCGTCTAGGAATCCCAGTCGGCGGGTTTGAGTTAGATATAGATCGCATGTTCCCAAGCATCATTCGAGACCAGGTGCCGTCAGCCTGGCAGTCGCTGAGCGACCGATATGATGCCCTAAATCCCCTACGACGAGGTGAGACAGCCCGGTTCGTGTCACTGGCTAAGGGCAACGCCCGAGACATGGACTGTCTTGGTATGAAAGACCAGAGGTATTACGACACTTTCAGCATATCTGAGATACATGACCTCATGAAGGTCGATCTTTTCCTGAACTCCTTTTTTCAATTAGGGCATGAATTATGGGAGCAATTCTCAGGTGTCGCGATAGGAGGCGCTATGTCTGCACAGAATGCAGACGCCTATCTGGTTTCTATTGAAAGCCTGGTCCCATGGGGTCCAGGACAGTTCCTGCCCGCACACGTAAAACTTGGCCGATTTCGTGATAATATTTTTTGCATTTGCCCCCTTCACGAAATCCCACTCTGGATGGCCAAGATCAAGTGTGTGTTGAGCGAGCTGTACCGACTTGATCTGTCTGTAGAACAGGCTGGCAGAAGCCTGTGTTTTCTTGAGGTACAGATAGATTGCCGCGATGAGCACATTGAGTGGGGTATTAAAAATAAAGTACTCCTTTCCCACCTGACTGATTGCCCACCCAGGCTGTGATACCCATCTGTACATGAGCCGCATGCATCACAGATCGTACACGGGATTGCCAGCGCTGTAGCACAAAAATCTCTGGAGCTCGCCACGACGGTGGCGCATCGGGTAAATAATTTCCGGCAAGCCTACTGGGAATTTTCGTCCAAGAACTACCCTAAGTCCTGGTGGGAAGGGGTCCTCCGCACAGCTTTCGAAAAACAGCAGCCACCATACGTTGGCCAGCCACCGCTGCACTGGTCTACGGTCAGGGATAACTGGACTTGGGAGTGCCCCGTACCCCCTGGGTACGCATGGCTGCACCCCACCTCCTCCCTCCCGGTGCTTGATCTCAAGACAGAGAAGCCCAGCCTGCAGGCCTTCCAGCGCACACCCGCTGGACACCATCTCATTCCAATAAAAACTTTTCCTCTGCCATACACGGATCGCACACAGCAGGTCGTCCTGCAGGTGCTACCCACACAGGAGCCACCAAAAAAGCGCCAGAAAACAATATCGTTGCCTGCACCTCCTCAACAGTCCACAGGTCGCATCACTAGGAGTCGTCAGGCACCCATCTTCCTGTATGATATGACGCCGCAGCGGAAACAACGTGGCGCGTCTGTACGTCAGCGACAGCCCCGCACAAACGTCACCATATCCAGCCCACCACCCGCCGCACGGCACACAGCGCCCCTGAATGCACGCCGGAGTTATCACAGAAAACGTACACGGCCCCCATCACCACGAAGTCCAGACCATCAGACCCCCGCACCCCTGTCCCCCCCTCCACTGAAAAAACTGCGAAACCGGCTCAGGCAGGAGCAGGCCCCACAGCCTGTCACAGCCCCACGCCCAGCCACCCCCCCGTGCAACTTGTCTATGACTGATCCTGAAGCTACAAGTTCCCCTGCCTCTGTACATAGTCACACAGCATCTTCTACAGACTCCGATGTGGAGGTGCCCACAGTACCCAGCGGGCCACATGCCAGCCCACAACAGGTTGCGGATGTTCAACAGTGGTGGTCCAGAGAAATTGAGCCTTACAAGGCCCTGATCCTGGGTCCGCACGAGGCGCGGCTGGTCGCCGCCATGTCACCAGTGGACCAATGGAGCTATCGAAAATACCGCTATGATGTCCACTTTTACTATAAGAACGTGCCCCCCCCCCAGGGAAATGTGGCAAGAAGGCATACTCGACATGCACACGCCAGAGTCACAGCAATGGCTTCTCCGGAGAGAACTAGCTGAGATGTATGACACATCTTCTGATGAGGACCCCTGAACACTTGTTGCCGTCTTGTGTACTATCATATACTGTCTTTTGGGCGTAACACATGACCCACCCGATAGAACACTTCGCTCCCTGGTGCCGTCACGAGTTAGCCTTAGCATGATCGCTGAGCTTTAGTTCGACAAGGAAATGAAACCGACAGCCTGGTCCGGGGACAGTCAGACACCGTGGTAAATCCTATGTGTAGACAATCCACCGGAGGAGTGGTGCTCGTTATGTGCTTTGTCACGACGTGTTTGCACGATACGATCGCACTCCAACAGGTCATGGCCATTTGAGAAGTTTCTTTGCCTTGCTCCGCGTGTTGCCGTTGTGCTTTCCTTGCTCTGTGTGCACCCTATTTCAGACCCTACCATGCGCAATTGATTTTGGCCGAGGAGTTTGTGCCTGCCGTGCTTTGCTGAAGTAGTTGCATGGTATGAACGCCACGGCATTGTGACACGTGACCTATGTCACTTCTTGATATGGTTTTGAGGGCAGCGGTGGGTATATATTTTTTGCTCTAACTTTCCTTGAACTTCGTTTCTAGAAGTTTCTGTGGAATTTCTATGGTCTTTTCCGAGCAAGCATGGAACACTGCACGTAGTAAGCAACTATGATCGCCAAATTATGTCATAATGCCTTGAACACACCGGTCTTCGTTCCCACAAGTGAATGAGCAGAGGGAAGGAGAGGAGTGTGCACAAGCCCCGGGCCTTGGCACACGCATTCCGAGAAAAGGTCCTGAAACCGAAGATCCCGATTTTCTTGACTGAGTCAAGTCAAGTCACGAGTCACACACCTCTAGCGACTCATTCAAGTCACGATGTCCCACTGTGACTGTACAATGCCACACTTGGCGAAATAGCTTGTTGCGCTTTGGCTTCCCAAAGGAGAAGGCACGCCTCATCAGGTGGTGGATCAAAATGCCAACATTGGGGGGGGGGGGGGGCTAGGGACACCACCACCAACCGCCAAACCAAGAGGACCCTGCATGTCATACGAGGGTCGCAGGAGTAGCAAGGGGGGTGCGGGGACACCCCCCCCCGGGACAACCCCCGAGGGGCCCTTCATGGGCATGAGGTAAAGAACCCAACCGCACGCAGTGTAGCACGCTGTAGCACCAAACAACGGTATGTTGCAAGGCACATCATGTTCCATGCATACTCCGCAGCCTTAAGGATATTTCCCCTGGACCATCTTGTTGATGTGCCATCGTTGTTGCATACGTGCACACAAGATGTTTGTTCATGCGTTGTAACAGGTAATTTGTCTTGTCCTCTACCTCATTACGTAACATGTTTCTACCTGCCGTGCCGTGCCAGTGACGAGTTCTACTTGTTGCACTAAACACACACGCACAAGCATATGCACCACGAAAAGGACGAAAGGAGCATCACACCTACATTCAGCTTGCTTTGTTCTTTCATCAACTCTTCAATTGTCTCGTTTTTGCCGTGCCAACTGAGTACATGGAGGGTGAATAACCCAGAACTCGGTCCAGGTTCCGGGTTCTACCTGTGGTTTGTAATTCTGGGCTATGGAGACCTGGGAACCCATATGCTACCTATGATGTTGTCAATTTCAACCCCTCCATGGCCTTTGCCATTCGAAATTTCTTTGACAAAGACTTGACAGGGGCACTACACAATGCTGCCTCATTGTCACTTGCAGAAAGACGCGGTCTTGTGTCTTTTGGTCTTTGCGGTGCCTCGTTGGGCCTTGGTTCATGGCGGGACTTCATCAGAGAAAGTCGACGCAAGTGACAAGTACAAAAACATGTTTCTATTTCCGGGTTATATGAACTCGACTCGGGTGTGAGCTCCCGGGTCTATAACCTGGACGCATATGCGACCTATGATGTTGAAATTTCAACCCCTCCCATTCGAAGTTTCGTTGACAAAGACTTGAATGAAGTTCATGTTGCTCGCGTCCGTTGTGCAGCTTGAAATTGGGCAATTGGTTTATCGTTGTTGGAGTTTTCCAAGCCCAAGCTCAAAATGAGAGGAAAAGAGCCATGGAGTGACATATGACCCATGCTTCACGCCATCCCCCTCTCTTCTTCGAGGTTGCTATGCAAGCCCTTAGTGAAGGCTCGGTGGCCCCTTCTGCCCTCCTGCGTTTGACCGCCCCCACGGATGAAATTTGGCCTAGCACGGCCCGCTTCGGCGTTGTGTGGGACGCACATAAGAACGGGTACCGTGCGCTGACTGTCGAGCAAGAGCCCGGCCTCGCCGCCGCCGCCGATGGCACCCGTGAATACGCATGGGTCCACCCGGACAGTCTCGATGGCCACCGCGACTCTGTACAAGGCTACCACTCAGGCCTAGAATCGATGCGGTTTGCTTCCCGCCAGCAGAATGGCCGTTGGCTCGTGACCCTTGAGAGCTCCCCGGGCTCCAAGCCTTCAATGAAAGGGGCGCTCCTCCCGGTCTCGACCTGGGCAATGGATGGCGCCAGCGGCGAGCTCTTTCTCCCTGAAGGTCTGCAACTGTACACAAACCCGGCGGGTTGGGTGGGACTCGCGCCCCCGGGCGCGTACACGAATACGGACCCGGCGCGGCGCCAGTGGACCATGGTCGCCAGCGGGGGTGCCAGCTACATGTTCCTTCCGGATGGGCGGCAGCTCTACGTGAACCCCAGCGGGCGGGTGTGCACAGAGCTCCCGGGGCGCTGCACGAATACGGAAGATGCGCGGCGCCTGTGGACGTTCCGCGATGCACAGGGGAATCCACAGGTGAGGCCCATCCGGGAGGCCGCTCTGATGCTTGGGGACGGGCGACAGGTGTATATGGACACGAAGGGCTGGGCCAGGGTGGGATTCCCTGCCGACTTGTATGACGCCGCAGGGCACGAGCAGGCTCAGATGTACAACGTCGTCCAGCCCAGACACCTGTGCTGGAAGCCGGAGGAGCACAAGATCCTGGGACCGCACCTGGAGTTGCTGCGCTTCAACCACCGCACCCTCCGGTGCGACGACGGCTGCGACTACCGGGTGGTCACCCTGGAGGAACTGCCGGGGGCGCTGATATGGGAGCGCATGCGCGCTACGGCTCCGGACCACGTGCCGCTGCGGGTGATGTCGTTCAATATCTGGGTGAACGGAGGGTACTCCATCCAACGGACGATCGCCGCGATCGCCGCAGTCGACGCGGACATCGTGTGCCTGCAGGAGAGCTCCCCCGCCATGACGCGGCTGTGCGGCACCGCCCTCGGTCTCTTCTTCTCGGGGCGGAACGCAATCCTGAGCCGCTTGCCGATCCAGGTGTGGTGCGGAACAGGGTCGTTGTGTGGCAGGCTGTGGGGGGCGGGGGAGGATCGCCCGCTATGTCTGTGTCGGCATGTCTGCCTGTCTGCATTGATTGTGCCATGCTTGGCGACCCCCCGGGACCGCAACCCCGGGGTCCTGGTCCCGATACTGCCTGGATTGATGGTGGTCGGCCGATCACGGAGCCAGTGGGGGGTTGGAGGGGGGGCGTTGATCCGCGATCCATGGCTCCATGGGGAGGGTCACAGGTTGGAGTGCATCAGCGGCCCGCAGACCACATGTTGGCGCTGGGGGAGTGTTACAGCGACGGAACTAATTTGGGTGCCGGGGATCTGCTGCCCCAGCAATACATCAGAACCGGGCCTTTGCTTAGTGAAAGTGTGTACCCCGCAAGGTAGCGGTCTGCCTGCCTTGTTTGGGGTGGTGGGTACCCCCTTCAGGTGGGGACTCCCCCCTCCCCCAGGATGGGTTGGAGTCAAAGTGGGGGAGGGGTCTGTTGGTCAGGGCATCAGGGCTGTCCGTTTGGTTTTTTTTACCTGTGAACGGTCCCCAAGGCCGGGGCCCTCTGGGCCGGTAAGCAACGGCCAGCCACCGCCGGTCAACCGCCAACCAAAAAGTTGCTGTGGTGCGGGGGTTCCAAGGGTTTGGGGCAAATATTTTGTGTCTGCCAGACTCGAGATGTCCCCGTCACTGCTGGCTGGAGCTGCTGTGGTGTGCCTGCTGGGCAGGCGATGTGCCTGCGCATGGTCTTTCCGCCAATGGACACGGCTGTGTGACCATCACATAGGGCAGGCCTGTCCGTAATTTGACTTGGCGGCAGTGCATTTGTGGGCTGTGGGTGGTGTGTCAGAGATTAAATGCTTCAGCACCAACTGCTGTCAACTATTGGCAGTTTGTTGTTATCAGGTAATGGTCCGTGGTGTCGGCGACTTGACTAGCCATACGACGCCTCTTGTGAGGCGCCACGGAACAGTCACAGTAACAGGGACGGCCCTGAAGGGCTGATTTGGTCCCTTCTTTGGCGCGTCTGTTGGTCACCCAGTACCAAAAGCCTACAAGCCCAAAAGCCAAGAAAATGGGCCATTCTTGGGGCAACACAGGGTCGACAATGTCGAAGGGGCATCCCCTGCTTCGCTTTACCCCAGTGGTGCTCTGTGGTATTGGCAGTGCCAGGCCACGCCCCCCCACCCCCCGTGTTGCTTTCCTTGTGCAGGACAGCAACGGGGACACAAAGCACGAGGCCGACGATGAGTGGGACCATCCGTGTGTCAAAGGTGGGGGGGTGTCCATCCTGCGGGTCCCCGTCAAGGGGGCAGGGCAGTTCCTGGTGCCAGTGGCGAACTGCCACCTGTGCCACTGGCCGTATGAGGCGTTCATCAACAACGAGCGGCTCCCGACCGGTCCGAATGGAGACGCCATGCACGCCGTGGAGGCGGAGCGGAAGTACACGCTCCCGGCCCTGACAAAGCTGCTGAGCGAGCTTAAGGCCGTGGAGGCCGGCTGCGCCTCCGAAGGCCGCGTTCTGGGCTCTCTGCTCTGCGGAGACTTCAATTCGGTGTCGCATCTCGACTACTTCGACCACATGGGCACTGACCTGCAGTGGCCCTGCACTTTGGCATGTGAGGCTGCCGGGCTCGAGGATACGTACGCGGCGGCCAACCCCTCTGACGTGGGCGCCTGGCGCTACGCGCTGAACGGGGGGGACAACGCGGCGGGCACGTGCTTCTGCCGCAATGGGGACTGGACCGTGCCCCCGCCGGTGGGCGAGACGTGGGGCTTTGACCGCATCGACTTCGTCATGGCGAGCCGCGAGGGGCTGACAGTGGACAAGAGTGCGACGGTGGACCACAGGACCCCAGGCTGTGACCCGTGGCCCAGCGACCACCGCGCGGTGGTGACGGATCTCCGATTCCGCACGCCACAGCCCACGCCTTCGGATGTCCAGTAGCACGGCCTACCGATGCCTCTGGCCCCTGGGGGACTGGGACAGGGAGTGGGCTTTCAACCCCCCCCCCCCAATTCGGCGGCCGAATTTGGCCGACTTTGCCGAATTGGTCTGCCGAATTGTTCGTTACCTCAGGCATTCATGATGTGTGTGCGCCAAAGATATTCAGTCTTAATTTTTTGTTCTGCCGCTGATTGTACTACGTGGTAACAGCCTATTGTTGGTGCTGTGTGGGGCGCGGCGCAAACCGCCCCGCCTGCATCCGATGACCGGACAATGCTGCGTGTAGCACTGCAATCTGACATTGCACTGCAAATTGTCCTCAGCTTGGCCTTTGAAGCAATGCCAACCCCCCCCCCAATTCGGCGGCCGAATTCGGCCGAATTTGCCGAATTGGTCTGCCGAATTGTTCGGTTTCTGAATTTCGCTGATTTGTTTTGCCGAATCACTAGGTTTCTGGGACTTTGCCGCCTCGTTTTGCCGACCTGTTGGGGTTTATGGGTTCTGGGTCACCTGAGTTGGACGCATCCCTTACTTTGGGACACTGCATAATACCTTTTCTTTTTACATTGGTTGTTCAGATTGGCACCATGCAGTGTTTTTACTGTCCACAAAAGGACGCTGGGATTCGTTGTCCTCCGCTGATCAAGCTTTGCTTCGGGACAAGTATCCTGATGCCGGTGAGGGGGCAGTTTGCGAATTTTGTGTTCGCTCTGCACGGCCCAGTGCGTTCTTCAGCCGCCGTTCTTCGGGCAGCTCATCAACAGGCCCCCAATCAGTGGATTCCGGACTCTGAGACTGCGATTGCAGTCATTCCCACTGCGGACTTTCATTGCTTGAGAAATCTCTGTGCATTTGTTTCTGTGTGCCTTTGTTCTCTCTCTGCATTTGCGGGTTGGGTGCAGTGCCAAAGGAGTGTGCTCTTGTTGTTGTTCATTTTTTTGTGATTTTTCTGGGTGACCCCGGCCAGAAACGGGCCCAGATTTCAAAAATGTCGTTATACCAATTCACACCTCTTGGATATTCAGGAAGTGCACAGTCTTCCCGTGCACATGCAAAAAAAAGCGCCACAAACTGAAACGGTGGGACCAAGTTACCCCCTGGACGGCTCCAAAACCCCCTATTTGACTGTGGGCAGGTTTTGCCATTTTTCTGGGTGACCCCGCCCAAAAACGGTGCCGTTTTTCCAAAATGTCGTTGAAGCAATCGGCGCTTTTTGGATATTCAGTAAGTGCACAGTCGTCCCGTGCACATGCAAAAAAAAGCGCCACAAACCGAAACGGTGGGACCAAGTTACCCCAAGTTACCCCCCGGACACTTGCAAAAACCTGTCTTTGACTCTGGGTCCAGGTCACAGAAGTACCCTCAAAGGGATTTGAACCTGGGTACCCAGAATTTCAATGTTTCAAAGCCCAGCATTGTAACCAGCCAACCACTCATTTTTGCTCTGCCATCAGCATTTTTCGTCTTATACCTCCTGCACGATGCAAAAAATTTTTCAGCTTACAAGGGTTTCCACATGTCTCTGACAACACAGCAACCAAAGGGACAGTGTGTTTGGGGGGCCAGGGTCATAATCCTGGTGACTGGGAAGCAGTTCGCCGAAAAATAGGCCCGCCGAATTGTCCTGCCGAATTGTTGGGATTTCTTCGCCGAATTGGGGGGGTGGTTGCAATGCTTCCCATACTGGCGCCGGCATGGGAGGGACGACAAAGGGCTGAAGCAGCACCTGTGAACAGAGGGACGACAGTCCCACTCTGATCTACCAACAACACGTTCCCCACCGTCTGTGGACAAACAATGCAGACAATTTTCTGAAAACCCGTGCCTTCACACAGGCCGACAGTCTTTCCATTTGGACCCGCGGGATCACCCACCTGACCTGCTGACGGGTACAAGTCAGTGATCCAACAGTCCTGGCAACTTCAACCATTCCAGATCAGTGCCCTTCCCCCTACCATCCTGCAAAGCAATTGCACAGCCTACAAATGTCATGCGCCATGTATTCACATTTCTTGGAGCAATCAATCCAATCCTATGATCCTATCCTATCCTATCCTATCCTATCCTATCCTATCCTATCCTATCCTATCCTATCCTATCCTATCCTATCCTATCCTATCCTATCCTATCCTATCCTATCCTATCCTATCCTATCCTATCCTATCCTATCCTATCCTATCCTATCCTATCCTATCCTATCCTATCCTATCCTATCCTATCCTATCCTATCCTATCCTATCCTATCCTATCCTATCCTATCCTATCCTATCCTATCCTATCCTATCCTATCCTATCCTATCCTATCCTATCCTATCCCTTGCAAGGAATGCGTGGATTAAGTGGGATGTCTGCAGAGACGCATTATTAGAACAAAAAAAATATAAGGAGGAGGTAACCTCCCCGGGTCCTAACCTCCCCGGGTCCGAATCTCCCAACCCCCCACACCTCCTTCCACCCTTCCAAGTCACCTGAAAAAAATGTCTTCGGCGCCTTCGCGCCAATGTACTGTGTGTTTCTCAGGGTCATGTTCAGGGTGTGCGTCAGCTGTTCACATTGCATAGCATGTCTCTATGAAAATGTACTGTCATGAATTGATACTGTCTTATTGTGGACACAAAAATTTGCCACAAATATGTTGCCTTGAGTTTACGTCAACTAAGTATGGGTTTTTGTTATGCAAAAAAAATACGTTTGGGCCAAGCCCCCCCCCCCCCCTCAGACCCCTCCCTCGGATCCAAATCCCCCCCTCCCCGTCCTCCATTTCAATGCGTCCCTGGATGTCTGTCCGCCCTCAGACATGTACGTAGTTTATTCACATCGCGACACGTTTTTTCACGCCCTAGTGAGCCCTTCCGAGTGGTGGACTTTTGCCATAACCCCACTAAACCTCCGCATCCATTCCCGCGAGAAGCGGCCCATCCGTACTGTGCACCGCCTGCGAAACTTACTCTGGCGGTATCCACCTGGCCAACCATTAACGATTGGGGGAGACAGGCCTGCCGACACCAGAGTCGGTGACCATTTCTCCCATGGCACAACTTCCCTCCTGTGTAACATTCGAGGCATTTCCTGTGTTCTCGGATGATATACCGCTGTGAAGCATGCCACCCTGTTGATTTACATTGCGGGACACATACACTTCATGTGCTGCTACGTCGGCAAGATATCGTTTGCCACTGCACAGCAGTGGCGATGCGAGCAGGTCACCACTAGAGACGCCTGCACCAAACTTCACGGTCTTCTGCACGATGCATCGGAAATTGACTGGACGGTAGTTCATGTGGAACAATTCGACAGCACTGAACTGGCTGTTACCGACAGCGGAGTTGGCGGCATGTGCTTCAGCCAGCAGATTCTCCGCCAGGCAGAATATCTTTACGCAGTGTACAGTATCAACACAGAGTATCAGAACACAGGGGACAAGTGGGTTTGTCTGCCTACATGCTTGTCGAAAACATGGCGAATGTTAACGGGGATGGACCAGCGTGGGCACGAATCGCTTTCCCCTCCCACCCCGAGTACGATGCATGTGCAACTGCCTGCTTGACAATCCATCCTTGTAATGGCTGTGCCCTGCAATGATGTAAAGGAAAGTATGCTTCCGGCATGTCCCCCACGGCCGCCCAGGGGCGTGTGACCTCACCGTGGTGTGGGGGTGGAACCAGGGGGGGTTCCCCTGGGCTAACACGCAATGTGGGGGGCTACCCAGTCCAGCCACGGCGGCTGGGTCGTGAGATCACGCGCCCCATCCCCCGCCGGCCACCGTGGGGGAGCCACGATGGTACAGGGTGGGCTCCACCGGGGGGTGGCGGTTCGCGAGGGTTCTCCGGGTCTCCCTGTTGCCCAGCCCACCCCAGGGCTTGTGATTGTTCCGCCCCCGTCCCATACACACCGTGTGTTCCTGCGCAGGTGCATCATGGGATGGGGACCGAGTGCGGCGGCATGGCGGCCATCGTGGCTCCTCCGACGCCCGGCGGAGATCAAGGACAAATTGTCTGGGGACCTCCTGAAGGAAGGGGAGCCCCCCCAGTCACGGGGCCGGGTCAGAGGGGGACACCGTCCCCTACTTCTCCCGCCGATAGGGGAGCTTGGTGACTCCGTGAAGTAAGGGGAGGCCCCCCGGTCGCGATACCACGTCGGTGGGAGGTTACTTTCCCCCTGGGATGCCGCCGGCAGGGAAGTTTGGATACTACGTGAACTAAGGGGAGGCCCCCCACACCACGGTCCCGAGTCCGTGGGGGGCGCCATCCCCCCTGAGTTTATGCCGACAAGGAAATTTGGACACTCCGTGAAATAAGGGGCGACCCCCAAGCCATGGGTCCATGTCCGTGGGGGGCGCCATCCCCCCAGAGCCTCCGCAGATAAGGAAGTTTGGATACTCCGTGAAAGAAGGGGAGGCCTCCCAAGCCACGTTTTCGTGTCCGTGGGGGGCGCCATCCCCCCAGAGCCTCCGCAGACACGGAAGTTTGGATACTCCGTGAAAGAAGGGGAGGCCCCCCAAGGCACGTTTTCGTGTCCGAGGGGGGCGCCATCCCCCCCCAGAGCTACCGGGACGTTTGGGACCTTTATTGACCTGATTACCCTTTGGGATGTGTATGTATTAAGTAAAGTAGTTGTATCAACAATGAACCTCAGTATTGTATAACGTAAACCCTCGGTCGATAGCCTAGGAAGGCCAGACGAAAGGGTAAAAGCCCCGGACCCCCTTCGGGGAAACCTGCCAGCCCGGCCACCAGTGGCTAAGGGGGATAACACCCAACCACCAACCACCCAACAGTAATAACATATCCAACACATCCTCCTCATCTTCCACTTGAGCTCCCAATGCCGGTGCTTAGGAACCCCCCTAAGAACCTCTGGTGACGGGGGCACCTGCACCTTGTCCGCCACGGGCAGGGTCAGAGGAACTCGCGGCACCGGGTCGCTCCAACCACTCGGCAGCAATTTCAACAGTCTTCCTCCGTAATAGGGCCAAACACCCACCTAGACCTAGGTTTACGGTACGGTATAGATGGGGATGGGGGACGGGGGAATGTGGAAATATGGATGGGACGCCCCGGGGACTTGGGGGTCCCTGGCGGCGAGGGTAGAAACCCTCGTGATATGGGTTCGTTAGGGGCCCTAACCGGGGGACACCCGGCTAGCACACCCAGACCAGCAGAACGTTCCCACTCCCCGCCGGATACCCACGAGGAGATGGGAGCGCCCTATGGGGTGTGAACAAGGCCTATGACCTACCGCCGCTTCAGCCCCGGAGTCCCGATGAAGGGAGGGGGCTAGGAGCACAGGGTCGTCACCTCGGTAGCCCCCTCACACAGCAGCGGAGACACCCGAGTCCCTCCGGTTTTGCCTGGGCCGTTTGGGGGATAGGGACGCCCCGTGGGGGGGTTGGGTATGATGGGCTTTCCAACTCTCCCCCACACGGCGGCGGCAACCGCCGAGCCCCTGCGGTCCTGCCTGGGCCTTGGGGGATAGGGACGCCCTGGGGGGGGGGGGGGTCAGACGCGCTTGGATGTCCAGTTCCCCCTCACACAGCGGCTGATGCACCCGAGTCCCTCCGGTCCTGCGTGGGCCGTTTGGGGGATAGGGGCGCCCCGGGGGAGGGTCGTGTATGTTCTTTGTTCCTTTCTACCCCCACATAGCGGCGGAAACGCCCGAGTCCCTCCGGTCTTGCCTGGGCCGTTTGGGGGATAGGGACGCCCCGTGGGGGACCATGCGTGTCTGACTTTCCATTCTTTCCCCACACAACGGCGGAGACACCCGAGTCCCTCCGGTCCTGCCTAGACCGTTTGGGGGATAGGGACGCCCCGTGGGGTGGTCAGGCACTGTTGGCCTTCCAACTCCTCCCCACCCTGCGGCGGATACACCCGAGTCCCTCCGGTCCTGCCTGGGCCGTCTGGGGGATAGGGGCGCCCTTTGGGGGGGTCGGGTATGCTCGTTGTTCCTTTCTCCCCCCACACAGCGGCGGATACACCCAAGTCCCTCCGGTCCTGCCAGGGCCGTTTGGGGGATAGGGACGCCCCGTGGGGGACCATGCGCGTTTGAGTTTTCATTCTCTCCCCACATAGCGGCGGATGCACCCGAGTCCCTCCGGTTCCGCTTGGGCCGTTTGGGGGATAGGGACGCCTCGTGGGGGGGGGTCGGAGATGACCGGCCTTCCAACTCCCACCCACCTAGCGGCGGATACACCTGAGTTCCTCCGGTCCTGCCTGGGCCATTTGGGGGATAGGGGCGCCCGGTGGGGGGGTCAAGCACTTTTGGACTTCCAACTCCTCCCCACAGAGCAGCGGATACACCCGAGTCCCTCCGCACCTGCCTAAACCGTTTGGGGGATAGGGGCGCCCCGTGGGGTGGTCAGGTATGCTAGACCTTTCCACTTTCCCCCCACACAGCGGCGGACACACCCGAGTCCCTCCGCGCCTGCCTGGGCCGTTTGGGGGATAGGTACGCCCCGTGGGGGGGGGGTTGGGTATGGCCGACCTTCAATTCCTCCCCACACAGCGGCGGATACGCCCAAGTCCTCCCGGTCCTGCGTGGGCCGTTTGGGGGGGATAGGGGGGCCAGTGGGGGGACCAAGCGCACTTGACTTCCAGTTCCCTCCCCACACAGCGGCGGAGACGCCCGAGTCCCCCCGGTCCTGCCTGGGCCATGTGGGGGATAGGGACACCCCGTGGGGGGTCGGGTATGGGTGGCTCCCAACATCCACTCCACACAGCGGCGGGTACACCCGAATCCCCCCGGTCCTGCCTGGGCCCTTTAGGGGGATAGGGCCCCTGTCCGTCCCTTCCACGCCGCACACAGGCCTGTCCGACCAAGGGGATGCCCTGGGATGGGGCGTTCCTGGTGGCCTCGTACACCGTACCCCGGGAGTGCAGGTTCCTCCTACCTCACGTGTTGTCACTCCCCAACCATCCCCGAGTATATCGGGTGTGGGAAGGGGCCGGTAGTCCCCTCGTCCATGGCCCCCACGAGGCGCCGATAGAGGGCCCCACAGTGCTCGTTTTGGCCCTGCTTGAGCGCCAGCGATAAGGCAGGCTGCGCGTGGTGTCCGTTGCCGGCGGCCCAGGTGGCACCGACCCGTGGGGTGGCATTGGGTCTGACTTAGGCAACTCCCATAGGTGCAAATTGCGGTTCAAACCCTGAGAGGGCCGGCGACTAGGAGGGGCACCACCCATCAGGTTAGGGGTAACCCTAACACTGCAAGGGATCCCTTCGACCAGCAGTCTTCTCACCCCACGGTGCAAGGGTGGGTTACCTCCCTGGCTACGTTAGTGGTGCAAATGTACGGAGCAGGTACATTTGGACGCGGCGTACAACAGGTGAGACCCTTAACGGGGGGAGTCTCACATTAGCCCCCTCTGTGCTGTTCTGGGGACACAAAAATCACGACGGGAGCGTCCCAGCTTCCGTGCAGTACGGTGCATACAGATCCAGTGCAGTGGGTGGAGGGGAGTACCGGCAGCATATGCGCACCTCTTGAGACCCTGCTGAAAAACTCAGAGCAGCGTGCTTCCTCAATTTACACCGAATTTACGGAAACTTACACAAATTTACGGCACTTTTTGAGAAATTTACAAAAACCTACGTAATTTACAGCGTAGATTGGATTTGGCACCCGAGTACTTTGCATGTTATTAGGTCGATATTTAGATATGTAGGAGGTCTACAATTGTGAGTATTGAACATGAAAATTTGTAAATTCTTCTTTGGTGTGTCAACTTTTTCAGGGATTTAGCTACCTTCATCAAACCGTCCATGCTTTGAGCGCCAGATTCCGCAAGACGGGGCGCTATACAAATGACGCTTGCTGGAGATCCCACTCTCGAGAGCTAGCCCGGCTCGAGTGTGGTGCGTGCAATTGCGGACGCTGATGGTTACATAGTGCGTCTTACCCCCATTGAATTGGGGTACTTTGCATGTTATAACATTTACATATTTAGCAATTTCCTTGGTTGCAGTGAAGGTTGTACATTGCTGTTTGTTTTGGTGCTCTTTGTCATGTGACGTGGGTGCGCAAGCAGTGGGGTCGCAAGAATTTTTTATGTTAATGACCAAGTCGAGTGCGTTGCATGTTATAAGATTTCCACTCTTAGCAATTGGCTTGATGGCAGGGCTGCTTCCACATTGTTGTTTGTTGTGGCAGTTTTTGTCATGTGATGTGGGTTCGCAAGCAAGAAGCGGACGCCTAGTGGCAAGAATTCTCTACACCCGCCGCCGCCTTCTGCCACATCAAGGCCGAAGGTGCACCCTCGACGCTGCAGCAAGTGCAGATCGAGCGCGCCGCCAAGAACTCCAAGCCCCGCAATGGCTTTGAGTTCTCATACAACCCCCCCCCGCTGCCGCCACGCCACAGCAACCCCCACAGTCCCAAGCCGCCTCCCCTCCCACTACGACGCAATCCATCGGCGGCTTTGTCGAAGTTTTGCGTGCGTCATATTGCAGTAGCTGCCGTGGCAAGCTGTGTGGGGCGACTAGCTCATGCTCGCAATGCAAGAGTGGTGTCCATGAGCATTGCTTTGTCACGTTGGGGGGTGAGGGGCATCGTTGGTGTTTTGCATGTGCCTGCAGAGGTTGTGCAAAGCCTTTGGGTAACACTGATACCCAACAATGCAGGCAAGGCAAATGCTACGTGCATGTTGAATGTGCTCTTGATGGTTTGTGTCTCCAATGTCCTCCACGCACATGCCCGCCTTGCCCCCCCCCTACCAAAATTCGTACTTTCCACACTTCATGGCAATCAGGGCGCCCTTGGTTGAAGTATGAGAACGGGGTGATGTGGTGTGCGGCATGCCGTGCACATCCCCAATTGGGAGCCCAACCTGAGTGGATTGGTGGCATCACCGGCATCAGGTGGCACAAAATTGGAGGCACCAAAAGGGCAGGACACATGCCGTCTCGCTTGCACTTTGGAGCTCCGGCGGTAGGGTGCGGCGTGTCACACACACTCTGCCCATGGAACAGCGCCACGCCCTACGGGCACAGTTTCATTTGATCTACCGCGTTGTGAAGCGTCTTGGTATGCTCCGGGGTGTGGCAGGGGATGCGGAAGCCGCAACTTTGAATGGTGTGCATCTGATTGAGGCATACCGCTGCCATCGGGCTGTGGCTGAGATTTTGCAGCACATTGCCATGCATGTGCGCATTGGGGAAGCCCAACCAGTCACACAGGCCCTCCCGAAGGATTGGAGGCGTGGATGGAAGAGGAGCCCGAGGCCTTGGAGTTATGGCTGCGGGGCGTCAAACAATGATGCCTCGCACCAATCAGCGGCGAACGGCGCCGCATTCTATTTTTTTGTTGTGCAACTTGTTTTAACTTCACATGTACCACCGGTGCCCAGCATAGAACATTGGAAGAGAGACCAATATTGTCCGGTTACCGGTGGCAATTTTAGGAAATCTGTACTGACGTGCATGCGATATGCTTCGGTCTATCGCCTGGAAGTTTTCGAAAACCCTTGGAAAGATGCTCGGAAGTTTTGGCAGCCAGATCGGGTCCCAAAACGCAACCAATATCGGTAGGAATGTTCCATGGGCTTCCCAGCCGACCGTGCCGGGGGAGCTCGGAAGAAATTTTTCAGCCCGAACCCAGTGGAATTTTGGTTGGATGCTTGGTGCCTACGTTGCCTGCAAGATGCCATGGAGAACAGCACGTTGAAGCTAATGTTTGTCTACCCTTTGTCTACTTTGCCTACAAAACTGCATGGAGAACACTGTGCTCAAGCTTATGATTGCTTGCCCTTTGTGCTCCTTAGTGAATTTGGACTTTTGCTTTTGACATGTGCAACGCCAGTTTGATCCTTGGTGGCTGCTTTGCCTACAAACTTGCATCGAGAACACTGTACTCAAGCTGATGAATGTTTGCCCTTTGTGCCTTGTGAAGCTTTGTGCCTGGTTTTGTGGTTTTCTTTTTGCATGTGTGTCGCTTTCTCACCTAGGCCCCTTTGAGTAGACTCACTAATGTATTCCATTTTTGTGCTCAGAACACTTTTTGTCACCTGCAGGACATGTCTAATAGTCAAGGCAGTGCCGCTAGTGCCTCGTCTTCGTCCGCTCAGCCCCCCCAGCCCGTTCAGCAGCTCCCGGAACCAGATTTGGAGCTTGAGGGCGAGCTCATTGACGCGGACACAGCCAATACCGAAGTTCCCGAACCGGGTGATACACAATCGCGCCTCCAACACGCCCTAGCAGCACTGTGCCTGCGGCATAAGCCGTCAGAGACCATTGAACCCAGAATGCTAAGGGTTTTTTTAGACAGGGTCGTCCCTGATGCATACCGCATCCGACCGAAGGATACCTTGCTGGCTGTGCTTATGCATAAGCATTTTTCAATCCCTGTCTTGACGACACGGGAGGCTGTGGGCAAGACAAGCCCCAGCAAACATGAGACTTCGTACGGTGTACAATACAGAAACCTCTGCATTGTTGGTCCGGATCCGAAATACAACACGGACCGGACCTTTGCAGAGGAATCTGAAGAGAGGCTGTGTGTACATTACATGTACTTGAAATCAATACTGTCCACACACCCGGACAATACCATTCGCGAGTTAAAGTGGACCCAGAGCGATGTAGTTACTTGGTTCAAAGAGGCCAAGATCAAGAAGCGGTCCAAAAAAGTAGTTACCTGCAACGTGCAGTCCCCCCCCCCCTGTCATTTATTCATGTTCCGTTCGAGGTTTTCAGGGTTATCAGAAATGATGCCTTCTGCGAGTCCCCACATGCAACGATTCACAGCGCCCTCAGAGCCACCATCACAGGTGCACATGTGGTAGAGGTTTTCGGGGAAAAGGACGGCTGGCGGGTGTGGGACCAAGCCCCCTCAGGCACGTGGGAAAAGGTGGTTACCCCCCCCGACAGTGAGGTTTTCAGAACAGACCAGCAACCCACGTACCATGCGCACGGTGTCTTGTGGGGCATTGAGTTTCTTTTGGCCCCAGCCCCCAAACCTTCTTCCGAGGGCGCACCAAAGCGGCAGCGACTTACCATCTTAGGTGCATGGTTGCAGGCCAAGGGTGAGGGCCAGGGCCAGGTTGAGACCGCAGAAGCCCGCCCCCCCTGCCTAAGCTGGGGATGCACTGTGTTGGGTCTTCATCAGCCCCCTTTTTTTTCGCTCTGATGTCTTCCATCTCTGCTGTCCTGGTTGCCCGCGCCCAGCCACCAGCTCCTGCCGCCGTCCCCATCTCCTCGGGTCAACTGGCCGAACTTGGGAGTGGGAACCCCAGCGCCGGTAGCAGTGCCGGTGCCAGCAACCCTTCGCCAGCCACCCCCGCTTTGTGGGAGGTGCCAGCAGTCGGAGGAGCAGCGGGAGCAGCAGCAACAGGGCCCGCCGCCGCAGCAGAAGATGCGGAGGACCCCAAGGCCATGCAGGCTGCCCACTGCGCAGCTTTGTTGGCGGCTGTTGCAGCTGTGCAAGTCCAGATGGTGCTTGCATAGCTGAGTAAGAAGACACTGTCCTGGTTCGCGGCCGGGGCACGCTACGGGCCAGAGGGGGAGGGGCCGGTGGTGTGGGTCACTCGGGGGGCCGTCACCCCCGCAAGCAAGTGGAGCATCGTGCTCCAATTGGGCCGATGCCCCCAAACCTGGCCAAGGTGGTTCCGGACCTGGCCTTTTTTGATCGGAGTGTGGCAGTGTGTGGGGAGCTGGGGGTTCCGGACCAGTTGAGGAAACTGGTCCTCAAGGAGTACCGATCACTAGCTGATCGGTACTCCCAGTTGAAAGGGCAGTTTGAGCAGGCCTGCCAGTCCTTTAAGAAGGCTGAGCAGGCTGTCCGGGAGGGGGTGCGGGGGAAGAGGCAGGGGGGGCAGGGGGTGAAGAGCAGGGGGGGTGATTCAGACTCTTCAGACTCTGCCCCAGAGATTGCAGTGGGTAAGGGGAAGGGGAAGGGTAAGGGTAAGGGTAAGGGGAAGGGGAAGGGGGGGGTGAAGGGGGGGGTCGATTCAGACTCTTCAGACTCTGCCCCAGAGATTGCAGTGGGTAAGGGGAAGGGGAAGGAGAAGGGTAAGGGTAAGGGGAAGGGGAAGGGGAAGGGGAAGGAGGAGGTGGTTTCAGACTCTGAGCCATCTGACTCAGACGTGCCGATTTCCTCGACAGGGGTGAGGAGAGGGCAGGTGGCCCCTGAGTCATCTGACTCAGATTCCCAGGTGCCTGTTTCCTCTACAGGCGTGAAGAGAGGGCGGGCGGCCCCTGACTCTGGGGCCCCTGCAGGTAAGAGGAGGAAGAAGACCAGCCGCAGCCCACATGTAGGCTGGAGTGGCACAGGGCAGGGCACAGACCAGGGGTCACTGCCCCTTCGCATAGTCACACAGGTCAGGACTGTCCTTGACTATGTGAAGGGGACTGCCCACCGACCTCGCAATTGGATGAGGTCCTTCCCCCTCATCCACGGGGGTGATTCCGGGCCAGGGGAGTTGATTCTCCTCATTGTGCCCCCTGAGACCAAGGCCAAGGCCTCTCACAAGGCACAGCCTCAGCCTGAGCCTGAGTCTGAGGGGGAGGACTGAGAGGGAGGTATATATTCCCATTCGAGGCACTGAGATGAACTGCAGCTGCATCTGAACTGCCTGTTGGCATCCATTCATGCTTCCAGCCCAGCTGTGCTTGTTGTGCCTGTGGCATGGGGCGGATAGTCGAGCACACTTTGGACCCTTGGATCTCGAAACTGGTTGGAGCAGTCCTGGCAAATGAAGGTTCTGGTGAAAGGTACTGGTTGGGGCTTTCCATACATGGTTCCTTTGAAACCAACCAAAACAGTGGCGCAGAGGGAGGGGGCGGATATTCGAGCACACTTTGGACCCTTGGATCTCGAAACTGGTTGGAGCAATCCGGGCAAATGAAGGTTCTGGTGAAAGGTATTGGTTGGGGCTTTCCATACATGGTTCCTTTGAAACCAACCAAAACAGTGGCGCAGAGGGAGGGGGCGGATAGTCGAGTACACTTTGGACCCTTGGATCTCGAAACTGGTTGGAGCAATCCTGGCAATTCAAGGTTCTGGTGAAAGGTACTGGTTGGGGCTTTCCATACATGGTTCCTTTGAAACCAACCAAAACAGTGGTGTAGAGTGAGGGGGCGGATAGTCGAGCACACTTTGGACCCTTGGATCTCGAAACTGGTTGGAGCAATCCTGGCAATTCAAGGTTCTGGTGAAAGGTACTGGTTGGGGCTTTCCATACATGGTTCCTTTGAAACCAAGCGAAACAGTGGTGCAGAGGAAGGGGGCGGATAGTCGAGCACACTTTGGACCCTTGGATCTCGAAACTGGTTGTAGCAATCCTAGCAATTCAAGGTTCTGGTGAAAGGTACTGGTTGGGGCTTTCCATACATGGTTCCTTTGAAACCAAGCAAAACAGTGGTGCAGAGTGAGGGGGCGGATAGTCGAGCACACTTTGGACCCTTGGATCTCGAAACTGGTTGGAGCAATCTTGGCAATTCAAGGTTCTGGGGAAAGGTACTGGTTGGGGCTTTCCATACATGGTTCCTTTGAAACAAACCAAAACAGTGGCCTACTGCAATCTTCTGTTTCCCAGGCACCATGTTTCACCATGAATTTGTTGTGAACAACCATGCTATATGGGTGAAGGGGGAGATCTCCAAGCTAGAGGCATTCGCCAGCATATGCCCTATTCCAGCTGATCAATTCATGGTGTCAGCCTTTGCCATGAACTTCCCCACGGCCACCCCCTTGCAGGCCAAGGACCTAGACCAGGTACAGCGCCCCCCAAGTGGCACCTTCACAGTTGTGCGTAGGTCCCTTGGCCCTTTGCCTACCACACAGGCCACATCAGTCACCCCAGCACCAGAGTGCCAGGCTGCTGCACTTGGCCTTCGCCATGAGCATGTGGTGCCAGCCGCTGTCTTGCGCACCTTAGACCATCTCCAACCAGGGGTTGGTTGGTCAATGGTTGCTTTAAGGCAACAGAAGGACCTGTATCTTCCTGCAGTGGACTACTCCCTGGACAACAAGAAGTTGTTACCACAGCTGTGCCACCTACTTCTACAGAAGTGTGGCTCATTGGCTGCCCAAGGCCGGCAGAAACCCCCACCACCCCATGCCACCCCGACCTTAGGCCTCTACGCACACGGTTACCAGCCCCGGGGCCGTCCAAATATTAACACAAAAATCAGTATAATTGATATCCAGGGACACTGGTTCCCAATGTCTGGCAATCTGCCTAGGTGCACAGACATGTTGACCTGGCAAGAGCTTCCCAAGGTCAGTGATTGCGAGTGGCTACGCAAACGTGCGGAGGCCTTACAAGCCCTGCCTTCTTGTAAATTTAAGCAACGTATGAAGTATGCTGGTGCAGTGTACAACACCACCCTGCAGATAAGGCTCGGGGCAATCACTGCCGATCACTACCATTTGTGGTCTGAGTGCCGGCAAAAGGGCTGTGTGGCGTGTCCCTGGGTGAATAAGGATGGGGCGGGAGAACTCTTTTTGCACAAAGGGGGATGTCTCAATGGTGTGCGTGGGTCCCATAAGTTTCAGGGGGTTTCTAACCTGGAAGAGGTAATGTGCAACCTGTATTGCACAAGACCAAAGGAGCAGCCTCCAGGATCCTGGGTGTCATAGGTCGAACACTACCAGCGCCCTACAACCATGACCTGCTCCAGGTCATAGCACATGTGGCAAGGAGGTATGATCCTGGATCTTTGCCACCTGATAGCAGGCAGCACATGCGTCACGTACGAGGTAGATTCCAGGCAGGCATTAGCCTCACAGGTCGCGAGGCCCGCACAGTCATGGGCAGACTAGCAGGGGGTATGGTGCTCCCCCTGCCTTTCCATTCCTTGGTGGTGGCATTTTGCCACATGGTGCATCTGTGCTATGGTTGTAATAACCTGGCAACTGTCACATGGCAAGCTATGGGGATGTTGTACACATATATTGTGCACATCATCCCCGAGTTTGCTGAAGAAGGTTGCACTGCACCCTTATATATGCATGGGTGGTCCTACACATGGTTTAATCCACGGACACCCATGCTGTATTCCGATGAGGCCGGCGAGCCGGATCTCAGGGTGGCCAAGAGATATGCCCCCGTCACTAGTACCAGGCAAGATGCCAGTATTAGTGAAAGTTTGAAGCATGAGCTGTATCAAAAGTTCG
Organism: Eutreptiella sp. 'Long Island Sound 2002'; assembly: GCA_964036045.1. Taxonomy (NCBI): domain Eukaryota; phylum Euglenozoa; class Euglenophyceae; order Eutreptiales; family Eutreptiaceae; genus Eutreptiella; species Eutreptiella sp. 'Long Island Sound 2002'. The sequence goes on from OZ038385.1 coordinate 76,209,786, forward strand.
TGCAGAAAAAAAAGAAGATCCCCTGTGCCAAAATTTGGGCGCCCGTGCAACGAAACGTTGTTCTGGAGGCGTGCATGGTTGCTGCCAATGCCGTGTGGCATGTGGTCTTCCAACGCCTCTTAGAGCATTTGCTGCATTTCCAGGATGGAGGTGGTTGCTCCCTATATATGCACCCAGACACCCGTTCGGTGAAATGCGCCTTTTCAGGTGCAAATCCCGAGAGTGATGTGGTATGTGTGTGTGGGACCTGTGGCTCAAAGCGTGGTGTCCGTCAATGGGTACCACTGGACAGGGAAGCTGTCTGCAAGTGGCCCAAACTGGGTTTGAAGAGCCGTGCCACATTTAAGTCCTGTGCTGCACGCCGTAAGGCGCTGAAGGACAAGGGAAAGGGTAAGGGACGTGTGGGGCCCATCCCTCAAAGCAGAGTTTCTAACCCTGCGACAGTTGATATTGTACCCCGTTCGGAGGGCGAGGACAGTGCTGCTTCATTTCAAGGTCCTACGGGTTTGAGCGAGCAGCAGCGTGTTCAACCCATGAGACGTACGAAGTTGGCGCGTGTACCCATTGTTGATAGCGACATTGAGCAGCAACTTGTGTGTCCTCGTGGCAGTGGCAGTAGCAGCAATAACAGTAGCAGCAGCAGCAGCAGCAGCAGCAGCAGCAGCAGCAGCAGTGATAGTGGGAGCAGTAGCAGTCCTGAGGATAATGATTCGGATGATGATGCTGTGCACCTATCTGGTGCCTCCACAGTAAGTGCCTCAGATTCTTCCTCATCATCCAGTGACAACCCCGAACCGCAACCTCAACCCAAGAAGTATCGCCGTGTGGTGGTGGATGTGGATGCCATGTCAAGCGACGGGTGTCCTGTGCAGATGCTTAGCGAAGGAGAGTACAACATCCACAGTTCAAGCTGAAATGAACAGGCAAGCCACTGAGCATTCACATTTCAAGCGTAAGTGAACGGTCATGCTTGTCTTTTTGTGTGTTTGTTTGCTGAGGTGTGGGATTTGGGAACCAAGAACGGTGTAGTTCATCGTACAAAAAACCGATGGAAAAACGCCTGGAAGTTTTTGAAATCCCTCGGAAAGATGCTCAGAAGTTTTGGCAGCCAGATCGGGTCCCAAAATGCAACCCATATCAGTAGGAATGTTCCATGGGCTTCCCAGCCGACCGTGCCGGGGGAGGTCGGAAGAAATTTTGGCCGGGACTTCCGAGATCAACCCTGCAATATGAGTCCCATTTGCTGAGCATGAATGCTGAGCATCCCCAAATATCCTGAGCAATATGCTCAGCATTTTCCTGCCGCCATTTTTTACCTTCTATGCTGTGCGTCCCAGCACCATGTGTGCCTCTAACCTGCTAACCTTTTGTCCTGTTATGCCTGTAACTCTTGTTTGTAACCTGTGTATGTATCCACTCACCCTGCCACACACTGTAAACTAACAACATACAGCAAAACTAACGTATGTACCCCCACCCCCGCCGCAACGACCCCCTTCCCCTACTCAGAGTGCACCAAAATTTTTGCCCTTTGCTTCTGAATTTTTCACCATCTTTTTGCCCTTGTGGCAAGACAAAATTTGGACCACAGCCTGGGTCCATGGTGCATTCCCCATCACCCGTGACCCCCTCTACCCCCCGGCAATGCTTGGGCAAACCCACCTAAAACAAACCCTGCCTGCCCGTATATATAAGTATGTATACACACATTTTCTAATCCAAACACCAAACCAACCATGCAAACCGTGGGAAAATGCCACTTGGGGTCACAAGGCCCAAGCAACCAATCACAAAACTCTACATTACTTTTTTCTGAGTTTTGCACATTGGTTGAGCTGTTGAGTGACACCGTCCTTTTCTTAAATTTACACTTTTTGAAGGAAATTTACCCCACTTTTGGGAAAATTTACACCAATTTACACAAGGTGGGTGCCGGGTGCCAAAAGCACTGTAAACACCCGTTAATCCCCAGCTTGGGTTGGGCAAGCCGGGGAATAATGGGTGCGGTGCCGGGTGCCAAATCCAATTTACGCTGTAAATTGCGTAAATTTTTGTAAATTTCTCAAAAAGTGGCGTAAATTTTTGTAAATTTCCGTACATTTGGTGTAAATTGAGGAACCCAAGTACTTTGCATGTTCTTAGGTCGATATTTAGATATGTAGGAGGTCTACAATTGTGAATATTGAACATGAAAATTTGTAAATTCTTCTTTGGTGTGTCAACTTTTTCAGGGATTTAGCTACCTTCATCAAACCGTCCATGCTTTGAGCGCCAGATTCCGCAAGACGGGGCACTATACAAATGTCGCCTGTTGCGTGCTGGAGATCCCACTCTCGAGAGCTAGCCCGGCTCGAGTGTGGTGCGTGCAATTGCGGACGCCGATGGTTACATAGTGTGTCTTACCCCCATTGAATTGGGGTACTTTGCATGTTATAACATTTACATATTTAGCAATTGCCTTGGTTGCAGTGAAGGTTGTACATTGCTGTTTGTTTTGGTGCTCTTTGTCATGTGACGTGGGTGCGCAAGCAGTGGGGTCGCAAGAATTTTTTATGTTAATGACCAAGTCGAGTACGTTGCATGTTATAAGATTTCCACTCGTAGCAATTGGCTTGCTGGTAGGGCCGCTTCCACATTGTCGTTTGTTGTGGCGGTTTTTGTCATGTGATGTGGGTTCGCAAGCAAGAAGCGGACGCCTAGTGGCAAGAATTCTCTACACCCGCCGCCGCCTTCTGCCACATCAAGGCCGAAGGTGCACCCTCGACGCTGCAGCAAGTGCAGATCGAGCGCGCCGCCAAGAACTCCAAGCCCCGCAATGGCTTTGAGTTCTCATACAACCCCCCCGCTGCCGCCACGCCACAGCAACCCCCACAGTCCCAAGCCGCCTCCCCTCCCACTACGACGCAATCCATCGGCGGCTTTGTCGAAGTTTTGGGTGCGTCATATTGCAGTAGCTGCCGTGGCAAGTTGTGTGGGGTTACTAGCTCATGCTCGCAATGCAGGCGGGATGTCCATGAGCATTGCTTTGTCACGTTGCGGGGTGAGGGGCATCGTTGGTGTTTTGCATGTGCCTGCAGAGGTTGTGCAAAGCCTTTGGGTAACACTGATACCCAACAATGCAGGCAATGCAAATGCTACGTGCATGTTGAATGTGCTCTTGATGGTTTGTGTCTGCAATGTCCTCCACGCACATGCCTGCCTTGCCCTCCCCCTACCAAAATTCGTACTTTCCACACTTCATGGCAATCAGGGCGCCCCTGGTTGAAGTATGAGAACGGGGTGATGTGGTGTGCGGCATGCCGTGCACATCCCCAATTGGGAGCCCAACCTGAGTGGATTGGTGGCATCACCGGCATCAGGTGGCACAAAATTGCGAGGCACCAAAAGGGCGGGACACATGCCGTCTCGCTTGCACTTTGGAGCTCCGGCGGTAGGGTGCGGCGTGTCACACACACTCTGCCCATGGAACAGCGCCACGCCCTACGGGCACAGTTTCATTTGATCTACCACGTTGTGAAGCGTCTTGGTATGCTCCGGGGTGTGGCAGGGGATGCGGAAGCCGCAACTTTGAATGTTGTGCATCTGATTGAGGCATACCGCTGCCATCGGGCTGTGGCTGAGATTTTGCAGCACGTTGCCATGCATGTGCGCATTGGGGAAGCCCAACCAGTCACACAGGCCCTCCCGAAGGATTGGAGGCGTGGATGGAAGAGGAGCTCGAGGCCTTGGAGTTATGGCTGCGGGGCGTCAAACAATGATGCCTCGCACCAATCAGCGGCGAACGGCGCCGCATTCTATTTTTTTGTTGTGCAACTTGTTTTAACTTGCCTCCAACCTGCTAACCTTTTGTCCTGTTATGCCTGTAACTCTTGTTTGCCACCTGTGTATGTATCCACTCACCCTGCCACACACTGTAAACTAACAACATACAGCAAAACTAACGTATGTACCCCCACCCCCGCCGCAACGACCCCCTTCCCCTACTCAGAGTGCACCAAAATTTTTGCCCTTTGCTTCTGAATTTTTCACCATCTTTTTGCCCTTGTGGCAAGACAAAATTTGGACCACAGCCTGGGTCCATGGTGCATTCCCCATCACCCGTGACCCCCTCTACCCCCCGGCAATGCTTGGGCAAACCCACCTAAAACAAACCCTGCCTGCCCGTATATATAAGTATGTATACACACATTTTCTAATCCAAACACCAAACCAACCATGCAAACCGTGGGAAAATGCCACTTGGGGTCACAAGGCCCAAGCAACCAATCACAAAACTCTACATTACTTTTTTCTGAGTTTTGCACATTGGTTGAGCTGTTGAGTGACACCGTCCTTTTCTTAAATTTACACTTTTTGAAGGAAATTTACCCCACTTTTGGGAAAATTTACACCAATTTACACAAGGTGGGTGCCGGGTGCCAAAAGCACTGTAAACAACCGTAAAACCCCAGCTTGCCCTAGTCTCATAGTCCTACTAGGGCCTCCTGCGGGACGAGGGCACCCGGGAGACGGGAGGGGGGCGGTCACACTTCCAGCTTCCCCTCACGTCGGCGGGGACACCTGAGTCCCCCCGGTCCTGCCTGGACCGTATGGGGATAGGGTCGCCTCATAGGAGGCCCAGACACCTTCGGCGTCTTTCCCCCCACAGAGGAGGTTCGGTCGTCAGCCGCTTCCGGCGAAGCCCGGTAACCACAAGGTGCGGGGCGGGCCGCCCAACATGAGCGACCCCCCGCACCCGGTGTGGTGACGAGGGATGGCCGTAATTAGGGGATCTCTTACGGGTTAGCGTTCTGTTTTTGCAGGACCCTGAGAACGCAAGACCAAATAGCCACCCAATAGACCTGGCCCTCCTCGGGGAACCCGACTTTCGGGAATCCCCTTTGTTGGACGCCATCCAGCAGGGGCAATTGTCGGCACACTAGCGCCTGCGAGACAGCTGGTCTGTGGCCAACGACAAGGCAGTGCTCCAGGCCGCCGCGGTTGCTCTTCCCGAGGTCGCCCGAGGGCTACCGGAGGAGGTACCGGACGCCCTCCGCTGGGCCCGGCGTCTAGGGGTGATTATTGCTATCATCCCCATGGGGGTCATCCTGACCCCCCGCAGATTATGCCTCACCGCGGCGGTCACAGGATCGTACGACGCACAGACTTTCGTCTCCCAGGACGTGCCACTCATGGTGGCCGCCGGGGGACCCCTGGTCGAGTATCTGGGGAATACCATGCATTCACGCCACACTGACCTGGCCCGCAGGGTCATCTCGGGTTGCGGCCCGTTCGACACCCTGAGGCTACGGAAGCGCCGGGCGTGGATGATGAAGGTGGACGAAACCCTGGCCGAGTCGGCCAGTGCGCCACAGGTCCATCACAACACGATCAATGCGGCACTGCGTCCCATAGCCCCATGTCTCTCCCCTGGCTGCCAAGCCGACTGGGGACGCTTGGGGGCCAAGGATCAAGTAAGGGTCCTCTGGGCCTTGCCCAAATTGCCTACGGAGGTCCTACCGCACATGTCCGCCACTGGCAACGAGTTATAAGGTGGGCCTATGGTATGGGCTTCCCGGCAACTGGGCGGCGCTAGCGTGGGGGTGCCGGTCCGTTATTTCCAAGAGAATTCAGCACCACACATTGTGCTGTATGGTGCTAGGGGCGTGATCTGCGGTCGGATTTTGAATCTTCGATCCATTTGCTTAGGTCAGTGCCCAGCGTGCTATTGCTGGAAGCTCATGCTTGGGCACACCAGGTTGCATTTTTGCAGTGACACAACACACAAAGGCCATCACTTGTCAGAGGGACTTTCAGTACCGTTGAAGCTCCTATTTCTCAGCAACCAACATTTGCAGTGTATGCTTCTTCTCATGCCACAATTGGGGAATTTTGTACAAAACTTTGCAGCGGTATCTAAGAATTCGTGCCAAATTTTCACCGCACCGAATTTTGCCGTTCCGAATTTTGCACGTTCCGAATTCCCCCACCCCCTGTAGTTGTTTTGCCTCCTTGCATGCGTCATTAGGGGCGTCTTACTTTTCGGTCTGTTGGTTCTGGAGCTTGTGGTGGGGCGGGGGCTTGATTTTGCGGGGTTACAACAGACGGGCGAATAAATTCCTCACAATCAGCATCGGGGTCCCTGTGGCGGCTCCATTTGCTTAGAAAGTGGGCATGGCTGAGTCACCCTCCTGCACCCTCGAAGCCCTGTGCTGGTGATTTCTGCATCCTGGCCTCTTTTGTGCAGAGTCCGAGTCCTCCGAGTGGATGAACGGCGACGACTGTGGCAGCGGGACGCCGATGGATGCCTTCGCACCACCGCAGCATCAATATCGCTCTTCATCACAGCCTCGATCTGGCTCTCGGTCTCCACCACCACAGCATGTCGTCCTGCCCCCGCCCAGACCAATGACATTTCCAGGTTCTCTCCTCGCGGGTGCTTGCATGCCTCGCCTTGCCCAGGGATTCAGAGGCAACACAGGCAGCGTTTGGCTGGCGGTCATGAAACCGGCCCAGCGTAGTGTTTTATGACGGGCGGTAGCAAACCGATGCTTTCGGAAGACAACAGAAGGAGCACGTAGAATGGGAAGTTCCCAGGGTTCGTGTGCATCTGCTTTGCATCAGGGTATCGACACTCTGCACACCCCGTCTCGCACTCCTCCCACCATAAATGACGTGAATGACCCACGAGCAGGTTACAGGAAAGGCATGGCACCCCCGGTTGTATGGCACTGTACCCAGCGCACCGTGTCCACCCCCCTTCGTTCGGACCTTCCCCCTTTCCACCAGCGGCTTTTGTCTAATTCCGCACGGTCACTTTGCTGGGTTGGACTGCAATTTGCATTGGGCAACGCCACACATATGCCAATCAAACTATTTCTGGAAGTCATGGAATGGGCATTATACCGCCAATGACAGCAGACATGGCATGGGGTGTGCAACATGATGGAAACCGGTCGTCCAACAACGCAAGATTTGCGTTTCTGGTTGATTTTCATTGCCAGCAAGGCAAAGGCCCCGTGGATGTCTGGTGTGCTACTGTCGGTGGCACCGGATGCGTGTGCCTACCAACTGCGTTGGGTGCAAGCATCCATGTCTCAGTCACCGCCCCCCCCCCCCCCCACAACTTCCAGTCGCTGCAGGTGAGAACTGTCGGTTGGAGATATGGGCCAATCGCTGCACGCCACACCAAAAGGCATTGGTTGGCACGGTGCGTTCTCCAGCCCCAGCAGTGGGGGGGGTGTGGCAGTGTGCAGTCCCTCTCGCCTCCTTTCAAGCGATAGTCGGCACGGACTACCCCCAACACGCTAAACCCCCGGGTAGTGGCTAGCAGCACCCTGCAGCCAGACATGTATTTGGCGCCCGCCTCCTGATGGTGTCCTTTGTCCCAGAGACACAAAAGAAGGGTGCCAATTGGTGAGGTAAGGTCAATGACATAACAATGGAACCGATGTGAATCTGCAAGCTACGGCAACTACACGTCTATCAATGGTATGTGGAGGACCAAATTGATTCCTCCACCCTGAGACGGTCGGGTTTTGCAGCCATTCCAATGCCTCCCCCCTCTAGAGACCCTAGACAGCAGGGGCTATTTCAGCAAATCGATCCCTCGCCACTTGGGGACCCCATGCATGGACAGTGGCAATTGCGTTGTTGGTTTCCCTGCGGGCAAGCTACGCCCAAGCTACAGGGAACGTGGGTACGTGATGGTTTGGGACCTGGGCGCAGGTTAGACAAAGGGAGGTGTGTGCTCGCGTCTGCGACCTGGGTTGTTGTGCTATTGTGCTGCTGTGTATGGTCTTTTGGTGTTGTGGAGCTGTCAATCTGTGCCAGGGGTCGTCGAGGTAATTGCCCATCCATTTGTGTAATGTGTGCCACCAAGCCAATGTCACGTACACTGCGCACCTTTGTTCAGACTCAATGATTCCATCTACGTCTTCCGGTACATTGTCAACAGGTGTTGTTCTTTCGCGCGCACCTCAGTCTGTTGCCTTGTGTAGGGTTGGCCATATGTTGTATCAGCCATAGACAGGGATTCCGGTGCATATCCGATTTGCGGTTGCCCCGTCCCCAATGTTGTGTCCGTGTGTTAATGCAGCACCCAGAGCGCAGCACAACACAACACAATAGAACACAACACAATAGAACACAGCACACCACACCACACCACACCACACCACACCGCACCACACCACACCACACCACACCACACCGCACCACACCGCACCACACCGCACCACACCACACCACACCACACCACACCACACCACACCACACCACACCACACCACACCACACCACACCACACCACAACACAACACAACACAACACAACACAACACAACACAACACAACACAACACAACACAACACAACACAACACAACACAACACAACACAACACAACACAACACAACACAACAGTCCAGCCCACAACCCTACCCAACTCTCCCTCCCCCCGCCTCTCCTGCCCTGAAACCAGCCCGTAACCCAAGCCACCTCTCCCCCTTTCTCTCTCTCCCTCTGCCCCTCCTGCCTTGCCCAGCGCTCCCACCCACCGCCCCTCCTGCCCTAAAACCAACCCACACCCCTGCCAGCACTCCCTCCCTTCGCCCCTCCTGCCCTAGATCCAGCCCACAACCCTGCCAGCACTCCCTCCCTCCGCCCCTCCCGCCCTAGATCCAGCCCACAACCCTGCCAACACTCCCTCCCCCCGCCTCTCCTGCCGTAAAACCAGCCCGTAACCCAAGCCACCTCTCCCCCTTTCCGCCCCTCCTGCCCTACATCCAGCCCGCAACCCTTCCCACCTCTGCCCAAGGAGGATGCCCTGCCTGGTGCAGGATGCCCTGCCTGGTGCAGATGCCCTGCCTGGTGAGGGAGGACCTGCCTGGTGCGGGATGCCCTGCCTAGTGCAGGATGCCCTGCCTGGTGCGGGATGCCCTGCCATTGCAGGATGCCCTGCTTGCTGCAGGATGCCCTGCCTGGTGAGGGAGGACCTGCCTGGTGCGGGATGCCCTGCCTAGTGCAGGATGCCCTGCCTGGTGCAGGATGCGCTGCCTGGCGCGGGATGCCCTGCTTGCTGCGGGATGCCCTGCTTGCTGCAGGATGCCCTGCCTGGTGAGGGAGGACCTGCCTGGTGCGGGATGCCCTGCCTAGTGCAGGATGCCCTGCCTGGTGCAGGATGCCCTGCCTGGTGAGGGAGGATATGCCTGGTGCAGGATGCCTTGCACGTTTCATGGTGCAGGATGCCCTCCCTCCCTCCCTCCGCCCCTCGTGCCCTAAGTCCAGCCCACAACCCTACCCAACTCTCCCTCCCTCCGCCCCTCCTGCCCTAACACCAGCCCGCAACCCTACCTAGCTCCCCCTCCCCCCGCCTCTCTTGCCCTAAATCCAGCCCACAACAAGACCCAGCACTGTCGGCACCAGCACAGCACAGCATACAGCACAACACAGCACAGCACAGCATAGCACAATACAGCACAGCACAGCACGACACAGCGCGGCGCAACACACAGCACAGTACACAGCACAACACAGCACAGCACAGCAAAGCACGGCACAACCGCCGCCACCGCCGAGGACATCCCCAAGAGCCCTGCCAGTGTGAGGCCCCTACCCATGCAGGATGCCCTACCTGGTGCAGGATGCCCTGCCTGGTGCAGGATGCCCTGCCTGTTGCAGGATGCCCTGCTTGCTGCAGGATGCCTTGCCTTGTGCAGGATGCCCTGCCTGGTGCAGGAAGCACACTCGCACACAGCGTGCGCGCAACACACACAGCCCTGCCTGGTGCAGGATGCCCTGCCTGGTGAGGGAGGACCTGCCTGGTGCAGGATGCCCTGCCTCGTGCAGGATGCCGTGCCTGGAGAGGGAGGACCTGCCCGGTGCGCGATGCCCTGCCTAGTGCAGGATGCCCTGCCAATGCACGATGCCCTGCACGGTTCATGGTGCAGGATGCCCTCCCTCCCTCCCCCCGCCTCTCTAGCCCTAAATCCAGCCCACAACCTGACCCAGCACTCTTGGCACCAGCATAGCACAGCACACGGCACAGCACAACACGACACAACACATCACAACGCAGCACAGCACAACATGACACAGCGCGGCACAATACACAGCACAGCACACAGCACAGCACAGCACAGCATAGCACAGCGCAACACGGCACAACCGCCGCCGCCGCCGAGGACAATCCCAAGAGGGGCCCTGCCCATGGAGGATGCCCTGCCTGGAGCAGGATGCCCTGCCTGGTGCAGGATGCCCTGCCTGGTGCAGGATGCCCTGCTTGGTGCGGGATGCCCTGCCATTGCAGGATGCCCTGCTTGCTGCAGGATGCCCTGCCTGGTGAGGGAGGACCTGCCTAGTGCAGGATGCCCTGCCTAGTGCAGGATGCACTGCCTGGTGAGGGAGGACCACAAACTGTGCGCACGCACACAACACACACAGCCCAGCCCGTTTACCTGTACCCGTGGGTAGACATCCCGGCCTTTTGCCCTTTGGTAACAGCGCCTTCGGCACACCACACCACACCACACCACACCACACCACACCACACCACACCACACCGCACCGCACCGCACCACACCACACCACACCACACCACACCACACCACACCACACCACACCACACCACACCACACCACACCACACCACACCACACCACACCACACCACACCACACCACACCACACCACACCACACCACACCACACCACACCACACCACACCACACCCATGTACGAAACGGTGCAGGCCCTGGGTTACCATCACTTGGGTGACCTCTACACGGGGGACTACCATGTAAAACAGGAACGTGCCCTGAAAGAGCGGGCACCGACCCGCAAGGGAATCCCGGGTTTGAGGGCGTGGCTGACCCGCCACGCTGCCGTCCTTGTTCCCCTGCTAAGGGAGCCCCCACCGCGGTGGCAGGCTGCGCCCAAGGACTGGATCCTGGGCGCCGTGCCCACCTACCAGGCGGACGTGGTCATCGGAGGCCGAGTGGCCAAAACCACCCGAGTAGTGACCGTGTACCACAGGGGACAACCCCTCCGGGTGACTGCGGCCATGCAGGATACCATGGAGGCGGCAAACTGGGTGCTAGAATTCAGGGTGTGCCACCAGCCCCCAGACACGCTACCAAGCGACACCAGGCTACACCGCCTCTTGGTGGCCCTCCTAGGTATTCAAGTGCAGGTGAACGCGCCCCTGCATGCCCAGCTATGGGAAGATCACCTCCATGTTTCCCTGGCCCGGCTTCATCGCACCGGGGTTTGGGCGCCCACCATCGTGTGGATGAACGCCCCCCCAACCAACACCTACTAGCAGTGGGCCCGAACGTCGCGGGCCCCTCTCGTCACCGTCACCGCGGCGCTGCCGCCGTTTCCGTGGATAGCCATAGCCCCAGCGGCCGTGGCGAGTTTCAAGTACCCAGCGGAGTGTGTGGCGCACAAATGCCCGGGGCACCCGAGCAAGGGGCCCCTTTATTACTCCCTCGATACGGTGGGAACGGTGCCGGCGGAGCTTAACCCGGCCCTGCACACCCATCTCAGGGAGCACCATGGGGACCTGGCCCTCCTGGCGCCGCACGGCCGGGCTACCGACCCCCCGAATGTGATGGCCCCCGAGGTTCAGCCGGGCATCTGGTTCCATGACCTGCTTGCGCTGGCTACCCTCCGCGGTACAGTCGCTGCGGTGGATGCGGGGGCCACACGGGCAGGCATGTCAATGGCCAGAGTCGCCCAAAGCGGGCCCGCGGCTTACTAGGCCCACGTGGCCTCGGGGGTGGGCACCTCCCAGGAAGGGGAGGCTATGATCCTCCTCTCGTACATCCGGAGGCTGGCACAGCAACCAAGGGTATACTGGCTGGTGCCGGACTCGGAAGCGGCAGTGGGGACCCTCCGCACGTACCAAGAGGGGGGCCACTGTGGTGATGGCATCCACCACCTCTACGCGGCAGTGCTGGGGGGAGAGCGCCTCTCCCCGGAGTCCACCATCAACGTGGTTACCACGCCGTGGCACTAGATAACGGACCTCAACGTCTGTGTGGATGCGGCGACGCAGGAGCCGCCGGAGGTGGAACTAACATGGCTCCTCCGGCGCCCTTACTCCTTTCTCCCCCCGGTGCCCTACCGCGACCAGTGTCAGCTCTCCCCAACGGCGTTGGGCGATTGGTTGCAGGATCGGGCCGCAACACCGGCACGGGCCGCCTATGAGGCCCCGTGGGGAGTTAACTACATGTCGGGAGGAGGTCCCCCCCCTGACTGGTTCGATCATGACCAGCAGCGCCACATCACGGCGCACCGTATGGACAACGTCCCAACGATGACTGTCCTAGCCCACCAGTCCTCCCACCGGGACACGGTGCTGGATACCACGTACCTCCTCTGTGGAGCGCAGCCCGAAACAGCGCCCCACCTTTGGGCCTGCTCGGCCCAGTCCCATGAATGGAGGCCGGCCCGCCGGCGGCTCGCGGCGTGGCTCAACCAGAAGGTGGGGACGCAGGCGGCCCCGGTGCGCCACCAGCTCAGCTGTGGGCTGTGTGCCGGCAGTGCTGGAGCAGTGGGCAGCAGCCTTGCGGACCCCCTCTATGCAGCGGGCCCACCTGGAGTGCACCGGGCCCCACGCGCTGGGCACGGAGTTCATACGCCACGTCATCGAGGAGTCGATACGGGTCTAGTACGCTCACGCCAAGGTGTGTGCCACGTTGCTGAAGGCCCGCCTGGGCCCGGGCAGCACGATAGCGTGGGCACTACAGGAGCTGCGCCTGCACCAGCAAGCGGTGCGAGAGGGAGTACAGCGGGAGCTCTTGGAGTGAGGACGGTCGCCAAGGGGTCGACGACCAGGTCTTCCCGGCTCCCCCTCTCTCCGCCAGGACCTACACACTTACACACGGCGCGCACACAACACACGCAACCCCACCCGTTTACCTTTACCCGTGGGTAGACATCCCGGCCATTGCCTTCTGGTAACAGCGCCTTCGGCACACCACACCACACCACACCACACCACACCACACCACACCACACCACACCACACCACACCACACCACACCACACCACACCACACCACACCACACCACACCACACCACACCACACTGCCCACTGCCCCAAGGCGGTGAGGCCGTGCATTGCAGGGGTTCCACTGCCCACTGCCCCCAGGCAGTGGGGCAGTGCATTGCAGGAGTTCCGCTGCCCACTGCGCCCAGGCAGTGAGGTCGTGCATTGCAGGAGTTGCACTGCCCACTGCCCCGGGGCAGTGAGACAGTGCATTGCAGGAGTTGCACTGCCCACTGCCCCCAGGCAGTGAGGCAGTGCATTGCACGGGTTCCACTGCCCACTGCCCCAGGGCAGTGAGACAGTGCATTGCAGGAGTTGCACTGTCCACTGCCCCCAGGCAGTGAGGCAGTGCATTGCAGGAGTTCCACTGCCCACTGCCCCAGGGCAGTGAGGCAGTGCATTGCAGGAGTTGCACTGCCCACTGCCCCCAGGCAGTGCGGCAGTGTATTGCGGGAGTTGCGCCGTCCACTGCCCCCAGGCAGTGAGGCGGTGCATTGCAGGAGTTGCACTGCCCACTGCCCCAGGGCAGTGAGGCAGTGCATTGCAGGAGTTGCACTGCCCACTGCCCCCGGGCAGTGAGGCAGTGGATTGCAGGAGTTGCACTGCCCACCGCCCCCAGGCAGTGAGGCAGTGCATTGCAGGAATTCCACTGCCCACTGCCCCAGGGCAGTGAGGCAGTGCATTGCAGAAGCTGCACTGTCCACTGCCCCCAGGCAGTGAGGCAGTGCATTGCAGGAGTTGCACTGCCAACTGCCCCAGGACAGTGAGGCAGTGCATTGCAGAAGTTGCACTGCCCACTGCCCCCAGGCAGTGGGGTAGTGCATTGCAAGAGTTCCACTGCCCACTGCTCCACGGCAGTGCGGCAGTGCATTGCAGAAGCTGCACTGTCCACTGCCCCCAGGCAGTGAGGCAGTGCATTGCAGGAGTTGCACTGCCCACTGCCCCAGGGCAGTGAGGCAGTGCATTGCAGGAGTTGCGCTGCCGACTGCCCCCAGGCAGTGAGGCAGTGCATTGAAGGAGTTCCGCTGCCCACTGCCCCCAGGCAGTGAGGCAGTGCATTGCAGGAGATCCACTGCCCCCTGCCCCCAGGCAGTGGAGCAGCGCATTGCAAAAGTCCCACTGCCCACTGCCCCCAGGCAGTGAGGCAGTGCGTTGCAGGAGGTCCACTGCCCACTGCCCCCAGGCCGTGGCGCAGTGTGTCGCAGGAGTACCACTGCCCACTGGCCCAGGCAGGGCGGCAGTGTATTGCAGGAGATGCCCGGCCCACTGCCCCAAGGGAGGGGGGCAGTGAGCGGCGGGAGTACCACTCCCCACTGCCCTCAGGCAATGCGGCAGTGCGAAGCACGATTTCCACTGCCCACAGCCCCCAGGCTGCCTGGCAGTGCGTTACACTGCCCACTGCCCTCTGCCCACAACAACAGTGCGGCAGGGCACACACAGTGCAGTGTGGTGCAGAGCACCAAGCAGTGCGGCACCACACAGAAGGCACTGGTGGTGCAGCGCGGCACGCAGGGTGCAGTGGGCAAATGAGACCCTGTGTGACTGCGCGCAGGCGTCGGCAAGGCAGTGTCGGCCAAGTGCGAGAGTGCACTGGTCCGGCTATGCCACAACACACTTACACACGGCGCGCACACAACACACACAGCCCAGCCCGTTTACCTGTACCCGTGGGTAGACATCCCGGCCTTTGCCTTTTGGTAACAGCGCCTTCGGCACACCACACCACACCACACCACACCACGGGGATGCCCCACCATGCTCACCCCGGGTCAGTGGATCCACCACCAGCACTGCCCCCATTTGCGGTGCAACTTGCGGTTGGTAGTGGACCAAGTGGGCCTGCCAATGTGGCTCCCTGGCTGCTATCTAGGCACGACCCCGTCCTCGTCCCCCCCCCCTTCCCCTCCCCAAAACAAGGGCAAGCCCGGCCAAACATCCCCCCGGTGGTGACCATGCACTAGACCGTGTACTATGATGTGACCCATGTCTAGCTCCCCCCATCGGTCTACTCGGTTGCCCTTGCACTACCTAGGGTACTTCTGTGCCCCAGGTAGGGCGCTAGATAGTGAGCAGGACTTGTGTATGCGTGTACCCTCGGGGTGCACGGTGCGCACAATTCGCAATTGGCTCCACCGACATCACGCAGCCCTGCAGCCCCTGCTAGAGGCACCAACCCCCTACTGCCAACTAGCCCCAAAGGATGGGGTGCCAAGCCCGATACGCCCTTGCAAGTCCACAGTAGCCATTGGAGGCCGTGAGGCGAAATGTGGGAGTGGGTGGTCTACCAACAAGGCCGCGTGATCTTGCTCACCACGATCATGGAGGATGCAATGGCTAAGATGGGTGGTACTATTTCCGGTGTGTGAGCAGCCCATTCAAGACCTCCCTAGCAACACCCACATGAACCGGCTGTTGGTAGGCCTCTTGGACATCCAATTGCAAGTGGAGCCCCCCCTACATGTCTGCTTATAGGAGCCCGTGTATAGGTGGCCTTGCTCCACAGCTACACATAGCGGGCACGGAGGGCCCAACGATGGTCTGGCACCGTGAGCCGCCAGGGCGCCACTCTTGGCAGTGGGCGTCCCATTCGCAACATGTGGTGCTTACAGTCACGCCTGCCCAACCGCCACGGCCGTGGATAGAGCTCCGGACGGAGGGGTTGGCTCGCTTCAGGTACCCGACCCAGTGCTTGACCCACAAGTCCCCATAGCACCCCAACAGGAGCCATTCTCCATAGCCCTCCACACCCCAAGTGCCGGCAGAGCTTGACCCCACCTTGAGGACACACCTGCGGGAGCATTCCGGGGTCCACGCCACGTTATACCCCCACGGGGCTCCCACGGCAGCACCCATGTACTTGCAGCCCCGTACAAAACCGGGATTCTGGTTTCATGGAGCGCTGCCGCTGGCCACAATCATTGGTGCCATCATGGCAACCGACGCCGGGGCCACCACAGCGGGAATGGCCATGGCTCTCACGTATGAGGATGCGCCAGGGCGCTACAACACCAGGGTAGCCTCAAGAGTGGGGACCTCTCAAGAGAGCGAGGCTATGACCTTGTTGCTCAGTGTCCGGTAGGTGGCGCCACATGAAGGCGTCTACTGTGTAGTGCCGGATTCTGAGTCTGTTGGCGCCGTGCGCGAGGGCGGGCATTGTGGAGACGGCATACACCACCTTTTAGCGCAAACTCTGGGGGCTAAGCGCCAAGCCCCACGGCCGTGGTCACACCCGCCAACTAGATCACCGCCGTCAATGTGCAAATTGATGCAACGACCAAGGAGGAACCACGGGCCGATCTCATGTGGATGTTGTGCCCCACCTATGCCTTCCTACCCCCGGTTCCAGTTCCAGCACCACTGCCAACTGGCCCCAACCGACCCACAAGAGTGATTGCAGGAGTAGGCGGCGATCCCGATGGGGACCAAACTACAGGCCGCGCCTCGGCTTGGATTGGTTCACCAGTGACCAACAGCGGTACTTAATGGCCCATAGGATGTGCAACCCCACCATGACGGTGCCTGCGGAGCGCTCCGAACACCTAGCCGCAGGGGTGTGCATGCAATGCTTGCCGTGCAATAGCAGCCCTGAAACGGCCTGTCACCTATGGAAATGCCTGGTGCAATCCCATGAATGTTGCCTAGCCCGGCAGCACTTGCACACGTGGCTGAGCACCGAAGTAGGGCCACGAGCGTCGCGGGTGCAAGGCCAACTATGGGACTCCGTGGTCCTCGAAAAGTGGTTGTTGGCCATCGTGACACCGTCCCTACGGGCAGTACATATGGGGCTAGCGGGACCACACGATATGGGGACAGAGTTCGTCCGGCAGGTGTTGTCGGAGTTGCTGGCCATGCTAGGGCTCGAGAGCGCCTCATCAAGGCCCACTCAGGGCCAGGGGGCAGTATGGCACGGGTGTTGCGAGAACTTCAACTGCAGGGGGGAACTGCAGGCAGTCGCAAGGGCAGCCGTGAACTAAGATTGCCGTACCGGGGAATGACTCTTGCCCCGTCATAGGTGCGCAACACACTACACACAGCATGCGCTGAGACACACAGCCGTCTCGTTTTGCATTACCTATATGCAAGGCATCCCGGCCATTGCCATTTGGTAACAGCGCCTTCGGCACACCACACCGCACCACGCCACGCCACAACACAACACACCACACCACACCACACCACACCACACCACACCACAACACAACACAGCACAACACAACACAACACAACACAACACAACACAACACAACACAACACAACACAACACAACACAACACAACACACCACACCACACCACACCACACCACACCACACCACACCACACCACACCACACCACACCACACCACACCACACCACACCACACCACAACACAACACAACACAACACAACACAACACAACACAACACAACACAACACAACACAACACAACACAACACAACACAACACAACACAACACAACACAACACAACACAACACAACACAACACAACACAACACAACACAACACAACACAATACAACACAACACAACACAACACAACACAACACAACACAACACAACACAACACAACACAACACAACACAACACAACACAACACAACAACACAACACAACATCATACCACACAACGCATTTTGGCAACGTCTGGTGATGTGGCTTTTGCACAAGTCCTGGTGCTTCACTGTGTCATTCCCGCTGCTGCAGGAGCCATCGAAGAGGAGGTCGTAGACCTTAGCGATTTTCTCGTGAGCCAGCCCGAGAGCGAGCCCTGATGCAAATCTGCAGTTCTGCTAGTCGACTGTGGGTATCGAGAAAGTTCTGAGGTGTCCACAAGCAGATCTGCCAGGGCAGATCTGCTCTATGAGTGTCTCCAGTAATCTGAAAAATCTTCACCGTTAGCCTCAGGTGAAGGTCATCTGCTTAACACCGGGTTGTGTTGCACCCAAGTGAAGTATGCACCTCGGAATGCACTTCCTCATCCAATCGTGGACTGGGATTGGAAAAGACGCCACAGGTTACAAACAATCTTTTCCATATATCCCTATTCTATCCCTATATATCCATATATTCTGCAGACATGAATGAATGCTGGCTGCAGTCACTAAAACTGAAAACTGAAAAGAGGCAGGCCACTGCAAACAATTAACGCCCATAAAGAGGAAAGAGCAAGGCCCAGGAGCTCCTTTCCAGGGAGTTACGGTTGCTCTTGCCAGGGGTGTAAATGGAATCCCACTGTCAAAGTTCGAACACATGTCAGGACCTGAGACCAACTTGACCCTCATCAGTGGCAGAGTGTGGCAGATGGGCCTCTCCTGCATTGTGAGTGGCACCTGTTGCTAAGCTTCACGAAGCCTGCAAAGCCCTACGCACCACAGCATTTCTGGGAGTGTCCGCGAAATTTCACACAGCGAAATTTACCACGGCAAAAATGACGGCACGAAATCCCCTCCCCCTCCCCCAGAGTTTTAAGACCCGTGACCCATGGCGGGCTGGCGTGTCAAAATTGCTGACAGCAGCGGTCTCTGCCCATCCCCGCGTCAATTACTACCCACTTCCTGCCGGTTTGCTAACATCGCATCAACATTAAGCCGTCGTTCCCATCTGACACCCTCCCCACGGCCAATCACAGGCTTTTGCCACGCGAATTGGATACATGCCTCTCCACGTCTCCTCTTCTTTGGTCGTGTGTTGTGGTCATGGGATGCACACGTTGCACGGGCGCCGTAACTTCCTTCCGTGGTAGTGCTGGTGCGACAAGGGGAGTAACAATTTGGCACAGTGGTACAGGAATTCCAAGCCGGATTCTCCGTTACCGGTTCGCGCAACAGTGGCCTCAATGGGCTTTGCGATTTCACTACGCCGGTTGGCTCACATGCCTTTCATCAGGCATACCACAACGATCGTAGCAGCAAGAGGATGGGCTCCGTGAGTGTAAAAGATGAAGGCTGTGTCGTTGAAGGTGAAGCGACGGCGTGGGTGGTCAATGCTTTGTACGGCGGACACCGGTGCGTGGTGTTGTGTGGCTGCACGGTTGATGGTGATGCATGCTGTGTGGTGCTATGTGGTGTTAAGTGGTACACCCTTCTGTTTGACCATCATGTTGACGTACTGGGTCTCAATCCCAGGTAGGGAATACATGAGAACGCGAAGCTGCCCTAGGCGTTTAAGTGCAGCTTCGCGCAGAGTATTCTGCAGTCCAAATTGATAAAAGATATGAGAGAGGTTGCTGGACCAACAGTGACTTTGAATTTCCAGTCAAATGACCTCAGCTTGTGTCATTTGACAATTGAATATGACACGACTTTCTTCTCCGCAGTACCAACAAATTCACGTGGCTCAGCCGCCATGGCAAATGGTGCCCGATCAAGATGTATGAAAGAAAGAAGCAGGGGTGGGAGTTTGGGTTTCTCTGCAATGATCTGCTTATATCCTTTGTGTGCTTTTCTGTGCTGTTGGTGCTGCCTCTGGATCCTTTGTCGCCTTCCAACGAAGTCCTGCGGCCATCACGCCAATTATCCGGGAGACAAGTCGGGTGTCGGGTAGGTTTCGGGTGGTGTTCGCGAGTTTTGGCGGTTGAAAACCCGCCCCGCCTGCCCCTCAGACTTCATCTTGCCTCACTGAGTTCCAATAGCGCTGACAGTGTGAGTCTATTCGTGGGCCCAGCCGTGTGTGACATCCGCACACTACACGCGGGTTGAGTATTGACCATGGAATGCTGCACTGGTCATGAGACCTGTGTTGCCAGGAACGCGAGGGTACATGCGGGTACATGCCTGGCCATGGAGCGTACCCTCAGAACATGCGTTGCTTTGTGATAAGGCACATGACCAGCGACCGCGGCATTTCAAGACGGTCAGCAGGCTTCGATTTCACAAGAGTTTCGCGCTGCAGATGCTGCTCTGGTGCTTGCTGTGCCGATCTGGGGGGACTGGCGCGCATATGCCATTTTGTCCTTGTCGGACGCCACATCCGAACAGCAGTTTCATGGCAATGGCAGCACAATCAACAGACTGCAGTAGTGCAAGCACCCAGTCTCAGATCCAACGATGTATGGTGCGCAACGTATCGTGAGTTTGTCCAACGGAATTTCAAAATTCCACTTTCGACTTCAATTTCGCAGTCGAAATATATATCCGTTGCACTGGTCTACAGTTTGCAACTGCCACCCAGGAAGCTTGAGTCTCACCCAAGCTGTGTCCCATGAGCCTGTGATCCGACACTCTTCTTTCGTTCCGGATCACCCGTGTAGCACCACCTGTCTTCAACCCCCCCCCTCCGGCTTCCTGCTTGGATCCCCCCCCCTCTCCGCCGTGCACACCAGGAAAGAGTGCCAGTCAATTCGCTGACGTGCACGCAACAGAGGGATGATGCAATAGGGAGAGCAGAGGATGCCTGACAAAATATTGCATCACTGATCCAACAAAAAGCAGGGAAGAACACAAGAAAGAAAACCGGTATCTGCCTGACCCCCCTCAGGGCCTCCATCTCATGGCTGCAGCCCACATGTCTATTGCCCGTATGGCGACCGGTCCCCCCTGGACAGGAGGTTGGGGCGATGACCCACATGCGATCTCTTGGTTCAATCTCTGCAATGCCCCGCCACATGGCCCGCAACGACCCCTAACGTGTTTTGGGATGTGGGTGTACCATTTGTATGATGCGCTGGCCTCCCCATGAACATTGTTTCGGTGGCTTGTGCTGCGAGAAAAAATAAGAAACGGTCACGATACAGTGCGTTGTTACGTGATTGCTCTCCGTACTACCTGATGTTCTGAAATCGCAATCTTCATCAGAGTACAGGGATAAGGTGCAGATGCGATATCCAGCAGAGCCCGCGAGGAAATCCGTGCGGACAACAAATTTGACAGGCTGCGCGAAGTCTGCACCCACAGCACACAGCATAGCACAGCATAGCATAACATGACATGACATAATATAATAAAACGTAACATTAACAGCAATTTTTCTCCTTGACTACTACGACATGCTGATGGAAATGTATGACGCAAAGGAAACCAACCTTTGGATTCAAGCCCTACGTGCCTTGAGACATTGATCGGTATAGGCCCTTGCAAGCATCGCCGCGCAGCTGTTCAGGGAAAAGTGGTCCATTGTGGAGGACCTTTTCTGGGATGCTACAGCCACAGTACATCACTTCAAAAAGCGTTCACAGCCCTGTAACTCCAAAAACATCACCCCAAAAAGGACTCGCGTGCCTCACCCTTCCCCAACCCCTCCCCCAGAGTCAGAGATTTGAGGACAGTGTTACCAAGTCCATGGCAGACAACAACCTTTTCCACCTCGGTGTAGACCTTCTTCTGCGACACTGCTTTCTCTGTGCATGGCACGCCGGTGTTTTTACTCGGCCTACAGGTTTTTCTTGTGCTCCAGTAGCACACTGGGATGCCTTTGGGTCGTGGCAGTTCCCGCTGCATTTCCTGGTATCAGGTTCAGCTTATCCTCACTACGTGTTATGTCCGCTACCACATCGCCTTGCGGGACAATTGCAGCACTGGACAGCTCTGATGCTTGATTCTGAGAGATTTCTCGGGTGCCTTCTGGTGAGCTTGCTTCGGCAGGCTTACCATGGCCTGAACCCCCCTCCCCCCCCAAAAAAAAATTGAAATGTAAAATTAACAGTGACAATTGTGTCCATTGTTTGCCATCAATCTGATTCAAACAGGCTCCTTCTCCTGCCTTCCCCTGGCTGTGGCAGCCCTTATGTTGGTACCGCACATTGGTCCCCAGTCGTTCCAGCGTGCCAGCGCTATAAGCGAAATCGTGATCACTTGGATCGGTGCCTGATGTCTTTGTGATTGAAACTCTCAGGCTGCTAAATCATTTCAGTGCCGTGGCTCGTTCTCTTTGCTCATGAGCACTTATAACAATGCACTGTAGTGCGATGGGATGATCAGATGCAGAATGCATGCTTGACCACCGTTGATTGTCCGGCTTTTGGCCAAGTCCCTGCTGATGAGGATGCATGGCTTTTTTGGAAGAAGTGGAAAACGGAGGTTAACCTAGGACAGTGCCGCCCGCGCCGTGCACATGGTGCACCAGGGCACGTGCATTTGGCCACATCCACGAACCCTGATGCGCTGCACGTCACCCCCTCACTCCGTTCCAAGCCCTGGGGCTATATTGTGCAGCATGGCATAAAACCCGGGACACTTGAATGACGCAGCGTGCGCGGTGCACGCGGTGCGTGGGCGGCACCCTCTAGGTTCCCTCCAAAAGGCCACATTACACCCTTGTTCTGTTTGAGATGAGGATGACACTACCCCCCCCCCATTGTCCTGCCCCCCCCCCTTGTCCTTCCCCGGGGGGGGGGGGGGACCGTCATTTGGTCAACACAAAAATTTTTGTTACGGCTCGCTGTGTTGTTGTCTGGGTGACTGTGTTCTGAGGCACTGCCACTTGTGCTCTTGGCAGGACATTTTGCTCTTTCGCTGAAATGGAACTTGACAGCACAACCATGTTTACCCCTGGGACGAATGTAATGTTCATCCGCCACACAGGGGAACCTGTTTTGGCGCAGGTCGTTGGATATTCAGAGCACGGTGATGCATATCACCGCATCTCTGATGAGCGTAGGCAAGACAATCCTGCCACTGTATTCTTTCGTTGTGCACTGCAATTTCTGTGCCTGAAAATCTGCGTGTATGTGGTAGTGCGGATCCCCAGGGAGGGGTGGGGGACCGTCACTTGGCACCCATCCCCCAGGGGGTGGCGGGGGACCGTCTTCCCTGGGGTGGGGCAGGACAAGGGGGTGGGGTGGGTATGAGGCTATTGCACTAGCCGGTAAGGCTAGTGTGCTCGTGGATGAGAAGCCCCCCCTTAATTGATGAGGAGCCCCTTCCCCCTCCAGAGTAGCCGAACCGTTGGGCACCCAGTAGCACGGAGGCATACCTGATGTATGTTTCTTTCATATGTTGGCCTTTGTCTGCAAACGGTGTGGAATGTGTGGAGCGGTGTGGTTGTTGGTCACCGCACTATGATGTGTCTGATGAGCGTACCTCTTCTCCACAAGTGAACCACTGTGTATCTCCTCAAGTCCGTGTGATCAGCCAATGCGCCCTGTGCACTTGCTATATTCCTTTAAATGGATGAAAGGTTCAGTGATTCTGCATATCATTCAATCCTGATGGAATACCTTGCCTTGTCGGCGTGGCAGTGCTGCTGCAGTAGTAGGCAAAAGCTACAATAATCGAAAAGGCCACAAGTTCTGTTGGTTTCTTCTGTGTCTTAACTTTCTGCAGAGCATTTTCATGATCATTTGATTTTGCACACAGACCATTTTTGATGTGAATGCTGCAGGGCATAATGTCCCTCAATGGGCTCGACATTTCCTCCCAGCTTGTTTCGTGACGCTGATGTGGACCCACAAGACACAACCTCAGCGCATGCAATGGCACAACTGTCTGCCCCCACAAACAAGAATTAGCATCAAAATTTATGCCGGTGCTGGATTGTGCTGGATTGTCCTAGATTATGCTGCAACGGTCAGCCTATTGTCGACATCGTGCGCTTTTACATGAGCCATGTTGCCGACAGCCCCCCCTCCCCCGGCCCTTTGCTAACTGTGATGCTGAAAGCAAGCCCATTCACCACCATCCAAGCATTTTTTTGTGGTGTCGCTGGTCTTTGTGAGCATGTGGCATGAATTGGATGTCTCGGTTTGTTAAATGTGCAGCAGGCATTCAGACCGTACTAAGCCACAAGTTCTGTTAGTATGTTCTTGCCATGTTCGATTTTCTGCAGAACATTTGATTGCGATTGGCATACAGACCATATTCCTTTGGGGCCTAATAGTATTCGTCACCAAATATACTGTATTTGTGGGTGTTGACATGAGTTGATCCTGTGAGCCGGTTGTGCAATCTTGCTGATTCCCTGTTGGTTTTTCATTAACGACGCCCACTAGCTGTTCTACATGGCCATCTGCTGCCCTGGTTTTCAGGTTTCTGTTCTGCTTTGGGGTGTGAATGGGGATTGAGGCATTCTTCGTCGGTGGTCTGGACACCCGAAGCCCCTGGGCCAGACAGAACACAAAGATACGGGGCTGTCAGCATTGGTCAGGCGTCCTCGCAAGCGTCCTCGCAGAGTCTCCCATTTGCAGTGCTCTGTGCAGCACCATCAGTCGGGATTAAGATTTGTACGTACAGGGGGGGGGGGGGGATTTGGTGGCATTTTAATGTCGCGTGGGAAATTTCGCGTTTCAAATTGACCGCGAAATTTCCCAGGCGAAATTCAGGGCCCTCCGCGAGTGCTTTCCGCGGGGTTTTCTGCCGACGTTGCACACATGAGCCCTCTTGGGCTGTGATGTGCCTGTTCGACGCTTTGGATTTGATTGAATGTGTCTGACAAAGTTGCATTTTTCTGGGCAACCAGCTCATGTTTTGTGCAAGCGTAGCCAAAGCTGGACCTTGCATGAGCTGCCATGCAGTGTGGAATAGCCCTAGGAAGACGTTGTAGCACTGGAAAGCTCTCATTCCTGATTCCACGAATTTTCTGGAGTACCATCTGGTAAGAAGGCCTTGCCAGCTTGGCAACGTCTGAACCAAAAAAGGCTGATTCATCCCAAATATTTTGGGGCACTCGGTTCCCTAACACTCTTGTGCATGACGACAGCACTGGGTTCACAGCACTCAAGCTACCAGCCAAACCCTATCCAAAGCACTGACAAGCGATTGAAAAGGAATTTGTGTGTGAATTCGGTGTACGAGTGGTTTGTGGTGTTAGGTGCTTCTGTTTGTATCTGGGATGGCAACGCAAGCATCTTTACCGTGTCTACAGCCGCGTTTGTTCACATTGCCCAGGGCCTGTTGCAGACCGCTGTTGTGTTTGTCAAATAGGGGATCCAGTGGGCCTCTGTGATGGCGCTGTGATGGCATGAAGCACTGCTCTTGGAGTCGGTACACCTGGGGTCCTTACCTATCCTGTGTCATCAGCGTGTCGACCTATGCACATGGCAGCCTCGTGTACTGTAAGCAAAGAGAAAGTGGTTGCCGTGCACAGTATGCAGAGGCACCAATGTCCCAGAACAAGCGACGACGGCACAGGTGAGAGTGCAGAAGTATGACCCCAGTACCCAGTACGTTAGGGGGCAACAACGCCTTGATGGTGAGAGTCCATGGCCGGACGGTGTACACTGGACACCTGCAATTGCGAGGCTACAGGACGCAGCAAATGTGAACCGAGGTCAAGGACCGAGGAGTGCCGAGGCGCCTTGTCGTACCCCACAAGGAAACCAACCACGTTGGTGGCAATGACAGCTCGCATTACTTCCACCCATCAATCCGGCCCCTGGGCAGGAGTGGCCCTTTTGGGGAGGGCACTGAATGCATAGTCGATTAGCCACTGTCATTTTATGCCCCCTCTGTGTGAGTATGGCGGGTAGGTGGTAGGGCTGACAATGTATCATCAGACATGAGTCTGAAGTTCCGGAACAATCCCGCATTGTTGTACCCCCCCTTTGTCCTTCCCCACCCCTGGTCCTTCCCCAGGGGGGGGGGGGGGGGGGACCGTCACTTGCTCAACCCAAAATTTTTCGTTGTAGCTCACTGTGTTGTTGTGGCAAAACCACCACCCAAGAATGCTGCCCAAAGCATTCCAGTGGAAAGTGGTGAGCGTGTGCAAGAGTTCAAGGTCAAGTGGAGCAGGACCAAGAAAATTTACACCGAGCTGGTCAAGGAGTAGGTCTCCATACATTGGCAGCCCTTTGAACGTATCTTATGCTGAATTCTTTTCTTTTATGCTGCAATTTCTGTGCCTACAAATGTGCATGTACGGTGGTAGAGCGGTTCCCCAGGGGGGGGTGGGGGACCGTCACTTGGTGACCGTCCCCCAGGGGGTGGTGGGGGACCGTCTTCCCTGGGGTGGGGAAGGACAAGGTGGGGGGGGGTACAAAAAAAAACGCAAAAGAAGCAAAGAGAAAGTGGTTGCCCTGCACCAGTTTCGTGCGCGCGTGGTATTTCATCAACAGCACTCGACACACACAAGCGCATACACACGTCGTCGTATCGTACCCACCCAACACTAGACCCATATGCATTGGAAGCTGGACCCAACCACTGGGCCTCGCGCGCGCAAAATGCCATCCCTGACCCTTGGTTTTCCCCACATGAGCCATCTACCCTTTAGCCCCAACATGACTCTGCTGCACGCCCCAAACGAAACTGGGGACTGAGGACTGGGTTGTACATCGGTAAAGCGTTGGGCCGATGCTCACGAGTGACTTGAGAACTGACAAGTTCGATTGCGCGGTTGAAGTTGGCATCCTCCGTGGCGGCTACCAAGGGGGGCCACAAAGCCAAATGTCACCTTGAAAACACCTTTTTTGCACAGCTCCATGTCTCTTGGGGCGCAGCACTACCCCTTAATGATATGATGCTTTGCTCAATATTTTTGTCTGATGATTTTTTTTTGGAGAGCTCGGCCATTTTGACACCCAACAGTAATTAAATGACCTGATCCCGCGGATGCGCACGCAATCCGCTGGTTTGCCTACACCTTTTGATGCAACGTCATCATGTTATGCGGTGCCTAGGGGCGTGGCAGTCCCCAGCTGCAATTGTCCTGTGTCAAGTGCAGCGCGAACTGACTACGTGCACTGCCCGCTCCCACGCTCTCTCCCGTCGAAAATCCAATCAATACAGGGGACGATTTTCCCCTCACAGCCCATTTGTGGGATGCCTCACGGGTTGTGTTTTTGGGGCACGCCAGCGACACCTTCTTCTGTGTCTCTGTGAGGATGGAGGACAGGTGGAGGGCAGTGCCTTCATGAGTTCTCCTCCGGTCTGATGTGCCGGTGTGAGAACTGTGTCTCACTCTACTAGACAATTAGAAAGAAAGGACAACTGAAATTCAATATGCATCTTCCAGAATCTTTCAGAGCGTTTCTGGGATATATAAGGGCCGTTTATGGACCGGGACTTCAGAATTCCGTTCTATTTCTAACCAGTGCGCAGTTTGATTCTGTCTGCTTCGAACTACAGAAGGCCGGCCTTGCTCACTGCGTAATTTGGACAATGCTTGCAGTGTCGCTCATGTAGCGCACAGTGAACAATTATCGCCCTTTAATGCCTCGCACCTCACCCCAACTCCGCCGTTGCATCCGCTATAACCCCTGCGTTGGATTCCGGTGCGTAGCCATGGCCTCGAACAGGCGCGAGCCGCCGAGTCAGCTGCGATTGCATCAGCGCCTGGTCGGAGGAGAGGGGGATGTCAATACTGTGTCATCCAATCTAAACCTGTTGGCTTAGCCCACCACTGCCTCCGCCTCTGCCCCAAACCACCAGGAGCCACCTGACCCGTGGCACACAGGGGCCAGTAGCAATACCATCGGCAACAGGCATGGAACTTCAGCGAACTATTGATGCGCAGCCCTTGGTGACACACTGCGTTGTGGGACAATCGTAGCATCACACAGCTCCAATCCTTTTTCTTGGGTACCACTTGATGAGGGTACTTTTGCCAGCTTACCAAGGCTTGGACCCAAAGCAACATGTCTTTCCCTTCCCTACCCGATAAACAGTCTTGAAACTAGCCATGTGGCTCGTATTCCTCAACAAATGCCGTGAATTGAAAGTTGCCTGTTGTTGTATTCTGCTGGATTTGGGGTTTCAGTCCTCTGCGTGGAGGTTCAACACTGCTCTAATTTAGCTTAACGTATACGAAAGGCTTGCAAATCCACAACCAAGCAGGAACACATGTGGACGTTCATGCTCTCAATTGGCTTACTATCTTCAAAGAGCATGCATCAGTCAGAGAGTCATCTTTCACCATTGACGCATATGGAGGCTCATACGCCCCAAGTGGCTGTGGGGGCGAAGAAGAAGAAAGCTCCTCAGGTTAGGGTTATGTGCCCCAAGCAGACCTCACCAATGTTCTTCTCCCGTGGCAACCAACTTTTCCCCAAAGCCTTGGGCGCATAGTCTCAGGCTCCAGGGGGAACGTTAGCGCGCCGGGCGCGCGCCGGGCATCTTTTGTGACCCGTGCCCTACCGGTGGACTGTTGCCGTTGATATGTTGGGCAACATTATATGGATTTGCCCTTTGGCCCGTGGGACATCAGCAGATGTTTTGATTTGGGATGGGTATGGACCTTCTCGTACCCGAGGTGATTTCTTTGATTTCGAAGTTGGGGGCCATGATGGTGCTTATAAGGGCCGGATTCATGTCATTGTGCCATTCATTGGAAGAAAGAATGGCACTTTGACAGCCCGCCAACAATGTTGCAATGACGTGCACGGGTGGTATAGGGCACGCATTGAGCAGCTGTTTGCTCGGTAGTGGCACGCAAGATGAGGCAGAGGATGAGGCAGAAGTGTGTGTGTTGTGTTGCCAGAACGCTCCACCGTCGCAGTTTGTGATGAGTGTAAGGAGCACTATTGTACTGAATGTTTTGACACCCACACTTGTGGGACCAATGTTATGATGCAGCTTTACTGTTCGCGATACCTCAATAACGCCTATCGCTTCTACTGGAGATCGATGCGGTTGTGCTATCCTAACCCCCCGTTCTCCCAACTTGCTAAGGTGTTGACCCAGATCGCCCTTAAAGGAGCGACAGTGGTACTGTGTACCCCAGTTTGCAACTTTCTTGAGCTGGGGCAGTTTGGGACACCTAATTCTAAGGGCGTTTCCAAGGGGTGTGCTTGGGGGCTCTTCGGGGAGAACATAGTCTAAAAGTAGCGCGCCGGGCGCGCGCCGGGCAAACATTCCCCCCCAGTGACAAGAATGCACTGGTATATGATAAATTGCCTGTCTTCAATGCAATTCATGCATATTTTGTCCTCAATGATGCCTTCCGCTTCTTGGCTTTCGTGGGGGCATTTGGGGGGTTGGCCGCCTGTAGTGTCATTCAAAGCATGTTGTGCCTAAATAAATTTTTCAAGTCCCCATAGGGCCACCAATACGAGCAAAAAAAATCAAAAAGAAACAAAGGTGGCTCTTCTCACTTAAAGTGAGACCAACTAAAGCCCAAGACGAGGGACTTGTATTTTTCAAGAAGCAAAAAAATACTCATTACTTAAAAACCACCACCCAAAGCCCAAAAGGCTTGTCTGAGTGATTTTTTCAAGTCCCCAAAAGGCCACCAAAACAAGGAAAAAATCCAAAAAGAAAGCAAAGGTGGTTCTCCTCACTTAAAAGTGAGGGCAAAGAAGCCCAAAAATAGGGACTTGTTTTGAGGGGTGGGGATGATGAAATCCACATCCAAGTAGATTCATCAAGGGTTGGGAGGGAGGGGTACTCAAAAAGGTGAAGAAAGCTTAAAAAACACCCCTCTCACTCTCCCCAACAAGCGCCCAAGCGAGTGCTCTTCCCCAGGTTCTCCAAGCTTCAAGTAACGTGTTTTCGAACTTACCAAAATGTAATGCAGAGGAAGGAAGAGGGGGCGAGGCAAAAGCACAGCACAAGACACATACTGAGCACTACTCAAAACTACCGGTTTACTTCACAAGTGTACTCTACATTCCCCTTTATGGTACACTTGTCCCCTGATTTTGTTTTGCCTATATCTCTGCACTGAGGCCCCAACAGGGAAAAACGGCCATCGGCAATGGATCCGGCACCCTCAAATTATGGGGGTATAGCCTCTTATAAAAATACTTGAATTTTCAACAATTTTGGGGTTTGAACCTAGGTCCTCCGAATACAATGCAAAGCCTTTAACCACTAAGGCAACTGGCCAATCTGCCTAAATGTCTGACATAAAGTAGATTAAACAAAATCAAAATCAGTTCACACTCACTGACTAACTGCCAATAACTGACTCCCTATGCTCAAAACAAACGGTTGGCTTCTAGTAGCACTTATATATTAAGCCCATATTACTTTATATCCCTCATTCTTTTTTACCCTGGTATATAGGGCGTGGAGGGTGGGCAGTATGTGTCTTGTGCTGTGCTTTCGCCTCGCCCCCTCTTCCTTCCTCTGCATTACATTTTGGTAAGTTCGAGGAGGCTCGGCTTCAGCACAGCACAATCCCCATACTGAGCCCAGACAGCAGACGCTGTAAAAAAGAATGCAACAAGACTTATATAAAATCCGATCATAAACTTCATATTCCAATAACAGAAGCTCCGAGTCGACAGATGCTTCTGGCGCCAGCGACTGCGCCACATTAGACATCGCCCGCACTCTGTTATAAAAGCGCCTGAAGGTATCGTAACTTCTCCAATCTCCCAGTTCACAGACAACGTGTGGATCACCTCCCAATAAAATGAGCGATGTAGCTGCTGAACATCTTGTGCTGTGAGCAGTAAAGTCATGCAGCCCCATGCTGCGCAGAAACGTCGTTGTCAATGAATTGATGGTACTCGCCAGAATGGGCCTTCTAGGAGGTTTCAAAGACACGAAGAGTGCAGGCCCTTCGTAAGAAGAGGTCATGTCCAGGTATACTCTCAACCAGCAGATAGGACAGAATGCCTTATTAGACATCGCCTGGATGGGACATGGCTCATGCACCGGATGCCCCTTACGCGTGCTCATCACAAACCAAACCTTGTCGTGTTTAATGACATTTGTGCGCTTTGTGCGTTCCAGATCAATTCCACGAAAGAGCGCGAAGAAGCGGAATACCAGAATGAGACGTAAACGAACTTTAGACTCCGTCCGTGCCTCCCGGTATGGCAGCTGCTGCAGTAGCTTGGGCACATCGTAGTACACCACGTAGCGTGGAACCGAGTAGTTCCTTTTCTTCTTGAGCCCTTTCAAAATAGATTCGAATTGTAACGCGTTAGTTCCAGATAACAACAGCAAAGCCGCATATGCACAACGTGCCTCCGCCACTGATTCCTTCTCAGCGAATTGAATCAACCAGTATGCCAACGAAGTAATTGGAGTGGTGTCCTAGTCCCTAATGGAGGCGAAGGAATGCTTCGTATAAGCCATCTGCTGAAATTTGAGCCAAGCTCT
The DNA here is from genome assembly GCA_964036045.1 of Eutreptiella sp. 'Long Island Sound 2002'. Lineage (NCBI taxonomy): Eukaryota > Euglenozoa > Euglenophyceae > Eutreptiales > Eutreptiaceae > Eutreptiella > Eutreptiella sp. 'Long Island Sound 2002'. Next base: position 76,240,729 of record OZ038385.1, read on the forward strand.
ATTGTATCGCTTGAAGGTGTGATCCCCCAAGCCTTTCAAGTGCGTCTGGATTTCTTCTTCGGTGGTTCCTTTGAGTCTGAGGTAGTCTTGCAAAGCCATCCGCAAATCATAGGTTGACGCGCTTTGACCGCCACTCCGTCTGGAAGCTGATAGGTCGCTTGATAAATTGTGATTGTCATCTGAGTCATTGATTGGAACTTGTGCCACCACGGCTTCAATGGATGATACGGGACCACTAACAGAACCTCGTAATGCGTTGCTTCCTCTAGGAAAGTTAGCATCTTGGGAATTAGATGCCACGGCGGATTGCAGAAACCCGGAGACACCTTGTGTGTTCGTTGGGTGAAAATGTCCACCCCGAACGCCCCTGGTTGAGGGTATTCTGAAATGAATTTTGGACATTGCCTGTTCACCGCACTCGCCATCCAATCTGTTCCCGAACGCATCCACGAAAATTTCTTCCAAATGATTTCCATGCTGCGTGGGTCCAGTGATGCCTCTGTCAATGTGATTTGTTGACGGCTCCACACGTCCGCCGGATTTAATTTGCTGGGCACGTAGTGTGGAATGATGAACACGTTCATCTGACGGCAGTATTCCCATAATTCTTGCATGAGATTGTTTAACCTCCGAATGCGACCTCCCCACTTCTTCAGGTAGTGGAAGAACACCATATTGTCCACGTGGAGATGGAGTTCGGTGTCTCGCAAGAGGTACGCTTTGGTCGCATTGAGTCCTGCCCTGAATTCCTTCAAGTCTATGTGACCCTGTGTCGTGCTGAACCAGCCGAACTTAGCCATCTGATTCTGCATGGTGGCGCCCCAACCATAATCGGACGCATCTGTCCACATGTGTGTCCTCTCCAAATCGACGGTGAACTGACGACCTCTCCACTGATGTAGTTCCTCCATGACTAACTCCAGCTGAATAGTCGCCTGTTCCGGAAGACTTGCTTGTGTCTCCCATTCCCTTCTGCTGAGCACCGCCACGTGCTGTGCCAGGGCGTCGGTGTACAGCCTCATCTGTGGAGCTGCGAAAAGCAACGCCCGAAGTCGACCCAGAACCGACGAGCACCTCCTGCAGGTTGGTGTTTCTGCTTCCATTAATCGACGCACATCGTGGAGTAGAGACTTGAGCTTGTGTGGTGGTATGTGTACTGTCACGTCTTGCAGGTCCAGTAAGAAACCCAAAAAGACCAAGACGCGTGTTGGCGTCAAGACGGACTTGGCGATGTGGATCTGTACCCCGAGCCTACATAGAAGATCGGCCAGCCATTGGGTATGCAACGCACAGTCCTCTATCGTTGGAGCGATAATCAGGAAATTGTCTAAACAAACCCAAAGTAAAACACCTTTTCTCCGCAAGTGGCTCACCACCGGGAGCATCATTCTTTGCCATTCCCTTGGGGCGATGTTCAAACCGAAAGGTAAACAATCCCACCTGAAAACACGGCCTCGGTGTCTGAATGCCAGCCAAGGCGCATCACGTTGCGCGATCGGCATACGAAAATAGGCCGACTTCAAATCCAGTTTGCACGCGTAGTACCCCTTCTTTAAGTACGGTAAAATTTCACGAAGTGTTGATAAAGAAAAATACGTAACATGTATGAAACGATTGAGCGGTTTCAAATTTGTGCACGGTCGTGACGACCCCTGTGGGTTCTCTGGGTCCGGCTTTTTCTCAACCAAGAAAATAGAAGTGACACATTTCGCTTCTTCAGGTTCAATTTCGCTGACATGACCCGCCAGAATCAACTTGTCTATCTCCCGCTGCAAGACTTCATCGTCCTCTAGATCGTCACGTGCGTAAGGCGACAGCGAAAAAGGTCGGTAGTTGTCATCCGGATGTAACGGGTCAAAACCAGGAACCCAATCCAATTGTAGCCCATTGCGAGCCATGCGGGTAACATACAAGTCTCCAAGTGCTTCCCACTCGCGCCATGCCGCCTGCACACGCTTGTGTGGTGGGACGGAAGTGTCCACACCACGTACCACCACGTGCGACATAAGTAGCTCGTTGACGGATGTGATTTTTCTGCAACACGCTCCGTGTGGAAGGGTCTATCGAAGCCTTTACCCTTTCGTTTACCTTTGCCTTTGCCCTTTTCAGGTCGAAACGTGTGATCTTTACCGAAACGACTTCTCGTTTGGTGGAAATAAGAGTATGACGATATGCCGCGCAATCTACTGTTCAAGGTATCTTTGTGTTTCAACAATTTCAGTTCTGTCTCTGCAAACAAGGGTATTGAACCTGGTTTATCGACTTCGAGACGCTTATTCACTGCCACACGCCTGGACTGTGTGATCGACAAAGACAGCGCCCCCAATGAAGATATGGAGTGATGTAACAAATTCACCGGGTCGATTTCTGGGACAGACTCTGGATCTTCAGACACTAGTTGCAGTGTGGTAAGCATACGCAAACACTCGCGCACGTGGTTGTCCCAGCGCACCCTCTCTGCGTCCAGTTCTCGGCGTACTGGAGCGTTGAAAACTGGTGTACGTCCGATTTCCGCGTAATGTGGGACCTCTTTCATGACTTTGCGTCGTTTTGCAGGGTCCACTAACGTGCGCGCTTCCGAAAGAAGACGCTTGACGATCGCTGGCGTCGTCTGCGTTTTATCCTGCCACACGAAGGACTGTTCTGCAGACCCGGGGCGTTTCAGTGCCTCCTCCAATGCCGACGACATCAGGAAGACGTCTTCCTTGATCGCCGAGGCCATGGCCCTCTTGGGTTTCCCAGAGTGCATTAAATGTAAGGCATTGTGTAACAGAGGCAAGAATTCCTTCGCGACGCATACTGTTTTGTGACCAGTCAATTTGGCGTATGCTTTTGTCGCTTGCCACTCTGATAATGCGTTTGCATCCATCTCTTCCATTGCATCCAGTACGAGCTGCATCTCTGTTATCTGTTGCATTGACTCTGGCAATTTTGTAATGAAATCAATGATGTCTTGAGTATCCATTGTGGTGAAACTGCAATCTGGAATTTAAAATTGAGGTACCCGCTCAAAAAATCAAGTCGCTCAGAATTGTATCAATTCTTGAAGCAAACCGGTTTTTTTTTAGCATAGGGAGTCAGTTATTGGCAGTTAGTCAGTGAGTGTGAACTGATTTTGATTTTGTTTAATCTACTTTATGTCAGGCATTTAGGCAGATTGGCCAGTTGCCTTAGTGGTTAAAGGCTTTGCATTGTATTCGGGGGACCTAGGTTCAAACCCCAAAATTGTTGAAAATTCAAGTATTTTTATAAGAGGCTATACCCCCATGATTTGAGGGTGCCAGATTCATTGCCGATGGCCGTTTTCCCTGTTGGTACCGATACCTCAATCAGTTGTGGGATCATCGAAGCGCTGAACAGCACTGAGCACCGCGCGCCTACCCTGGGCCTTGTGCTTGGGCAGTAAGGCGCTTTGTGCGTTCGACTTCACTTTGAGTGTCTTTCAGTGTTCGTCAGTTTTTTTGGGTAGATCCTGGCTCATTTGAGCTAGATAAGAAAAACGGGTTTGATACCAAGCGCCTTCGGCGCTCAAAAAGCACTGTTTTTGTGCTCAGTGGCTCACACTGATGTGCAGCCTTGCTTCAGTTTTTTTAATCTGAGGCTTCAGGCCCAGTTTTACGCTGGCCTGATTTTGAGCATTTTGCTCGTGAGATGTCAACCCAATTTTGGCTTGTTTTGCTGACAAGAGGAATATTTTTCAAAAGACTTCTGAATGTTTTTGGGAGTCACAGTGTGGCTCTTGGTTGGTTTTAACTCTTTGCTCCTGTTGGAGAGCTAGAGCACGCCTGTGCATCTGCCGGTGCTCTGCTCGCATATCTACTCTATGGGTATTTTTTTGTACCCTCCCCACCCACTGTCCCAGTTTGGGACTCATATACTCTGCCACTGCAGAGTGTCGTTGCAGAGCCACTGCTCCTGCAGTGACTCCAGCCCCCTCACTGAGGGCATGCGTGCCTCAGTGGGCACCTACACTCTAGGCCAGGGTGTAGGGAAACATTCTGCTTTGTTTTCTTTTTTTTCACAAGAGAATTTTGGGCTGCAGTTTTTGCCTGCGGGTAGCACCCCACAGTGGGAGGGGGGAGTGGTCTCAGCACTATATGTGCTGCAGATCCGTGTACAGTGCTGCGTGCAATTTTTTCTGGGCACGCTCGGAGATTATTATACTAATGTATGCACGTGTGCACACTTGCGCATGTGTTTGTTGCATTGTATGCATGCAAGTTCGTTTGCCCTAACTCTCTGAATTTCCTACCTCTCCCTCATCTTTCTGTTTCCTTGTCTTGTCAGGTGGAGATACGTCAGAGGTTGAAATCAGAGAACGAAACATTTTGTTGACGCCCAGTAAAGCCAGGTCTGTTTTTTTTTCTCATTCTGCGCCAGCCCCTCCCCTCCCTTCGGTCTCAGCGCTCCCTTTTCTTCTGCCTCCCTCTGCCACTGCAGTGCGAGGTGATGGAAGCGCCGACGACGAAGGGGTTTCAACAATGCTCAGAAGTAATGTAATTTTACATATTTTACAAGGCCGCAGCAGAAGCTTTTTGTATATTAGCATTAAGGGTTTCTGTACCCTGTTGGGCAGCACAGTGTCTTCTTCACTGTCTTTTTTCTTTGCCCTGTTGTTGCTGCTTTTGTGCCTGTGTGTCCATTTTTTTTTCAAACTTCTGAGCAGGGTTGTTTTTGGTGCAGGAAATTTTTTTGAATCAGACTGGTGGCATGGGCAATAAGTAGAACACAATCAGTGAAACTGTTTTGGATTCCATTTTTGTAAAACTGCCCCCCTGAGTTTTAGGCCAGAAGTTCAGGTCAGAATTTTTGCTTGGGTGATTTTCTGTTTGAAAACTTTTAGTGCTTTCTCAGGAATTTTTTCCCATAGTCAGCTGGGTTTTTAGGTGGCAGTGACCCCCCCACTCAGGATAGTGTGTAGGATACCCGAAGGAAAGTAGAGGGACCTTAGTTCAGGACTTCAGGTCCTGGGGGTAGGATATTGTACATTATCTCAGTCCATTTCAGCAGTTTTTTCTGTACAGTAATGGCTAGTAATGACTGTACATACCCCTGGGTGTGTGTCAGCCCTTGCAGGTGGCCTAGTGGCTGCGGCAAGGGCTTGGCGGGGGGTGTGACGGGTTATGCCCAGCAGGGGGCTGCCCGCAGCCAGATCGCGATCCTGTAGCTTAGGATGCGTCGCGCGCGTGCAGAAATAAAGGATTTTACGCTTCTGGGAAAAGTTCTGTTTTATATTAAAATTTCTGTTTGTAATTCAGTCAGGGTTGGGATAAGCGAGCGTTTAGCGACTGAACGGTCGTTTGTTTGTTACGCTTAGGGAAATTTATTAACAAACGACGTTTTAACAAACGACGGCCCGCAGGCCCCTGCCGCGGCGTAGCGCGCGCACTTCCTGTGTGCTGTGTCCGATGTTTTGCGTTGTCAGAACCTATGAACTGAAGGCTTTTCACATGTTTGTATTATTAATTTCGGATTTATGCACATTGCATCTCTGTATTTTGCTTTTAGCTCAGTGGGTTCATGGGCGGCAAAGGCCATGCAACTTTTTTGCCATGCCGAGCTTGTCAGAAGTGGGAGAACTGATGAGTGAAGCTGCGGAACTACAAATAGGCGTGTGCGGTACCAATTTGCTGCTGCTGGTGCTTTTTGTGCTACCATGTGCCTTGTCCGTGAATTTTTGGAGCGAAACGTGACGAATTCTACCACGGTGAAATCCAGAAAACACGAAGACGTCAAAGGAGTGGGGGAAAAGAAGTTGGGAGACCCCTTCAAAACCGCGTCAGAAAAGTTCCACCGACGCCAAGCCCAAATGAAGCAACCCGTCGCCGAAGCTTGCAGCGATCAGCGTGATGACCACCCTACTGACGAGCGGCGTGTATGTTCGGGCCTCAGCCCCTCTCCCTGTGCAAGCGCAAGCCTCATGCTCCAGTGATGCGTCCACCAACGTGCAAGCCTCAGCAATGGGCATGGCGAAGCAGCCCTGCGCGCACTGCGCGGGACTTCAAGGCGAAGCAGCACTGCGCGTAAAGTCAAGGCGAAGCAGCACTGCGCGTGAAGTCAAGGCGAAGCAGCACTGAGCGTAGAATCAGAGCGAAGCAGCACTGCGCGCACGGCGCGTGAAGTCAGGGCGACGCGTGAAGTCAGGGCGACGCAGCACTGCCTGGGGCGACCTCCGCGCTGCGCCCAAGCGCCAAGGTAAATAAGCGTCGTCTGCCTCCAGTTGTATTCGCCAGAAGTCTTGTTTTCAGTGTGTGTCACGTGCGTGTGCCTGTCATTCACATGCAATGAGTGGATCTGTAAATTTGACTTTGGCCTCTGTGCCTCCATCAACCCTGAGGCGTGGCATGCATGTGTGTATTGATATCCTGATGTGTAGCCTTGCCTTTGTTTAGCTCTGTTGAATCCTGGGACCCCTCTTTCAAGGCCCACGCTTAGCGCTGGACCAGGAAGAAGACAGTGTGCAGTAAAGTTGACGTTAAAGTATTCTTTGTGTCTGAGTTGCAGGGCAAGACAGGGTAGAGCTGAAAAGTCATTTGCACGGTGTTTTAAGAAACATTGTCTTTTTGGCTGAACTGCAGGCAGGGTAGTGCATGAAAGGGAAGCAAACAATTTAAGGTGTGAAACATTTGCAGGGTGTTTTGAGAAACATTTAAAAGCAGGAATTCAGAAAAAAACTTTTGGAAATTTTTTTTGAAAAAACATTTTGGAAAATATTGTGGAAAGGACCAATGGGGCAGAATAGAAACAAGCAAACCATTAGAAGCAAACCGAAAGGACATTAACAAGGAAAAAAATTAACAAACGACGTTCGTTTATTTTCATCGTTCGTTCGTTTGTTCGTTAATTTTCCAAAAAAAATTAACAAACAACGTTTGTTAATCCCAACCCTGAATTCAGTATGGACTGATCATGAAGGATTTCGACAATTTCAAAGAGTGATCAACGGAGTTGGTGTTGTGCTTTGCAAATTGCTCGCCGTAAAAGAGATCAGTCGAGTACCCCTTAGGGTATACAGGCCTCAGTGGAGAGATATAGGCAAAACAAAATCAGGGGACAAGTGTACCATAAAGGGGAATGTAGAGTACACTTGTGAAGTAAACCGGTAGTTTTGAGTAGTGCTCAGTATGGGGATTGTGCTGTGCTGAAGCCGAGCCTCCTCCAACGCGTTTGCACCAAAGTCCACCAAGTTGTTTTCGAACACGTTCTCTTGGCCTCATGGAACGCTTTTTGGAACACGTTTTCACCAAAGTCGACAAACGCGTTTTCGGACGTGTTCTCCAAGCCTCATGTGACGCGTTTACCAAAGCTCTTGCCCCAAAGTCGACAAACGCGTTTTCGAACGCGTCCTCCAAGCCTCATGTGACGCGTTTACCAAAGCTCTTGCACCAAAGTTGACAAACGCGTTTTCGAACGCGTCCTCGGAGCCTCATGTGACGCGTTTATCAAAGCGCTTGCACCAAAGTCGACAAACGCGTTTTCGAACGCGTTCTCCAAGCCTCATGTGACGCGTTTACCAAACTGCTTGCACCAAAGTCGACAAACGCGTTTTCGAACGCGTTCTCCAGGCCTCATGTGACGCGTTTATCAAAGCTCTTTCACCAAAGTCAACAAATGCGTTTTCGAACGCGTGCTCCAAGCTTCATTGAACGCATTCTCGAACGTGTTTGCACCAATCTCGAGGAAGGCCTTTTTGAACGTGTTCTCCTTGCCACATTGAACGCGTATGCATCAAATTCAACAAGCAAATTTTCTCCAGGCTTTACCAACCCGTTCCAACCAAGGCCCTTAAAGGCAAAGAACCCCTAAAGAATGCATACCAGCAATGATTGGCAATGATATGAAATGGACATGAGAGGTACAAATGCAAAGTTGATTCCAATATCCCAACTCATTCGCACCAGATCCACATTCATTGAAATCATCTCCACAATTCGAGCACAATAGAGGAGTTGTAAGCATGCAAGACGGATTTCCCACCAAAGAACGCCAAAGCCACCACAAGTTACCTTGCTGAGGGAACTCAAGCTATAATAGTTTTGTAATCCCACAGTGGATTCCTCTATGACCGTGATTCCAAGAGCAAGGCACAAGGCAATGACGAACTCGTTGATAAGCATGTTTTAACTCCGGAACCCACGGGAGGATCCAAACTGTCATATGCCTGTCATAGGGTCTACAAGCAAACGTATGAGTACAAACTACACATCTGAGCATACCAAAATCTGAATTATCACCGTAACGAATTCTGAGTGTGTTTCGACATCTTTGAACTACTTTAAAATCGACGTTCCCATTACCCAAATCCCAGATCTCGATCTAAATCTCGACTTACAATTAACCATTGCTCAACGCGCGCGTCCATCTTAGTGTGCATGCGCTCCGGACGGCGCCTGTTACCAAACCCATAATCCCATCCCAATAGGTGAAGAGGTCACGAGGTCAAGGGTTAATTAGCCGACTCTTTCTTGGTCTATTGCACTCCCCTCACAAAATATTACTTGGGTTGAAAAAGGGGAGTGGGGACAACCCGAGTTTGATAAAAAAATGTAATGGAACAAGGAAAGAGAAGGCTTTATGCATTGTATCCCCATAAGCTATACATACATGCTAGGCTAAGATAGGGGAGGGTGGGGGGGGGTTGGGGCTGGCTGGCTGGCAGGCTGGCTGATTTCATGGGTCCGACCAGGAATGTCACCAAAAATCCAAAACGGATCAAAAATCAGTTTCGTAAAGTTCTGGTGCTCCCTTGGGACCCCAAGCAAATTGTGGAACCATGTTCAGGCCCACTGTAGCCACCTACACCCGTCGGCAGCCCTCACAAGTTCACCTACTCAATCTGTACCTAAGCAGGAAAAAACTGGGAGGGGGGGGGTCACTTGTACTCCAACCACCCATCACCAAGCACTCAAGCTGGAGAAGTGTGAGTTCATGCAGGACACCATGCAGTACCTTGAGTTTGACGTTGGCTATGGGTGGTGGACCCCGGCGGCCTCTAAGGCCAAACCCCTCATGGACGCTAAGGTACGACATGAAGACCCCAAGAAAGGACTCCATGGTTTACGCAGTTTCATTGGGGCGTGCAACTTCTATAGCCGCCATATCAAAAACTTCACCTACACCAGCGCCATTCTGACGGACCTGATCAAGAAGAGTACTACTTGGCGCTGGGGCCCACAAGAGCAACAAGCGTTTGACGAGCTCCAAAACAAGGTGGCCAACGCTAAGTGCTTGGGCGTGCCTGGAGCACAAGGTGAGGTTATCCTGGTGACCGACGCCAGCAATGTGGGCGGTGGTGGAACGTTGTTCCAATGGTAAGCACTAGAGAAGGAGGAGTTCGACTCGGCTATTTCCCAACGGGGGACTGAAGGTCTCAACCGAGATGGAACCCTCAAGCACAGCTACCCTAACGACAAGTGGGTCCTAGTACCCCTGGGCCATTGGAACTGGAAATGGAACCAGGCCAGGGGGAACGACTCCACCTATGAGCAGGAATTGCTCGCGGGAATGCTGGTGCTATCCTCTCAGGCACGACTGTTGGGGAGCAACCCTGTGGTCTGGCTGTGCGACCATGAACCGGTCCGCACTTTCCAGAAGGGACCCCCACCTCAGAAGGCCAAGCTACGGCGCTGGTGGACCTACCTCAGCCAACTACGGCTGACGGTACACCATATCCAAAGAGTGAAGAACAAATGTGCAGACTACATCAGCCGCAACAACTTCGACGCCCTGATTGGTGCCCGGTCTGAAGTGCTTGCTAAGGAGGCGTTCAGCCGTATGGACGTACACTTGGACCTCAACATGACTATGATACGCCCCCTAGATGGACTCCAACAAGCGGAGTACCTGAAGGAGTTCGGGGATATCTACAAGCGCCCAGAGAAACGCCTTGAACCCCTCCTGGTAAACCAAGAACAGTGGAAGAGGGACAAGAGCTACGTCTGGCACGAGGACCGCATCGTTGTACCCAGTGACAGGGTCTCAGCGCTGCTGAAGTGGACCCATGAGTCCAGCGGTCATGTGGGTGCTGACCGTACCCTGAGGCTATTCCGGCAGTGGTTCCACACTACGTGGACTGACGACCAATTGCAAAAGACCCTCCAGCCTATCGTGGACAAGTGCCCGTGTAGATCCTGCAAACCTGGGGATATCAGGGACAGGGGTCTCTACTCGACCCTGCCCATCCCTCACTGTGCTAACAGTGTTCTCTACGTGGACTACACGGAGATGCCTAAGTTTGGGGGCTATGACTTCGCCCTCGTGGTAACCTGTGGGTTGAGCAGGTTTACCAGGGTGTTCCCATGTACCAAGCAGATTACCCGGGAGGAGACTATCAAGATACTCCTGGAGGAGTGGTTTTGTGTCTATGGGGCGCCCAAGGAGATCAACTCCGATGAGGACGTACGAGTACGCTCAGATACCGGCTGGTACAAGAGGGTCCTGAGATCCCTCAATGTCCAGGTGTCTACGGGGATTCCCTATTCTCACACGAGCAACCCCCTATGAGAGCGACAGATTCGTGTCCTCAAGGAGAATGTAAGGATATGGTGCAAAACTGAACGCACCAGAGACTGGGTGAGACTACTCCCCGTCATATCCTTGATGATGAACTCCCAAGAGAGTTCACCTACTGGCTACTCGGCCCATGAGCTATTCCTAGGACGCCTGGCGTGGTTCCTACACGCTCCCTAACCCGAGGACACCCATTCTTCTGTGGCTGAGTGGGTTCAAGAACAACAAGCGAAGGTGGACAAGGCCAAGGCTATGCTCCAGAGAGTGAGGGAGCGTCAGTGGAACAAGAAGAACAAGCACCGAGTACCAGCCACTTACCAAGAGGGGGACTGGGTGCTGGTGCACAACAGCTGACTACCCGCCTGGCCACGCTCTACCAGTGATGACCCCTACTTCGGGCCCTACAAGAATCTATCTGTGGATGGACACCGTATCACAGTGCCGTGTTCTCCCCATCTAGGGAGGACCCTGCTGTGCGCTGCTCAGCACCTGAAGCGCTACTATGATCCTGAAGACCTCTGTGGGGAGGAGTGGGAGTGAAGCGGTATGGGGTGCTTCACCCATACTCGCTGCCCAGCCTGTGGCGCTCTTCGCCAGGCCAGATCAGGAATTTTCCTGTGGATGCTACGGCATCCTGATTTCTGTGGGATTTCTGTAAAATACCCCAGAAATCGTCATTTTACGTCTTTTTTGGGCTGGCGACGACAGTCGTCGCCTGCGCGACGCAGCCCCGGATCGAGAATTTAACTCTCGATTTCTAAAGATTTTAGGCAATTTTATTATTGTTTTATCGTTTTTAGAAATAAAAGATTGTAGCGTGACCTTTTTCGCGGCGTTCCGCGAAGGTCAATTTTTGCGAAAAGTGGCACGTTCACGCATTTTTCAAAAAATGCTGAGGCGATTCCAGGAATCGCCCAGACGCCTATGGCGTAGCCCAACAGTGGGGCTTTTCATATGTAGGTTGAATTGGTACAGAAACGCGTCGTGTCGGCTACGCGACGCGTTGGGGGGAGACGCGTGAAATGAGTGTTTTTGACTCAAAAATCACTTTATTTCATTGTTTTTCGCCCAAAAACCACTGGTTGGCCCAGTTTGGGCAGGATCTCATCGGAGATCCTGATGGGGACGCCTCGTAGCCGTCAGATGTTCTGATGGCGGCGACGCCGTCGCCTTCATTTCGTCCTCTTTTCTAAGCTATTTTATAGTTTAGAGGTGATACATATACATTGTACATGTCAACGCATTTATTTTGTTACATATACCATCTCTTTGTCCATAGACGCCAGATTGTGTCCGCGGACGCTCCCCGTGGGGTGAGCAAGGATTCCAAGACCATTTACGCAACTCCAATGGAATCGAAGTTTGGAATAGACTTCATGTAGTACTTGGAGAGGTTGGGGTGATGGGTTGAAGGATTTTCGATTTTTCTGTGGACGCACGGACACCACCCCCGCCGAAAATGCTTCAGGAGCTGAACGACGAGGAAATTGCCGCCCTAGAGCTACAGGGGGCTGCCGGCCCTATGGAAGTTGAAGGGGAACTCCCCGACATGAACGCCGACGAGATGGCTAAGTAGGGCTTCTACCTGGTGAAGTCTGTCCTACGCCACCGCTATCGCCAGGGTTGGCGCTTCCTCACCCTCTCGGAAGGGTTTGGAGTCGAGGAGGCCACCTGGGAGCCCTTCTCTGCGTTTGTACTACCTGAGGGACGCCTAAACTCAGTTCTGGTGGACTACGTGTCCCAGAACAACCTGGTTGAGTTGCTGAGGCTCGCTGAGACGCTTGCCTCCAAGACTTAAGCTAGGGACTGAACCTTACCCTTACCTGCCTAAGCGTATGTGTGAGTGTGCTATTCCTAAGGTCCTGAGGGCAAGCTGCAGAAATGGTGTCCTAATTATACCCAAGTCTGCACTCTTGCCAATCCTGGAGGATTTCTTACCGGTGCCACGGGGTACGCCCCGGGTCTCTCCTCCCCTAAGTGCCCAGTTTCTGTGCTGGCGCAAAACCTTTGGGGAATACCCAGCATACTAATCCAGGTATTGTTTTCCCTACCTATCTGACTACTACAGGGGAGGGGTGGCCACAAGCTATGAAAGCTTGAAAACGCCTATATGCTACGATGGCCAAAAACTAGCCTAACCACTGCCACTGCCCACCAACCCCGCTGAAATTGCAGGAAACGGGTGGGACAGTGAAAGACGCCTTACAGGTCCTACACACTCTGCAGTGGCACCATCCTGGTGGGTGAGCACTTCTGCAACTGGCTCAAGCCCCCACTCAGGACTACCACTCCTACACGCACGCTCTACTTGGTGGCGTTGAAGGAGAAGTCACGAGCCCTAGTGGCTCACCTGTGAAATGGCAAGCGAACACAGAGCTACTAAGCATCTGTGGCCTAACAGGGACGCCACAACGCGTTTCCCCGCTAGGGCTTGGAGTGAAGGAGTGCTCTTGAGGCGTGCACAGCGCATATGTCGATGGAGTTGGACTCCTGGCCCTGCCACAGGCAGAGGCGGAGTTATTTGTTTGTGTGATCAACGCCCTTGTTGGGTAGAGCAGGAAAAAAGGGATCGCTGCTGCATCAATCACCCTGACCTTCCCACCTGTAAAGCAAAGGCAGATGACTGAGGTTTGCGGCTGACGAACCAAGACTACCTCCACGTATTGTACGCTTCTCAGGTAGCCCTATAGGACGCTGTCCTCAAACCACAGTACAAGCAAGCAAGCTGATGGAACTCCACCCGTTCTCTTATAGAGCCTGGGGTGGAGCCCCTGGGTAACCTAAACAAGGGTTGTACCGAGCGCACCACGCGTGGCCTACCCTTTAATGCGTGTGTGAATGCACATGCATGCACGAGTTTTTCAACCTGTTAACAACCTTGTACAATTCTTCCTTTTTTCCTACAAATCTTACCCATAATCACGAACTCCACCAGGGGGTGGCCCCACCTGGGCTTACCTACCTTACTCACCACTGGAGAGTGAAGCAAGGTGAGGGAAAAAGCGAAACAGAAGCGAGAGACGACGCTATGCATATGTATGTATGTCGAATCACCCTGAACGTACCTCTAATCATCTGCAATCTTCTAATCTATCCCTCTATCGTTTGTTAGCGCTGCTACAAGGCACGTTCACGGAGACACGAGACGAGCAATGTGCATGCTGCATACGAGACGAGCACACCTGTGGTTTATACCCCATTCATTGAAGTCCTTCTGTTGATTTTCGAATTCTAGAATCTTGAATTCTTTCTGTCAGTGTGGGTGGAATCTTTATGTTTGTTTATTTATGAGTGTTTCGTCATTTTCCTCATTATGTGTAACATACGTTTATAATCTTATTAATTTTTTATTTTCCGGCGCTTCGCTAGGACCCGCTCCTACGCGCCGCCTTTTTCTGCGTGTGAATTTCTTGAGTTAAAAAATCAAGAGATGATCACAGATTTTATAAAAATGTGCATCTGATGCACAATTGGATTCTGTTCAGGTGTGTGCTTTCAGAAAAAGTCTAGGCCGTCATTTGACGGATGTAGGTGTTGTCGCTTCGAGTTTGCGTGGATTCGTCCCTCATCCTCCCATTCCTCTGTTGTACAGATCTCCTCGCAAAGCTTCGCTGAGTAGGCCGTTGTTCGGGCCGAAAAGCAGCAGCAGGAGACTGCACCAGAACCAAGACCCCTCGAAGGGGCAATTCTAATTTAATCGTCGCCCCCTCGCCCCAGTACCAGGACAGGTGTCTCCATCAGGTTCGATGAGACTTAGATCGAGTGTCCTATGAGCGTCTGGCGTTGGGTTGTGTTACGCTGCAGCTTGGAGGGACGGATGCATATCCATATGGTCTTTGCATGCCCTACTCTAACCCCACCAAGCCACAGGAACCCCTGCAGCGCCATGAGCGCTGAGTTTTCTGTCGGAAATTGTCATGAACAGTGCAGCAAGAGTCGCTGGCCATGATAAAGCGCTCTTTTCCAGTGTTAGGGAAGCTATAGGAATTTTGAAGTGGGTGTGGAAACCAAGGAAAGGCCAAGAAAAAATCCCTTTTTCCTGAAAATGCGACAGTGGTGGCCACCACAGCACAAGGGGGGAGTAAGAAAAAGTGCTTTTCCAATGCTTTAGGGTATACGTTAGTTGTATTAGAGATGCTCTAAGCACTCTTGCATTTTTATCTTAGTATTGGCCTAACCAAAATGGGTGATAACACATTTTGACCTATAGAACCAAACACTAAATCAGGATGTAGTGTGGACCCCTTAATCCCCAAGCTATATGCACTAAAACATCTTTTCCTGGGTGACTGGTGCACTGATATACTTAGGGCAGATCCTATGAATTTATCTATGTTTTCCCATGAATTCTTAGCTATCCTAATGGTATGCACCCTAGGGGGCTGGGGCACATCTTTTTGAGAGGTCCTTGGTTCAATACCCAGTCAGCCTAGCTAAGTAGGACTATCCCATGTGACATGGCAGTGACCTCAGCGCCACAAGCCATGCCACCTCAGCACCTATGGGACCCAAAAACGAAGAGTGCACATCACTAGATGGCACTATGGAAGATTGTGAGCCCAAGGGGCAGTTTTCCAATCAGTTTTTCTCAAACATGTAAAATATTTCATCCTGAGTTGCATTGAATGTAAATTGCTGTGGTCCATTGTTGATAGTTGTCTTTATCTAACTCTTTGTGACTGCAGCCATTCATGCTTTGATCCTGTTTATCTTCTACTTGCTTATCTCTGGCTTGGGTTATCCTGGAGTGGTTGTATTTCAACAAATAAAACATTTTCCTCATCAAGAACAAGCAGCAGGAACCCTACACCAGCAGCAAGCAGCAGGAGCGGCACATCAAAAATACAGTGCTGAAAACACTATAAAACTTTCTTTGTCTGGTATAAAACGTTTGGACATACATCCTCCTATCTCATTTGTTGTTGTTTATTAGTGGCATTGTAGTGTGGTATTGGTAATTTTTCTCCCCTGCACAGAGGAACATGGTTCATGATCAGCCCCCCCCTCGCTACCGCCCGGCCAAACTAACATTACACACCTATGTCCGCAATTCAAGTGCCGTGTTTTGACGTGTTGGTGATTTGGCACGACAGTTTGGGCTTTGTGGGATAGTTGAAGCGAGAGGGTTGTGGGTAGACACAATTTTTCGTTTACCTCAAGCCCTAAGGGTCCAACTTTTTTTGCTTTATTGGGCTATTTCAATTGAACTATTGGGTAAAGCTAGCTAACGATATTTTCTCTCCCATGACGATTTTTGGTCGATTTTCGTATTTCACATGCGCCGCTTTTGTTTAATGAGCTCTTTTTTCTTTGTTAAGGAATTCGGGAACGGCCCTTTCCTAACATGGCTATGTGCCATGTGCCCCCCTCCCCCCTCCACACCAAGGTGGGCTCCGGGCGCAAGGCAACGACCCCCATTGGGTCGTGGCGCGTCTGGGAGTCCAAATGCAAGATACAAGGTTGGTTAGCCTCCTTTCCCTACGGTGACCTTGCATGTGCTAACCATCCTTTTGCCTTACCTCACAACCTACCATCCCACCTCCCCCGAAACGCCCCCCCCCCCCCTCCCCCCTCCCCACCTCCCTTTATCGTGATAAGTTGTTCACTCATAACCTAGTTCCGGCCCTCTGACATGTTGTAGCGGTTGTGGCGTGGTCGTGTGTGGTTCTCCTGGCAGACCGCAAAGAACTCACCCAAGAGGATTAGGTGATCCTCTTGGGTATTGGTCCCGAGGCATACATCGTCCATGTGCGCCTCCATCTGGGCCCCACGGGATATGAGTTCTTGCACCTTGGGTCGCCGCCGTAGGATGGACAAGATCTTGTTCATCAGCTCTTGAAATAGAGCGGTTGGGTTGGCCACGCCAAAGGGCACGACCTTCCACTTGAACAGCCTCCCCTTTTTTGCACTGAACGGCGCCTTTTATGGCTGGCCAGGCCGGGGAGAAAGGCTCTTGCGCGCCAAGCTTTTTCGGGGAGGGGCGGGAGCCCAAAACCAAGTTCAATCGCGGGCTGAGTACCGCTGCACGTTGCTGTCCTCCTCTGCCATATCTCAATGAGACTTGGCAGCCCCGTTATAGACAACCACAGAGCCGGGGTCTCTGCCTGATTTCCGAAGGCGGTACGGTTGCGGCTTGGGGGTTAGAGCATGACGGCTTGAGCACGGGGGGTGGCTTGGGGGAGGGACTCATTTGCAGAAGTCACTGGTGAGTGCCAGTGTGGTAGTACTGATTGGTTGCGCCGTGTTAGGGCTGTCGAGGGCTGGCGTGAGAGTGTGGCTTTTTCAAAGAGATGACACGTTGGACGAGGGTGGGGACGATTGTGAGTTTGTGCTCGCGGGGGAGGGGGGGGCTGGTGCGAAGTACCTTTTTATGCGGGGAGAAGGGGCGGAAACGGGGGCGGAGGCGGCGAGGGGGGGTGCTGGTCGAGGGGGGGGGGGGGGTTGAACATGTCCCGGATTGTGAGCGGCCGTTTGGGGGGCGGGGGCGCTGGCTGAGGTTCGCTTGCGGTACTGCGTTTCAGCAATAGAGGCCTGACAGGCCTTGGGGGCTGGCGGGCGTGTTTTCCAGCTTTGGTGTGTGCCGCAGGGGATGGGGGACGGGGGCGCTTTGGAGGCTTGTGTGCAACTTTGTCCGGGAGGGGGGGGGCAGGGTGGTAGCCGGGGGGGGGGGGCGCTGTTGGGCGGTGTGTGACGTGCTTTAAGGCGACAAGGGGCGTCTCCATGGGTTTGGGCCCGTGGGGGGGGTGAGTGGGGCTGGGGCAGGGTGGTCGTTTAGCCATTCCAGCGTGCGGTATACAGCATTGAGGAGCAGGGGAACACGAGCCATCAGGGCGAGTTTTAAGTCATGACAGTGTGCTGGTTTTCTTCGGCCGGAGGGGGGGGTTGTGAGTTTTGTGTACAGGGACATGGGGACCAGCCCCCGGACGAAATTGCGCCTGTCCCCGACGTGTGTGGTCGCGGACCACCATTCGAACACCACCGTGGTGAAGGGGGGGCGCCAGCATTGAATGTAGGTTTGCACCAGGTGTTCGCATGTTCGGCAGTGTGGGACGAATAAGATAACATCCATTGGGTGCGGGTCGGGGCAAGCGTGGCAATGGCGAGGGCGCAAGTCGTCGTGGAAAGCAAACAGCGCCATGTTGAAGTTTCCGGAGGACCATTTGAAAGTGAGGCCTTTGAACCATGAAGTGTGGTTGTAAAAATGGAAGCTGGACGATGCGTGGATGTTTTCGTGTTTGTGGCGAGGGAGGAGGTGCTTGATTGAGGTGGTAGTCAGTTTGTGTATGACGGGGCGGGGGCCTCTGGATATGCACCCTATCGGGGGGGGGGGGTGAAGGAGAGAGGGGTCCCAGATCATCACGTGGGCGGCCCACTTTGAGTAAGCATCTGAGATTTCATTCCCCACAAACCCGGCGTGCCCCTTGATCCACCCCCAACCCTGGATCATCCCTGGGCGTAGGGAGGCCTGGATGGACTGAAGACAGGATTCCCATGTGCCGGCTGGCGAGCGTGATGGGAGGCCTGGGGCAGTGCTCGGAGAGAGAACAGTGATAACGTGGAGGTTGTCCCCTAGCACGGCAAAAGTGAGGTGCGGGTGACATGCAAGGGCCCACCGTAGGAACATTATTGCCGCCCAGAACTCCGATCCCTCTGAGGACTGGTATGGGGACGTTTGGCACAGCACCCATCTGGAGCCATTCGGAAAAAACAGGGTGGCCGCAGATCTGTAGCCCATAGCGCCCGCTGAGCCATCGAAGTACACCCATGTCGTGCCGGGGGACGATGTGTGGAGGAGGGCAAGGGCTGCTTCACAACCCCATTCTTCGAGGTCATCGGGGTCAAGGGAGTGAGGTTCATCTGGGAGCCGGTACAGCTCGCCATGCAGTGACGAATCAAGTAGGACTCCGCCGTGTGGCCCGGGGGGGGGGGGGTTGAGGATCTACTCTTGGGGGTGGAGAAGGGGGGGGGTAAGCAGTTCGTGGCGCCCCGCCGGTTGGGGGCGGACAGAAATGGCTGGGTTTTGAAAGGTGTACTCTTTCTCGTTGCGGCGGAGGCTGGGGTCTTTGATGGTGTGGGTGGTGCCGTCCGAAAACTGGAGTGTGGCCGATCCTGTGTGCACCCCCGTGACTGTTCCTAGGTGGAACCCAACAAGCTAAAACGAACACCCCAGGACCTATAGGTCCTGGGGTGTGTGTTTTAGCTTGTTGCCGAACTTGCTGTATTGTGGTGCTGGCTTGGTGGCTAGGAACCGGACCTGGACTTTTTCTTTCGGGAGGAAGAGGGAGGGGGGGCAGGAGGCCCAGAGGCCGGTGCTGTGGTATCCGAGGCCTATGGTGTGGCACGCGTCCATGACGGTGTCCTGGATTGGGTTGCGTGTGGTGGAGAGCATTGCTTCGGAGAAAGCTTTGTTTGTTGAGGCCGGGCCGTCCCCGTTGAGGTACCTGATTGCGGTGTTCACCAGGGCCATGCAAATGGAAAAAGTGAAATGGCGGAGTCCTAAGCCTCCCTGGTGGCGGGGGGTGTAGCGGGCCCTAGGAGAGACAAGGCGGGAAATCCTGTTGGCTTTGTCCGGGGAGGGGTCATGCGCAATATTTTGCCAGATCATGGCCTGGAGGGCTCGCAAATCGTTCAGGGCCAGGGGGTGTACCATGAGGCGGTAGGAAAGAATAGGGATGAGTTGGACGTTTACTAAGACAATGTATTCCGAAAGGGTGAGCCGGAGGGGTTGGAGGGTTGTGAAAAATGAGCGTATTTCCGACTTGGCCAATGCCAGTGTTTGTGCCTCGTGGTTGGCGGTGAAGATGTACAACCCTAGGTACTTGTAGCAGTTGTGTGGTTGCCCCGTCTTCTGGTTGGTCGTTGATAGGGGGGTGCCCGAGGGGGAGGTGAAGGTTCTGGGGGGGGCTGTTCCCATAGCATGGATCTCAGTTTTGCTGAGGTTAAGGTCTATACCCCACTCCCTGGCGACCGTGTCAAAGAAATTCAAAATTTGCTGTATGCGGTCCCCATCCTCTGATCGATGGAGGAGGTCGTCAACAAAGGCGTGGCCCGATTCGTGTGGGGAGGGGGGTGCAGTGACGTGAGACGGCAAGGCGAAGAGGAGCACATTCAGGTAAAGGCAGAAAAGGATGGGTGACATGGGGCATCTCTGCCGAACCCCTCTGGTTTGCAGGCGGGAGGAGTCGGTGTGCCCTGACACCACCGGGACGTCGCGGGGGGCACGGTACAAGGATTGAATGAGGCTTACAAGGGGCGTGGGAAAGTTCAGGCGGGACAGCACTATGAGGAGGGTGGTTTGGGGGACGGAGTTGAAAGCCTTATTGAAATCAATGTAGAGGCTGTAGCTACCGACTGATTCCCGAAACGTGGATAAGAGGTTGAAAATGTGGTCTTGGCACCTGGTTGGGAAGCCCGCCGAACTGGGTGGGGTGTATGATGGAGTGTTCGATGGCCGCTGCCAGTAGTTCCCAGTTGGCGTGTGTTGCACTTTTTTTGTAAACGCTGTTCAGCAAGGCTATAGGCCTGTAATTTACAGGGTTCATCACGTCCCCTTTCTTAAAAAGCAAGATAATGTTGGCTTGGAGCCATTTCTCGGGCAACGGCTGGTGGAGGTAGTGGTTGCATACCCTCCAAATGAATTGTTGGATAGGGGGGGGGGAAACGTGCAAGGTGTAGTTGTTTGTGAAGTCCCGCCCCCCCGCCTTGTTGGGCTTTGACCTCATGAGCGTGTTGCGGAATGATTCCCAGGTAATGTCAGGGAGAAGGCTGTGTTTTGTGGGTTCAGGGCAGGTGGGGGAGTGTGTGAGCAGGCGATCCACTAGTGTGCTCGGCGGTGTGTATTCGAGGCTGCCCCCCAGGGTGAGGAGTGTGGAAGAGAAAATAGAGCCCACTTCTTTTGGGGTGGAGACGAGCTGTGTGGTGCCAGGAGGCTTCAGCGTTATTTCACCGCGTTCCACGGAGTTGAGTGCCTCGTTGATGGTGCGTTTGATCCTAGTTTTCTGCACAAGGCACCGATGGTTTTTGGTGGTTGCGGCCTTGTTCACTTTCACTTCCCACTCCTTGACGAGTTTTGTTGAGCGTTTCCATGGAAGCGGGGTAGCCGGGATGGTTGGGGGGGGGGCAGGGAGTGCAGGGACGCTTTGATTTTCTTAACCAGAGCCGAGGAGGTGGGGTGTGACGGTGTGGTGATATTGTGGTAGCTGGTCGCTACTTCTTCCAGCACCACATCTGTGAAGAGCTCTATGTCTACCGAGGATAAAGACTCGAAACGGGGGAGGGTAGACTCGCACCACCGCGCCAAGGGGGCGAGGGAGTCGTGGTGCTTGGAGCGCTTCCGCTCCGTCAGTTTGCGGAAAACTTTCCTCTTTGTGGTGGGAGTTTTGGAGAAGGGGTGGGGGGGGACTTGAGAGGTGTACGTGACTGGGTGGTGGTCTGACGGTTTGTCGTCGGTTTGGATGGTTGCAGAGGTGGGGGCAAAAAATTCTGAGGCCGCCGGGGAGAGCAAAATATGGTCGAGTCGGCTGCTGCTTGCCCTGTACGGGGTGGGGTATCGGGAGAAGGACCGCTCGGTCGGCTGAAAGTGCCGGAAGGTATGGATGAGGCGTCGCGGGTCGCTCGTGACCTGCATGCGGAGCCATGGCCACTCATTGTCCGTTTGGAGGTTCGCTCCATCCAGCTCAGGGCACATCATGCAGTTGGTGTCCCCACCTAAGACGTGGTTGGGATACTGATGCATGAGTGGGCGGAGGATGCTCTCAATTTTTGAGCGGTGGACGTCCGCGCTTGGGGCGTATACCGAGACCAACAAGGTGGGCGGGGCCCCCGGGAGGGTGAGAAGGGCTGCCGCCAGCAGCCCTTCCGTATCGAGTCGGGAAAGGGGGTTAACGAAACGGGAGAGCCGGGGGGAGCAAACCAAAACGGACCCGTGCTCGCCTCTGGAGTGTTTGTCTTGGCTGATGTTTGAAACAATGGTGGCTTTGGTGCCCGAACCGTAGGCGTATACGTGGGGGAGGATGGGGGCGTGGTTGATTTCTTGTAGCAAGAGGATGTTAAAGTCGTTCTTGAGGTATCAGAGAATTTGGCTGCTCACTATAGGTTTCTTCTGCAAGTTGTGGGACAGGAAACGCAGTTCTGAAGGGAGGGGTATGGGGGGGCGGTGAGGCCGTTGGTACCCCTTCCGTAGGCGCGTACGGGACCTCGGGGGGGGCAGGATAGGGGGGGGCTGGGGGGGTGCTGGGGAGTCGGGCTGCCTGGGCTGGCTAAGGCAACGAAAATGCTGAATTTGGTCGGCCGGTACCCCGGCCGAGGCGAGCTTCTCGTCTAGCCCCTTGCCGGTGATGGGGGAAGCCGTGACTGGGCCGGTGTTTCACCGAACCTTGACTCCTGTGTTTTCAGGTAGAGGGGGCGGGAGAGTTCAGGAGGCGGGTACCCGGCCCTCTGGCTTTCGTGGGTTAGCTTGAGAAACGTTTATAGTGATTTCAACACTGTGTTTGTGCCTCTCCTGCTGCTTGCTGCTGGTGTAGGGTTTCCTGCTGCTTGTTTCTGAAGATGAAAAGCTTTTGTTTGCTGAAATACAGTCAATCCAGGATAGCCCAAGCCAGAGGTATGCAAGGAGAAGAGAATCAGGATCAAAGCATGAAGGGCAACAGTGTAAACAGTGAAAGATGAAAGGATATTCACAGAAACTGCAACTCAGGTCAAATCGGATTGCATATTCACAAAGATAGCTGAAATGTTCTGGAAAAGAGTTGGAAAACTGCCCCATGGTCACTCTATCTCCATAGTGCCATCTCAGGAGATGTGCGCTCTTTGTTTTGGGTCCCATATGTGCTGAGGTGGCAGGGCATGTGGCGATGAGGTCACTGCCATGTCACATGGGATCTTCCTACTTAGCTAGGCTGACCAGGAATTGAACCCAGGATCTCTCAAAAAGAGGTGCCCAGCCCCCTAGGGTGCATACCACTGGGACAGCTAAGAATTCATGGAAAAACATAGATAAATTCATAGGCTCTGCCCTGGATATGTCAGTTCTCAGTCAACTCAGGAAAAGATGATTTGCCTCACATTGAAAGGGGATTAAGGGGTCCACTCCATATCCTGATTGGGTGTTTGGTTCCATAGGTCAAAATGTGTTATCACCACTTTTGGTGGGGCCAATACTAAGATAGAAATGCCTGGATGCTCAGTGCATCCCTAATACAACTAGAGTATGCCTCAAGGCATTGGAAAAGCACTTTTTCTTACTCCCCCCTTGTGCTGTGGTGGCCACCACTGTCGCATTTTAGGAAAAAGGGATTTTTTCTTGGCCTTTCCTTGGTTTCCACATCTACTTGAAAATACCTATAGTTTCCCTCACACAGAAAAATGGGCGCTCACCATGGCTGGCGCTCTTTTGCTGCTCTGTTTGTAACATTTCCTACAGAAGACTCAGCGCTCATGGCGTTGCCGGGGCTCCTGTGGCTTGGTTGGGTTAGTTTGGGAACATGCCAAAACATGTGCATGTGCATCCCTCCCTCCAAGACGCAGCGCGACGTAAACTGAACGCAAGACACAATATACACACTCGCATGGGTTCTCGTAAACCTGCTGGCGACCTGTGACCTGTCTTAGGGCGAAGGGAGTCGTAAAAAAATTAAATTGCCCCTTGGTGGGGTCTTGGGTTCTGCTCAGTCTCTCCAGGCTGCTGCGTTTCGGCCCGAACACGGCCTGCTCAGCGAGGCTGCGCACGGGTATCTGCAGAGGCAGGAATGGGAGAATTGTGGACGAATCCACGCAAAAGCGAAGCGACGACACCAAAATCCGTCAAATGACGGCCTAGAATTTTTCTAAGACAACACACCTGAGCAGAATCCAATTGTGCTTCAGAACCACATTTTTATAAAAACTATAGTCATCTCTAGATTTTTTAAATCAAGAAATTCCTACGCATAAAAAGGCGGCGCTGCAGGAGCGGCTCCTAGCGAAGCGCCGGAAAATGCAGAAATAATGGAATTATAAACGTATGTCTCACGTAGTCTTGAAAATGACGAGACACACATTAATAAATAAACATACAGATTCCACCCACACTAATAGAAGAATCAAAAATCCAAGAATTCGAAAATGAACGAAAAGACTTCAATGAATCAGGTATAAACTACAGGTATGCTCGTCTCGTATGCCGCATACACATTGCTCGTCTCGTGTCTCCGTGAACGAGTCTTGTAGCAGCGCTAACAACGATAGAACGCGATAGAGGGATTGATTAGAAAGATTGCAGATGATTAGAGGTCAGATCAGGGTGATTAGACATACACACAAGTGCATAGCGACGTTCTTCGCTTGCGCCCCGTTTTTCTCCTCACCTTGCTTCACTCTCCAGCGGTAGGTAAGGTAGGTACGCCCAGGTGGGGCCACCCCCTGGTGGAGCTCGTGATTGCGGTTAAGATGGGCAGGTTTGCCCAACACAGTCGTGCATGCTCCTGCATTCAGACACGCATTGAAGGGCAGGCCACGCGAAGTGCGCACTGTAAACCTTGTTTAGGCTACCCAGAGGCTCCTTGGTACGTTCTTTAAGAGAACCTGAGGAGTCCCTTAACGCTTGCTTGCTTGACAGGGGAGCTGATCCTCCAGCGTGTTTTCGGACAGTGTATTATAGGTCACACTGAGAAGCGTATAATACGTGGAGTGTGGCTTGGTTCCCCTGCCGCAAAACCCCCCTTCATTTGCCTTTGCTTTACAGGTGGGCAGGTAGGGTGATTGGTGCAGCAGCATACCATTTTTTTCATGCCCTGCTAAACAAGGGCGCAGATCACACAAACAAGTAACTCGGCCTCTGCCTGTGGCAGAGCAGGGATTCCGACTTCATCGACATCTGCGCCGTGCACGCAAAAAGAGCACCTCTTCCCTCCAAGCCCTAGCAGGGGAAACGCGTTGTGGCATCCCCTGTTAGGCCACAGTTGCTTAGCAGCGCTGTGTTCTCTTGTCTTCTTCACAGGAGGGTCGCTAGGACCCACGACACGTTCTTCAACAACACCCAGTAGAGTGTGCGTGTAGGAGTGGTAGTCCTGAGTGGGGGCTTGAGCCAGTTGCAGAAGTGCTCGCCCACCAGGATGGTGCCACTGTAGGGTGTGTAGGATCTGTAGTGCGTGTGTCACTGTCCCACCCGTTTCCTGCAATTTTGGCAGGGTTGGTGGGCTGTGGCAGTGGTTAGATCAGTGTTTTGGCCACTTAGCAAAACGCCGTTTTCATGCCTTCATAGCTTTTGGCCACTCCTCCCTGTAGTAGACAGATAGGTAGGGAAAACAATACCTGGATTAGTACGCTGGGTATTCCCCAAAGGTTTTGCGCCAGCACAGAAATTGGGCGCTTAGGGGAGGGGAGACCCGGGGCGTACCCCGTGGCATCAATAAGCCAACCCTCCAGGTTTAGCAAGCGTGCAGACTTGGGTATAATTAGGACACCACTTCTGCGGCTTGCTCTCAGGACCTTAGGAATAGCACACTCACAAAATACGCTTTGGCAGGTAAGGGTAAGGTTCAGTCCCTAGCTTTAGTCTTGGAGGCAAGCGTCTCAGCGAGCCTCAGCAACTCACCAAGGTTGTTCTGGGACAAGTAGTCCACCAGAACTGAGTTTAGGCGTTTCTCAGGTAGAACAAACGCAGAGAAGGGCTCCCAGGTGGCCTCTTCGACTCCAAACCCTTCCCAGAGGGTGGGGAAGCGCCAACCCTGGCGATAGCGGTGGCGTAGGACAGACTTCACCAGGTAGAAGCCCTCCTTAGCCATCTCCTCGGCGTTCATGTCGGTGAGTTCACCTTCAACTTCCATAGGGCTGGCAGCCCCTTGTAGGTCCAGAGCGGCGATTTCCTCGTCGTTCAGCTCCCACTCCTCCCCACAGAGGTCTTCAGGATCATAGTAGCGCTTCAGGTGTTGAGCAGCGCACACCAGGGTCCCCCCTAGACGGGGAGAACACCGCACGGTGATACGGTGTCCATCCACTGATAGAATCTTGTACGGCCCGAAGTATGGGTCATCGCTGGTAGAGCGTGGCCAGGCGGGTAGTCGACTGTGGTGCACCAGCACCCAGTCCCCCTCTTGGTAGGTGGCCGGTACTCGGTGCTTGTTCTTCTTGTTCCACTGATGCTCCCTCACTCTCTGGAGCATTGCCTTGGCCTTGTCCACCTTCGCTTGTTGCTCTTGGTCCCATTCACCCACAGAAGAATGGGTGTCATCTGGATAGGGGGCATGTAGGAACCATGCCAGGCGCCCTAGGAATAGCTCATGGGGCGAGTAGCCAGTAGCTGAACTCTCTTGGGAGTTCATCACCAAGGATATGACGGGGAGTAGTCTCACCCAGTCTCTGGTGCGTTCAGTTTTGCACCATATCCTTACATTCTCCTTGAGGACACGGATCTGTCGCTCACATAGGGGGTTGCTCGTGTGAGAGTAGGGAATCCCCGTAGACACCTGGACATTAAGGGATCTCAGGACCCTCTTGTACCAGCCAGTATCTGAGCGTACTGGTACGTCCTCATCGGAGTTGATCTCCTTGGGCGCCCCAGAGACACAAAACCACTCCTCCAGGAGTATCTTGATAGTCTCCTCACCGGTAATGTGCTTGGTACATGGGAACACCCTGGTAAACCTGGTCAACCCACAGGTTACCACTGAAGCGGAATCGGTAACGATCCCCGCGTTTGCATTTTTGTAGCAGAGCTTAGCGTCGCGAAGGCTTCTGGCGCATAGCGCAGAGTCACGCAAATGACGCAATTCATCGTCAGGAGATTGACTGAAGGCAGCCAATTGCTGCCGTTACGTGTTTTTATTGGGCATTTATTTTTCATATAGTTAAATTCTGTAGCTTAATATATGCGATTTGCGTCGTGTATGTTAATTCTGTTTGTTACGGAATCTGTTTGTCGTTGACGTTCAGGTTTGTGTCATATGGGAGGACCGTCAAAGGTTCTCAGAATTATTTGTAGGCCGACACTGGCCTGAACGCCGCATCCCTCGTCCTGGGGCAGCATGCCAGGGCATCGTGGACGCAGAGTACGCCCTCGTTGAGGGCCAAAGGTGTGGAATACGCCGGTGGCGCTTAGCATCGTGGCAAGAGCGCCCTCGTTGAGGGCCTACGGCTACTGGCCTATGGCGCTCAGCATCGTGGAAGCTGAAAACTGGAAGGTCTCAGCCTATGATGGATTCACTGAAAGAAACCCTCGATACAGGTTAGACCTCCTGTGGATTTGGTGCGCTGCGTTTGCTATTGGGTGCCAGCAAGGCTTGGACGATCCAAGGGTTTGTATCTTTGCATGAGCAGCAGGATATTTTGTTATTAAAATCAATCTGTGGTCAGCTTTTCTCACGTGAAAGCAAGGCAGGACCAAGCGTGCGGCGGCAAAGTATGCAGGAATACCAAGGGATCAGCATCTTGTTTTTCTCACGTCAAAGCAAAACAAGGGATCAGCATCTTGTTTTTCTCAAGTCTAAGCAAAGCAAGTGTGGCCAAGACAAGCTGGATAGCAAAATGGTAGACAAATCAGTGGATCAAGAAAGGGAAAATCAGTGCAAGGCAGAGATTTTCAAGATCAAAGAAACAAGTTCAGCGCAGTGTCCCGTGGGTCTCAGGGGTCGAAGGCCTCACGCTCCGCGAGGCCCCACGGTACCGCTTCAAAAAAATTCTGAAGGAGCGTCTAGCCGCCTTAGAAGCGTCCGATCATGTGTTGCAAGCAGCCGCCTGTGGAGTGGACAACAAAACTGAAGATTCCTGAATCCTTCGAGGGGTACACGTTCCGTGCCAGCGTGTACGAAGTATGGGTGCTCCCGACCATGGTCCACAGTTACAGCGCGTGGTGAAGAAAGGTGCACAAGACCAGCATCGGTGCTGCACGGAAGCCATGATGCGTCGGAGGGGACAACGTCGAAGCAGGCCTTCGTTCAACCTTGGAGGTCTCAGCGAGAGTCGCCAAGTAACGCTGGAGAAGCCCGTCTTCGCGGCCGGCAACCTGGCTAATCTCTTAGGAGGGGCGTGAAGCGGAATCGGTAACCATCCCCGCGTTTGCATTTTTGTAGCAGAGCTTAGCGTCGAGAAGGCTTCTGGCGCATAGCGCGGAGTCACGCAAATGACGGAATTCATCGTCAGGAGATTGACTGAAGGCAGCCAATTGCTGCCGTTACGTGTTTTTATTTGGCATTTATTTTTTATATAGTTAAATTCTGTAGCTTAATATATGCGATTTGCGTCGTGTATGTTAATTCTGTTTGTTACGGAATCTGTTTGTCGTTGACGTTCAGGTTTGTGTCATATGGGAGGACCGTCAAAGGTTCTCAGAATTATTTGTAGGCCGACACTGGCCTGAACGCCGCATCCCTTGTCCTGGGGCAGCATGCCAGGGCATCGTGGACGCAGAGTACGCCCTCGTTGAGGGCCAAAGGTGTGGAATACGCCGGTGGCGCTTAGCATCGTGGCAAGAGCGCCCTCGTTGAGGGCCTACGGCTACTGGCCTATGGCGCTCAGCATCGTGGAAGCTGAAAACTGGAAGGTCTCAGCCTATGATGGATTCACTGAAAGAAACCCTCGATACAGGTTAGACCTCCTGTGGATTTGGTGCGCTGCGTTTGCTATTGGGTGCCAGCAAGGCTTGGACGATCCAAGGGTTTGTATCTTTGCATGAGCAGCAGGATATTTTGTTATTAAAATCAATCTGTGGTCAGCTTTTCTCACGTGAAAGCAAGGCAGGACCAAGCGTGCGGCGGCAAAGTATGCAGGAATACCAAGGGATCAGCATCTTGTTTTTCTCACGTCAAAGCAAAACAAGGGATCAGCATCTTGTTTTTCTCAAGTCAAAGCAAAGCAAGTGTGGCCAAGACAAGCTGGATAGGAAAATGGTAGACAAATCAGTGGATCAAGAAAGGGAAAATCAGTGCAAGGCAGAGATTTTCAAGATCAAAGAAACAAGTTCAGCGCAGTGTCCCGTGGGTCTCAAGGGTCGAAGGCCTCACGCTCCGCGAGGCCCCACGGTACCGCTTCACCACGAGGGCGAAGTCATAGCCCCCGAACTTCGGCATCTCCGTGTAGTCCACGTATAGAACACTGTTAGCACAGTGAGGGGTGGGCAGGGTCGAGTAGAGACCTCTGTCCCTGATATCCCCTGGTTTACAGGACCTGCACGGGCACTTGTCCACGATAGGCTGGAGGGCTTTCCTCAGTTGGTCGTCAGTCCACGTAGTGTGGAACCACTGCTTGAACAGCCTCGGGGTACGGTCAGCACCCACATGACCGCTGGACTCATGGGTCCACTTCAGCAGCGCTGGGACTCTGTCACTAGGCACCACAATGCGGTCCTCGTGCCAGAGGTAGCTCTTGTCCCTCTTCCACTGGTCTTGGTTGACCAGGAGGGGTTCAAGGCGTTTCTCCAGGCGCTTGTAGATATCCCCAAACTCCTTCAGGTACTCCGATTGTTGGAGTCCATCCAGGGGGCGTATCATCGTCATGTTGAGGTCCAAGTGCACGTCCATACGGCTGAACGCCTCCTTAGCCAGCGCTTCAGACCGGGCACCAATCAGGGCGTCGAAGTTGTTGCGGCTGATGTAGTCGGCACACTCGTTCTTCACTCCCTGGATATGGTGTACCGTCAGCAGTAGTTGACTGAGGTAGGTCCACCAGCGTCGTAGCTTGGCCTTCTCGGGTGGGGGGCCCTTCTGGAAACTGCGGACCGGTTCTTGGTCGCACAGCCAGACCACAGGGTTACTCCCCAACAATCGTGCTTGTGAGGATAGCACCAGCATACCCGCGAGCAATTCCTGCTCATAGGTGGAGTAGTTCCCCCTGGCCTGGTTCCACTTCCAGTTCCAGTGGCCCAGAGGTAGTAGGACCCACTTGTCGTCAAGGTAGCTGTGCTTGAGGGTTCCATCTCGGTTGAGACCTTCCGTCCCCCGTTGGGAAATCGCCGAGTCGAACTCCTCCTTCTCTAGTGCTTGCCATTGGAACAACGTTCCACCACCGCCCACATTGCTGGCGTCGGTCACCAGGATAATCTCCCCTTGTGCCTTAGGCACGCCCAAGCACTTAGCGTTGGCTACCTTGTCTTTGAGCTCGTCACTTGTTGCTCTTGTGGGTCCCAGCGCCAAGTAGTACTCTTCTTGATCAAGTCCGTCAGAACGGCGCTGGTGTAGGTGAAGTTTTTGATGTGGCGGCGATAGAAGTTGCACGCCCCAATGAAACTGCGTACATCATGAAGTCCTTTCTTGGGGTCTTCGTGTCGTACCTTGGCATCCATCAGGGGTTTGGCCTTAGACGCCGCTGGGGTCCACCACCCATAGCCAACGTCAAACCCCAGGTACTGCATGGTCTCCTGCATGAACTCACACTTCTCCAGCTTGAGTCGTGTGTGGTTCTCCTGGCAGACCGCAAAGAACTCACCCAAGAGGATTAGGTGATCCTCCTGGGTATTGGTTCGAGGCATACATCGTCGATGTGAGCCTCCATCTGGGCACCACGGGATATGAGCTCCTGCACCTTAGGTCTCATTCGTAGGATGGACAAGATCTTGTTCATCAGCTCTTGGAATAGAGCGGGTGCGTTAGCCACGCCAAACGGCATGACCTTCCACTTGAACACCCTCCCCTGAGGGGTGATGAAGGCCAGTAGTTCCTGTGCGTTGGGCGTCAGGTCCACTTGCCAGAATCCGCTCCTCTTGTCCATTTTGGTCTTGTAGCGACAGGAGGCTATCTTCTCAAGGGTAGACTCCATATTGGGAATGGAACCTGAGTGGTTCAGCGTCTTCTTGTTCAGCTCTCCGTAGTCCACTACCAGCCGTTTGGCTGTAGACCCAGGTTTAGCCACCAGGAAACAGGGGCTGCAGTGTAGGGGGTAGTCCCCGTCCTTGTACTCCAGGACTAGGCCAGCGTCGATACATTCTTGTATCTGTCGCTCGATCTCGTCGGCCTGCTCTTTAGGAGCTGGATAGGGTCTCCTTCGGATCTTGTGACCCACGAACTCGGGTTTCAGCTTGAGGTCCATCTGTACCAGCTTGTCACATAAGCCAGGGGGGGGTAGTTCTCCGAACACTCCCAGATAGGTCCTTATAAGCTTCTGTACCCGCGGGTCCAATACCTTGATCTTGTCCTCCATGTCCTTGTCAGAGTGTAAGTTGCTTGCCCCCTGAGTAATAGACGTCGGGAGGTGGTCCTCCACCGACTCTTCGCCCGTGGTAGTGTCCTTCAGCCCTTGGTAGGCATATAGAAGGTCTTGTTCAACCATCTCCGGTGGACGATGGCAACATAGGCACGCTCGAGGGGGTTCACATACACATTCCTCCGAGAGGTCGTCCTCCTCTGGGGTCCTCACATGGGCGCCCCACACGCTCTTCATAAGCTTGAGATCTACCTTCCTTTTGCCAGGTGGTGATCTTCTGTTCGAGGTCCTCCTTCAATTTGGATAGGTCTCCCATACGTCCTTGCTTCAGTGGACATGAGCTGCGGGTAGGCTTCGCGTAGCATAGCTTTTTCGCCACCAACTTCCTCTCGGAATCCACATACTCCCTTAGCCTGGATCGAGGGTCCAGCTCCTCGTCCACGGGGTCTTCCACCCTCAGGGAGAGTAGGGGTTTCAGTGGGGCGACGTACCCGGCGTTCTCCACTTCCTCGACACAGGTCTGCACGAAGAAGGCGTCGTGCTCAGTTTCGTCATCTGAGTGGATAGAGCTAGGTAGCTCAGATAGTCCACAATCAGAGACTCCATCAGGAACAGGTACATGACAGGGAGAGTTGGGGGCGTTGGTGTCAGTCACGACGTACTCATCTCCTCCGGGTGTGGTCTCAACAGCATCTTGAGGTCGTAGGCGATCCTTCAAGTCACCCAAGGCGAGTCCGTCGCTTTCTCGTTGTATAGCCTGGACCAGAGTCGGGTCTAGATCCTCCCAGGGGATGGAGGTAAGACCTCCGTCCACCACGCTCAGCATACTCCCCCATCCGGGTTTCCCAATAGGCGTCTTACGACCCAGAGGCACGTAGATGGCCTCATCCGGTAACCGAACAGAGCTGATAGTCAGCCTGTCCAGGAGGTCTGGCCAGTATTCGTTGCCCCCATGGGCTCCCCAATCGGGGGAACACAGGACCATACGGGAATGTTCCAGGGCCACCTTGGTCAGCACCTTCCCCAGTTCACTGAACCTGGGGATCCCGTAGGCCATCCCGAAAGAGGGCCAGTAACGTTTGTAGCTGCAGTTCTTCCCCTTGCTGCAGTAAAGGTCCAGTACATGCTGCTTGTCGCTGGCGAACAACTCCACACTCAGGTCTTCTCGAGAGTAACCCAACTCCTTCAGACCTTGGTCTAGGACTTCCCCCAATAGTTGATAGTCCTCAGTTTTGGAGGCCGCCATCATGTTCGAGGGCTCCTCCTTCGATAGCCTCAGGTAACTCGAGGTATGTTCCGACTGCTCCAGTGGCACAGACTCTCTGCCACTGCCGTGGTCCACGTAGAGGAGGTAGGGCGCTTGCAGCGTCAGGGATTGTATCTGGGAGTGCTGTACGAAGAGGTCAGTCCCCAGTACAAAGTC
This sequence comes from Eutreptiella sp. 'Long Island Sound 2002', assembly GCA_964036045.1. Taxonomy (NCBI): domain Eukaryota; phylum Euglenozoa; class Euglenophyceae; order Eutreptiales; family Eutreptiaceae; genus Eutreptiella; species Eutreptiella sp. 'Long Island Sound 2002'. The sequence continues at coordinate 76,272,770 of OZ038385.1, forward strand.
GAAGGCCTCAGTGTCCATCACATAGAACCGATGGGCGATAGTCCGGGAGCCCATAGGTACCTCCACTTCGCAGTCCCCGCAGCTGTGCACCACATGTCCATCCCCCATGCGTATAGCAGCGGTGGTCATGGTGTTCTTCAGGCTCCCACAAGGTAAAATTTTCTTGGCCACTATAGATATGGTGGCGCCAGTGTCCAATACCCCCAGGTATTCGCGTCCCCCTAGTCGGATACGTACCCAAAACACCAGGTCTTGGGTGCCACCGGAGCGTCCCCGTCAGAACTTCGCGGGACAGGTCACCTCAAACCCCTTGTTCCGTAATTTGCAGGCCATCGTCATGAAACGGCTCCTCTTCTTAGCGTTGCCGTCATCACCACCTTCATGCTCACGCTTGGCTCCTTGTTCTTGCTGGGCCTGCGTTTGTGAGCGTCTGGTAGGACCAGACTGCCCTCCAGAGGGCTCGGAGTTCCCCCCTGGATTAGGGTTGGGGTTGCCTCCGCTCTTGTCCTTGTTCTTGTTGTCCTTGTCTGGCTGGCGGTTAGCGCCTCCTCCTCGTCCACCTTGACCCTTGTCTTGCCCTTGACCACGTCCTTTCGACTTGCCCCTGCCGGAGTCGTTGCCTTTGCCTTTGCCTCCACCTTTGCCTGAGCCTTTGCCAGGATCTTCACCCTTAAGCTTCGCCGATAGGCGTTGCTTATGGTAGCACTCATCCTCGTAGTGCTTCCGCTTCCCGCAGAATGCACACGTGATGGTGCACCTGTAATGATCCGGCAGCTTCGCTTTGGCGCCGGTGTCCTTCTCCTCCTGCTTCCCCTGGACTACGAAGCAGTTTCGCTGCTCGCAGTCAGGGGCGTGCTGCAGGTGGCCCTGCTCGTCCCTGGCATCACACCAGAATAGCTCCTTAACGTTCTCCATGATACGGGCGTGGGCGTGTTTAGGGGTAGTCCCCTGCCCAGGTCGGGACCCTTGGTACCCTTTGCCATGGCCTCCAGAACCTCCACCACCAGGACGGTAGTTGTTCAAGTGCTGGTCGCTCTCCTTCTCCAGCGCCAGCTCCAGGAGTAGCACGCATAGATCCTCGTAGCGGAGGGATCTAGCCTTGCGCTCCGCCGTCGAACGGCACTCGTCCCACAGCTCTCGAGGGAGCTTGGCCACCAACCAGAACAGCAGGTCGTCGCTGCTGTAGGAGCCGGGCGTCAGTTGTCCAGCCCAGTGATCCAGATCAGCCAACAGCTCAGAGACCCTGCCAGGTTTGGGGTTGTTGGGCAGCACGGGCAGGTTCTGGATCTCGGCCCTGATGGAGAGGTCGGTTTTGTAGGTCGGGTACTGCCTCTCCAGGGCAACCAACACATCGGCAAAGGTGGCGGAGTTAGTCACGATCTGCCTGACCTGCTTCTCCAGGTACTTGGTCTTGCAGCACTGCAGGAGCAGATCGCACTTGACTCGTCCACTAGCGTGGGTTTGGCCGGTCAATCGGAGAAACCGGCCAAAATTCTCAGCGAACTCGCTGAGGTCCTTGCCTTTGAACTCAGGCAGGTTCACCACGATCTTGGAGGTGGCAATGGCCTTCGCCTCCTGAGACCTGCGTCCCTCAGGCCGTCGGGTCTTCTTCTTCTTCTTCTTCTTCTTCCCCCTTGGGTTCTCGGGGTCCTCCGGGTCATCGTCCTCCGAGGGCGAAGCAGAAGTCATCGACGGCGGCTCATCATCGGAGGGGTCTCCGTCTAGATCACTAGAGCCATAAGGCTCCACGTCCACCATTGCCCTCAAGGCTGTCAGCCCCAGCCGGTCCAGCTCGGCCCTCGTAGAGTTCGTCACGTGGCTGTAGGGCGGCTGGGCCGTTCTCGGTACGAAAGGACTTCTCGGTATAGCTGCAGGAGTCGCCATCGGTCGGCTCCTCAGGCTCCCCAGGGTGTTTGTCAGCCCTGCCGTCAGGTGGTTGGCCTGTACTCGATGGGGTGACATTCCCACCGTGGTAGGTGACGCTTGGGGCGGTATCATCAGGGGCTCCAGTTTCTCTCGGATCTCTTGAGTGAGGTCGCCCACGATTTTTGAAGTGGCTCCTCGGAGCACCTCGTTGATCTCCGACCGCGTCATGGACCTGTTGGAGGATCTCCCCGATCCTCTACTCCTGCCTCCAAGAGACTCAGGTCCTCTTCTCAACCCACTCAAGGTTGCATACCCAGGTGCATACCCAGGAACATCCACATAGGTTCCAGTAGTGGGTAGTGGATGGTGATAGTCAGCCGCATACCATCGCGGCGCAGAACTGGAAGCCACCGGCTCACTGGCAGTAGTTGCCTCAGGGAACGCAGTGGTAGGTGGGCCCATACCATAGGCGGGGTAGGGAGGCATGCCAGTAAAGCCTGTGCCCTCTGCCATAGGCGGGTTGGTTATGGGAGTGGATGTTGCAGCGGCTGGGTCTGGAGTTGGGAGTGTGGTGGTTATAGGAGAGGGTGATGCGTGGAGGCCAGTAGCGCTTGGTGCGCCTTCGAAGGTAGGGTCATTCGTCAGGTCTTGCCCTTGTTCCTCTCCTTCGTCTGCTTCGTCTCCAGCATCCTTCTCGCTCCCTCTCTTCCTCTTCACAGGCTGATTGACCACCTCTCCGACTGAGAGGGCCCTGAAGGCCGTCTGGAGTCCATCCAACGAGTCCTCAGCCACTTCCACTGGCCCATGTAAGGGCTCCGGAGGTACAGCGCTAGGTCCAGGTCCAGATTCACCAGGTGCTGGCCTTGCCGGTGCCTCAGGCGCTGTCTTCACGTCGGCGTCCTCCTTCCTTGTGTCCATCTTCGTTCGCCCTTCTGCTTATATGTGACTTGTACTCGGCGCACTGGATGTACGGCGCGGGGTTGCTGCCGGTGCGCAGAGACAGTCTGCCTCTTGCTACCAGAAAAGTTTATAGTGATTTTAACACTGTGTTTGTGCCTCTCCTGCTGCTTGCTGCTGGTGTAGGGTTTCCTGCTGCTTGTTTTTGAAGATGAAAAGCTTTTGTTTGCTGAAATACAGTCAATCCAGGATAGCCCAAGCCAGAGGTATGCAAGGAGAAGAGAATCAGGATCAAAGCATGAAGGGCTGCAGTGTAAACAGTGAAAGATGAAAGGATATTCACAGAAACTGCAACTCAGGTCAAATCGGATTGCATATTCACAAAGATAGCTGAAATGTTTTGGAAAAGAGTTGGAAAACTGCCCCATGGTCACTCTATCTCCATAGTGCCATCTCAGGAGATGTGCACTCTTTGTTTTAGGTCCCATATGTGCTGAGGTGGCAGGGCATGTGGCGATGAGGTCACTGCCATGTCACATGGGATCTTCCTACTTAGCTAGGCTGACCAGGAATTGAACCCAGGATCTCTCAAAAAGAGGTGCCCAGCCCCCTAGGGTGCATACCACTAGGACAGCTAAGAATTCATGGAAAAACATAGATAAATTCATAGGCTCTGCCCTGGATATGTCAGTTCTCAGTCAACTCAGGAAAAGATGATTTGCCTCACATTGAAAGGGGATTAAGGGGTCCACTCCATATCCTGATTGGGTGTTTGGTTCCATAGGTCAAAATGTGTTATCACCACTTTTGGTGGGGCCAATACTAAGATAGAAATGCCTGGATGCTCAGTGCATCCCTAATACAACTAGAGTATGCCTCAAAGCATTGGAAAAGCACTTTTTCTTACTGCTTGCCTGTGGGATGTGGCGGAGGATTCGAGCAAGTCGAGGGGTGGTACGAGGGACAGTTAACCCAAACACTTCGTCTTCCCTCCGTTGGGGTATCCCGTGGTGCCACTCATGGCGTGCGGCCCCCGTGAGGACAAGGAGAGAGCGGGCAAAGAGGCGGATGCGAAACGAGTCCACGTTGGAGGGGTTTTTAAGGAACCTTGTGGTGTCCGACTGGGAGCCAAAAATGGACACCGGGTCGCCTAGCAAGGGATCGTCCCTGTGGTAGCCGATGCCCTCTCCCGGGAGATACATTTTGCCCGTGATTTGGTTGGGGGGAGGGTGCGAGAGGCCTAGCCGCTCTAGCACGGCATTGTAGGTTTGGAGGATAGAGGAAAACTCTTCCGGGATGGGGGACGTGGCGGTGACTTTGCCCGGGCCGAGGTATGCGTCGCCGAAGTGTTGGACTGAGCGTCCGTGGTATTTCTCCCACGTGTTGTCGTGGAGAACCTTTTTTACCGTTTCCTCTTGGCTCTCGGAGAATACGTCGCGGACGTAATAAAAACCAGTAGGGAGGTGGGGGTCAATTTGTATCTCCGGGGCGGGGGTGGGGGCATCGTGGTTGGGGGGTAGGAGGGTGGTCGCCTCGCCCCCCAGGGGAGCAAGCAGCGGGACGCCGGTCTCAGACATCTCTTCGATGCGGCTTGGTCCCGGCGTTGGCGTAGCGGCGTCGGCGTCGTCCGGTGCCGTGTTCCACTCGCTGATGCGCTCAGTCAGCCCCGTCGCGGGCCTATCACGGAGGGCGGAGACAAGTTGGGACACGAAGGCCGCGGACCCCAAGGCGGCGCCTGCTTGGAGGCGCTGCACGATGGGTTGCTCATGCTCGGCCACATTCGGGTATTGAGCGCAGAGGATCTTCTCAAGGGCAAGGAGGTTGCGGTGTAGTGGGGCAAAGGCAGTGTCTGCATATTTAGAATCATGCGGTAGCAGCGCGGATTCCTCGTTTTCGTAGACCACGAGATGGGCTTGTTGGTGCTCGTAGGGAAGCCGCGTGGGTTCGAACGACATGTAGGGGCCAAGGAACCCCGCTTGGACGCGCAAGTCGAGAGCGTGCGCCGCTCTTGGGGCCACTAGGAGCACGGGGGTCTTCGGGGCTTTAGACGAGTCGTATGAGGGCAGGGCCGGCGTTGCGTGGGCTCGCTCGGGGGCGCCCGAAGGCGCGGACCTCGTGTTGCCGTCGGATCTTGACAAAAACCGCACCAATTGCCCATCTATGCCATGACAGAGAACAATGCCGCCTGAGTGGAAGAAGCGGATAGCTAACGTTTGGACCCCGGTTTTCATGACGTCGCACGGCGCGTGAGTGGTGTCAATCGCCAGGACCAGGGAATCTTTACACCGGAACATCGCTCCTAAGGGCGGTGAGGCGCCCTGTCCTCCGGGTAGGTTGGCGATCATCATGGTGAGCATTTCCGGGGCTTGTAGGTCTTTGTTTCTTTCCCTCCGGTCCCTTGCGATCACGGCTCGATACACTTCGGTAGTCGGCAAAGCGTGCATGTCCATTGCAAGGAGTTCTCCGGTGAGGAATTGGGCGCACTCGCGGACTTTAAACATCAGCTCGTCGGCAAAGCGGGATGGGGGTTCCCAATCAAACCGGTACTAGGCCCAATGCGGGCTCTCGGAAGGAACTATGTGGCCAAACGGGTTAGAAGCATTCTTGGTGTTCACCGATACGTTTGCTAGCGCGGGGACAAACATTTCGTTCATTAACTTCATGAATGCACGGGCTCCAATTTTGCGTTGTTTTGGTTGAGATTTGTCTCTCTCCTCCGGCGGCAAAGGCTCAATGTGATCAAGGAACTCTATGCTCACCTCAAAACGCAGTGTTTTGTGCAACCGGAGGTCCCGCACCGTTGTAAAGAAGGTCCCTACCAGGACCGGCCCCCGCTGTGCCCCTTCCGCCTGTTACCCCTGCCGACTTGCTCCTGATCAACGATTGCATTTATCAAAATCCAGGGTCCAAAATCCAAAAAATATAGAAAATACTATCATCCTTCAACCCTGAACAGCAACCAGATCCCACAAGTAAAGCAATAACCCAATCCACAATCCAATACACGCTGCGGGCTTCCGTTCAGCACACCGGTCGTCTCACGGTGGCGGGCATGTACAAGAATTGCACCAAGGAGGAAAGCCCTGAAATTCGCATATGAACACAAATAAAGCACAGTTGGGGCAAGAGGTAAACATACACATTCACAGCCATAACCCCCTCATTCCCTGGACTCAAGACCTTCCCTTGACTCACCAACATATTGCCCTGAACCAGGTCAAATGAGATGGCTAAATGCCATGTGTCAAAAGTCACTACATGAACCCCAAAAATGTGTTCACTCCCAAGCCTCTAAATCCTAGCCCAATAGGGGAGGTGGCGTGTCATGGCCTAGAGTGGCACTCAGAACCATGCCCTACCCTGACATAACCTTGGTTGGACTTGGGATCGAATGGGCTGAGAGATATGCCCCATGAGTTTGAACTCATAATGAAGCGGTACCCAGAACCCCATGGCCAGGTTACGGCATACAACCGGTCTCCGGTCCACTAACCCCATGTACGGCGTGTTCCGTGCCGTAAAGCCCCGCATCGGCAACCGATGCACCGCCAGCGGAGATTTGTATATCAGAACATCAGGAATCAACAGGGTTTTATTCTCATAATGTTTCCGTCAATTTTTACGCTTCCGTTCTGATATTCACTGTTTTGACTGCTGGCGGTTGGATCGCGACTTTACCGTAACCGCCAGTTTAACTGTTTATAATGGAAATTTTAACGCAATCCGTCACGAAGGCTCCAAAGCCTTCAGGAACTGCATGGACGCTTCCGCAATTTTCACATCTTACACTCGCAACCTTAATCCGAATTTTTCAGGATGTCGAAATCGGATTTTCGACTTCGACATCCCCGCACTTGATTTGACCTCCTTCGAGTGGACCCACGTGCTTCCCTATGCACGAATCAACTTCTCTTTTATCCTGCCCTCCATTTGTCTTAAAGATACGGGCAAAACAAAGTTGATTCGTGAGGCCACTTGTGAAGGTCATATCTCGTGTTGCTTGCGAGGAATTACGATAAGGAAACGTGGGATGTATTCACAATACTCCCGACGTAATTTAGGAAGCATTATATGCCTTGCGTTTCCACACGTGCGCGCTAGTGTAATGGATCATGGTCAAGAGGGTAGAGTTTGCGTTATAACTCTTTGGCCATGACATTGCGTGCGTTAAGATAACTTTCGAGTGTAGCGCGCAAGTGTTGGTGTTGCATAGGAACTCTCCTTGAGTTCCTATGAGCGATTGACACAAAGTTATGCCCTTGGAGGGGCATGACATATCGTGGTGGGAGCTACCTTTTTGGGCAATATGTGGTATGTGCCATGTGTTGTGTTGCGTGCCCATTTGGCGGGTCCTTTGCTCCAAGCCGAACCCGCCAATGGACCTCATATTGTGTAAGCCCCTTCTCCACACTCCCCACGATTAATTGTAAGCCTAACCTTCGTGAAGGGAAGCTTGTGTGGCGATCCCAAAGCGATGCATTGGGAGCAAGGTGTGTGTTTTGCAATTTTCCATATTTTCATGTGCCCACTTGGGAAGTAGCGCTCGTAACCTTTCAAGGCGCCCCAAGTGGAGCACATATGTGGGATCGAAGGTCATTGGTGTCAGGTCATTGTGTGTAGAAGGATTAAGTGATTGCACGATCCAAGCCGAAGATATTATAATATAATTATGCACCTTTCAAGGCACTTTTGTGTGTGCTTGTGCCAATTTTGCCATTTTTGGCTCGTCATGATGTCAAGTGGCGACCTTGTATCTCAACGTTGCGCTCAATTGACATCATGACCCAAGTATGTTATGAGGGTACATACTTCGGTAGCCAACATATCTTGGACCCGGCGAATAACTCCTCTTAGGCTTGGCATACCGTGGCCGCCATGTTGGCGATTTGGGACTATCCCAAATCATGGGCTCACTTGGCGACCCTGCCATTCCCAATATCGGAGGAGTTGGGCGACGCCCAAAAGATATGTTGGACCAATATGACTTGATACCAATCCTATGGCACACTCCGGTCCGAGTCCGGCATGTGCCTCATGTGCCCCAACCATGAGTGTGCGCATTTTTGGCCATTTTGAGCAATTTTCCACTTTTGCTGCCCGCCGTGCACTATGTTCTAACCCTTGTGCACGCCGGACGCATGGACCAATGGACCATATATGACATGGGTGTTATGGGTAATGGTCCCCATGGTCCACACACTACGTGGGCGAAGCGGAGCATCCTTCGTTAAGGCGCTAGCCCAAGGTGAGTGTGGGCAATTTTGCCATTTTGGCATTTGTGGACCCAATTGGGATCGTCACCACGCCATTTGGCATAGAGATCTCTGGGAGCCAGCGGCATGGGAGTCTTCGTTGGACTCCCGGTGGATCGCGTATGGAATGACGGATCCGATCTCCAAGCCGGCGTGGAGATATACTATTGGGAGCACACCGAATTTTGGCTCATTTCAAGCAGCCAAAATGACCCAATTTTGGGACCCCAATTTCCCCCTTCCGTGTGGTCAATTGGCGGCCCCATTTCTCTAAGCCCATAGGGAGCCCGGACCTAAATTGAAGTTGTACACTCAGATATAAGTCCTAGGTCCTGCCTCCTACCCTGTGAGCCATTGGCCTTACCTTGGCCGGGCAAGCCACGCGTGGGAATGACGCCAATTTTGGTGATTTTGGCATCATGACCCCACATGACTCATCCGTGTTGCCCTGATGCCGGGACCTCAGAGGGAACCAGGTCGGGTGAGGGCTCCAGGGAGTTCGTACTCAAAGGGCAAAGGGTCAGTTGCCTCGTCCCTACCTCTGGCGGGTCCGGACGAGGGGTCAATTTTGGGAATTTTGGAGCTAATATCAGTTTGGGCTGAAACAGCCCATTTTCAGCTACCAACTCCTGAGGGATTATGGCGGGGCCATATCTCTGGCTCAGAGGGGAGTTGGGACCTGCCGTTAAGGAATCATAGGGAGCCACTGTCGGTTGGCCTGGAGCCCCTTGGTTCCCAGGAACTCGCCTGTGGCTGGGCGGGACACCTCTCCCATTGGCAGGGTTTCAGGGTCCGGACTGAGCAGGGCATGGGTTGTGTTTGAGCCCCCGCCCCCACCAGCCACTGAGAGGGTCGGACCTGGGATTGGGATATGAGTTGGGACTGAGTGTCTATTGTCCTGTAATGCCCTTACCCCAGTCCAGTCTTCACCCCATGTGTACATATCCTGATGTGTTGTTGTACATACTTTTGTTCCCTCTTTGCAGAGTGGCAAGGAATCTGAAACGCTTTGTCACATGACATGAGCGCATTGATGCCCCTGTGAGCGTAGTGCTTTGCCTGCCTGCTCACTTGCGCGTGTCCCGCAGCGTCCCATGGCCGGCCCCCCACGGGAACGCGTCAAAAGCGTTTCACCGCCGCGGGGTTACCCAACCCTCGCGTGCCACTCGGGGCCACCAACCCCGAGCAGCGCGGCGCAGCTCGCAGCTCGCAGCGCAGCGCAGCGGCTCGCAGTGCAGCGCAGCGGCTCGCAGCGCCACCCAGCGACAGCGCCGAGTTCGTCACAGAGCCCGCAGCGCCGACCAGAGCATCGCCCTGACCGCGCAGCGACCGTGAAAGAGGTGCACAGACCAGGTCTCCTGCATCAGCCCCATTGGCCGACCCGGAGTCCCATCGGCCGACCAGCAAGGCCGCGTCAACCACCTCCACAACCACCGGCTGACCAGCACCAGCCGCACACCCAGCCCAGTGCTGCAGCACCCTCCTCAACAACCACAACCAGTTCGTTGAGTTGAACGAGTGCACATCAAGGACCTCAAGACCAACTACGCCCCCGCTGCCATGGTGAATTGGCAAGAGGCGGGTAGGAGGTGGCCGCAGCCCCACCCCCATGTGGCGTGCCTGCTGCGCGGATTGCTGTGGGACCAGCAATACCGCTACAGCAATCCCCAGTGCGAAGGCGGCATGCCCGGGAGCTTCGAGCTCCGGGAGGACATGGGGGAGGACCGCCTGCGGGCAGTGGAGGAGTGGCTGCGGGCGGAAGGGTACGAGTACCGCTTCCGCCGCAAGCGCTGGAGGACGTGGACCCGGCCGGACAGGCCCGGCGAAGGGCTGCGCCCCGACGGGATTGAGGAGGACGAGGACCCCAACGCCTACCCGTCGGGCGCCTCGATCAACGTCTCCCTGTGGGACGTGATCGAGAAGAACTTCCCGGAACCGGGGAGCGAGCGCAGGCTGCAGGGCAGCAGCAGCGCGTCTCCGGGGAAGGAGAAGCGGTCCGCCGGGGACAGGAAGCGGGACCGGAGGTGGCGGGAGTACCAGGAGTCCCTGGCTGCCGAAGCCGCCCAAGGCGCCAAGGGCGGAACCCCAGCCCCCAGTCCCCAACGGGCCAATGGTGGTCACCACCCCGGCTCCACCACCCTTGGCGACTACATCCAAGTCGCCAAGCAGACCCAGGCCAAGCCCCGTCCGCTGCTCCTGAGGGCCCGGCAGGCCCCAGCAGGCCCCAGCAGCGACGTGGAGTCGGCCCACCGCGGGAGGATGCCGGCCGACCAGGCCAGCTCCAGCAGCAGCGTTGCTCCCGAAAGGGACGTGGCGCGCGCCTGTGAGCGCGCCTGTGGGGTGCCCTGCAACCGTCGGGTTGCCCGGCAACGGGCCAGGCAGTACAGCGCTGCCGTGGAGGGCGCCGCCGGCATCGCCCAGGAGGAGGCTGCGGAGTGGGCGCATGGCATGGCCATCCACGCCCAGACCGTGGCGGCCATTGCGGCCGGACTCACGGCCGTAGCCGCCCATGGGGCAGCGACTGCCCAGGTCAACGGTGAGTTGGCGGCAGCCGACGAGGAAGCCCGCCTGACGCAGGAGGCCATTGCCTGCAAGGAGGCCGAGGTGAAGGCGCTGGAAGAGGCGCTTGCCCAAGAGAGGGCAAAGAAGGAGGCAGAGGAAAGGGCCCACGCCGAAGCGACGGCTAAGGCCCAGGAGGACGCCGCCAAGAAGGAAGCCATCGAGGCCGCGCGACGGAAGGTCGCTGAGGAGAAGGCCAAGACGGAGGCAGAGCTGGCAGCGTTGGAAGCGCAGAAGGCGCGGCTGCAGCAGGCCCGGGAAGCCGAGGCGGCTCGTGCTCGGGAGGAAGCCGAAGCGCGAGCTGCCGCAGCCACCGCCGCCGCAATGGAGGAGGCAGAGGCCAAACTCCGCCGCGAGACTCCCCCGGGAGCATCACGAGTGGAGACCCTTCGAAAGCTTTTCGAAGGGGACGCCTCCTCCAGGATGGCGCTGGATGAGGCCGACACGGGCAGCAGTGGGAGCAGTGGCACCACCGCCCGTCGACGGAGGAAGGGCAAGGGGAAGACCCCCGAGAGGCCGCGGAGGCCAGCGGGTGGGCACCCCCACGACAGTGACCCCTTCTTCACCGCCAGTGACGGGGATGAACGAGGCCGCCGACATCGCCAAGTGGTGGCTTGGACGGGCGGAGGCGGCGGAGACGTCCCCATGGAACCGGAAGGTGAGGATGAGGATCTCCCTCCTCCCTACCGGAGCTCGGAGTCCTCCGTGACCGAGACGCCCAGGTGGGGCGACATTGACGAGGATGACGACATGGAGTTCGGCATCACGAGGAAGTGCCCATCCTCGGACCCACCGAGGCGACCCGGCGGAGACCCACCGGGACCCCCTGGCGGAGGACCATCAGGACCCGCTGGAGGACGCCCACCAAGTGGACCCCCTGGAGGCGGACCACCGGGCGGGGGAGGACCCCCTGGACCGGGCGGACCCGGCGGAGGCCCTCCTGGAGGACCCCCTGGGGACCCCGACGACCCACCAGGGGACGGCGACCCGGATACCACCTGGCGGTGGATTGTCTACCTCCGCAGGAGGGTCCAGTTGCTCGAGCTGGAGGTAGACACGGGCAAGAGCGAGGTGGCTCGCATCTCCACGGTCGCCGCGCGCGCGCAGAAGGAGCTGGACATCGCCAGGGCCGAGACCAAGTCGCTGACCAACGTCGTCAGCGGCCTGCAGGAGAGGCTGGATGCGCTGGAAGCCCGTGGGAGCGTCGGCAGCGACCACCCACCCCTGGAGTCTGGCTCGTCGGACGACGGCTGGGGACCCGGACCAGGTCCAGGCAGACCCCACGCCCCCGGCGGAGCCCCCAGGAGTCGCCCCAGCGCCAGTGCCCCCTCTGTCACCGCCCCCTCTCACCGCAGCGCGGGCCGCCGCAACGAGCGCGTGCCGCCCGGCAGTGGCAGTGAGGAATGGCGTGATGAGTGGCTCAGCGCTGAGTACCGCAACCGCCGTGCTCCACCGCGGACGCCTGTACGCCCCCAACGCCCGGCACCAGCCCCGGTGCCAATCCCAACGGCTGGAGGACGTTATGGTGGACTCAGGGACGAGGTCCCCAGAGGAGACGTGCAGTGGGATGTCGGCGAAGGTGAGGACCCGGACCTGGACCTGGAGGAGTTCGACATCAGCCCGCCGCGTGGTGTATGACGGGAGGCCGCTGAACGCAGCCGCCGGCGCCGTGATGAGGATGCGTACATGGATGCAGTACGGCGTGAACATTTTGGTTCAGCGTACGTGGAGGAACCGCGGCGTAGCCACAGGGGTTCCATGGAGGAGATGGACGTGGCAGCCGTGGGAGTCCGTGGGCGAGGCCGATGGGAACCTCGGTCGACCTCGCGGCCGGCGTTCATGGTCTCTAAGGCCGCGGATGCCGCCGTGTGGGAAGACTTGAAGGACATCAAGCCCCCCATGTACGACGGCAACCCCCTCAACCTCGACCGCTTCTTGGAGAAGCTGGACGATTGGGGGCTGACCGTCACTGAAGACCTGCCTCCCGCTGATGCGGAGAAGTATGTCTTCAAACGGTTCAGGTACCGCCTGCCGGAAGTGCTCGGAGAGCTATACTTCATGGCAACCAAGGAGGGGAAAATCAAGACCCTCAAGGAAGCCAAGAAGTGGCTCAACGAGCAGGAGCGGGTGGACGCTCCGCAGGTGGCGGCCAAGCGCTGGAAGTCCATCAAGCTTGAGCATGATGGACGGGAGATCCGCCTACGAGAGTGGCGAGACTTCCGAGGGAAATACACCCTCTTCCGCCGCAACATGGAGGATTGGAACGAGGGTGACGAGCAGGCTCGCCTGCTCTCCATGCTGCCGGAAGCATGGATCAAGAGGGTCACCAAGGAGGAATCCAAGCGGGCCAAGTCCAACCACACGGTCAAGATGATGCTCCCCAAAGAGTATCATACGAACGTGGTGGCTTGGGCGAAGAAGAACGTGGCCCGGGATGTCAAACGGCACTCCCTGCGGAACGCTCTTCTCATCACCGTCTCGGGCGATCGCGAGAAGACCGCGATGTGGCGCCTTGACGACTGTGAGTTGAGCGGCCAGACCATCCGTCTGCAGCCCATCCCGGCGCGGATGAGCTGCGACGAGATCCTGGAGTGGGTTGGCGAGGAAGTACTCAAGGAGTACCGAAACCTCCACCACACCCGCGGGTTGAGGCCCGGCGACCGCGACGTCAACTACGTTGGCGAGGGACCTGGCGGGGAAGCTGACATGGACCCAGCGGGAGCCGGCGGCGATGAGACTCTCGTCGACGATGACGACGACGATGAGCCCGCCGAAGTGGCCGTGTGTGCCTTCGTGGCCAAGAACCTGAACGCGGGGAGCAAGCCGGGAAACTGGAAGCCCCTGCAGCAAGGTTGGAGGAAGCAGGAGAAGAGGGACCCTCGCCGTATTGGCGACCCTCCGCTGTCCTTTGGGGAGTTCATACGAGCTCACCCTCAGGGCTGTTTCGTGTGTTATGGGAGGAAGCGAGGCTTCAACCATGACAACCGAACATGCCCCATCCACAAGGCCGACACGGACGCTTACAAGAAGGCGCACGGGTCGAAGAAGCGTGCGCCCGCGGGTATCCGGGAAGCCAAGATGGAGGTGGACAAGGACGAGCTGGCCAAGCTGATGTCGTCGGTTGGGACCGAATTGGCCAAGGAGATCCAGGAGATCAAGCGGAACTGGGTCCCCAGATCGGACAACAAGAACAAGGAGAACAACCAAAATGACGGGAACAAGGACAAGGACAAGAACAAGGGTAAGAAAGGGGGAAGGAAGAAGGGCATCAACGACGTTGAGGCCGAGGAGAACACCCCCTCTTCCACAACCGACGCCCCCTAGCGGAGCCCCTGCAGCCAAGGGCCCCAGCTAGGGCGGTCGCAAGATGGTGACGTGGGAAGCGCCGAACCATCCCAGTCGGGAGTCGATAAGCACAAGGGGACTGCCGCGGGCGGAAGGCCCGGTCAGGCGCCCAGTCGCGGAGGCGGGGTGAGGGCAAGTGAAGGCACGAACCCTTGCACCCGTCCGTCCTTCGCGACCAAGAATGTGTTTGATGTACTACAGGATCTATCCGAGAGTATCGGAGGATCACCCGGACCGCAGCTGGATGCTGCAGATGGGCAGTCTGAGCCCATTGTCCACGACCTGCACCAGTCGCTTGTGGAGCTTCTGGAACGGCCGGAGATCCTGAGTTTGCACGCCGTGCGCCGTGTCGGTCGCGAGCGGCAGTTGCATCTTAAGGTCCGTGCCTTATGCGGGGAAGTGGAAAAGGTTTTCGACGTGTTGGTCGACACGGGAGCTCAGGTCAGCTTGGTCAAGGCTGGCCTACTTCCACCAGAGTGTCTGACCGACAGTCGGAAACCTGTCAGGCTGAAGGTGGCGAACGGCCAGTACATGGTGGGAGGCACGAAGGAAGCGGCCATTGGGCTGCAGTTCGTGAACCATCGTGAGCTGAGCCGCCCAGACCTCGGCAAGGAAATCCTCCTGCACGGTAGCTTCTACGAGGCCGAGATGGACTGGGACATGATCGTCGGGTACGACTTCATGATGGAGACGGACTCCGGCGTTCTCCCGGCCCAGGCCTCCATGACCCTGTACCAGGACGACCAGCTCTCGTGGCTTTCGTCACCTGAGCACCATGTGGAATGCCAATGGATCCACCCCGAACGCAATCAGCTCGAAGTGGCCGCGCTGGACACTGAGCCAACTGGTCCTGCAAACCAGGAGTACGGCGTAAGGCCGGAAGTGGCGAGCCGAGATGTCGCGGACTTGGGAGCCTCGGATCTGGCCCTGGATGCGTTCTCTTCAGGAACCTCCGCCCATCTGCGGGTGTGTGAGAAGTACTGGAGCGCCCAGGACTCCGCGTGGAAGAAGCACTGGGATCCGCATCAGGGACTGATGTGGATCCATTGCCCCCGTTGGGACATTCCAAGAGCGATAGCGAAAATTCGCAAGGACCGCTCCAAGGCAGTGCTGGTTGTTCCTATGGGATGCACCGAGGAGGAAAGTACCCGACATTGGGTAGCCTCATTGACCAACATGACCTTAAACAAGGTCGTCCTACCGGCGGGAGAGAGTGTCTATCAGGACGCTAAGGGACAGCCCATGCCACCCCAGAGATGGCCAACGGAATTCCACTATGTGGATGGGGGCCTTGATCAGGCCGACGCCACGGACTTCGTGTGTGTCAACCGCATCATAGCAGAGCCCTGGCGGCAATGCTTTGCGGTTCCCCCTGTTGACATCGAAGAATCGGATTCGGAAGACCCTCTCACTGAAGAGGAGTGGGATCTGGTTCAGGGGTATATGGATCAGCCCTTTCACGACTGGGGAAACCAGCGTGAGGGCAAAGGCCAGGACAAAGCCTGGTGGAAAGTGGACTCAAACGTCTCCGGTTCCTATGACGGGAATACCTTCGTACAGAGGGTGCTGGATCACATGTCCAGCCAAGACGAGCCGCCTGGCGGTAACCCACCCACCTACGGCGATCTGTTCCGAGGCAAGACCAGAGATGGCCCTTTGGGCCAGCTGGGAAGACCACCTGAGCCGAAAGCGAGCGGAGTAGCTACCCCTCAAGTAAGCTCCGTGGTTCAAGTGCCCGGAAAAGCCAAGGCGGAGTCCGATGACTGCCCCAAGATCCAGGCGTTAAGGGCCAGGCTGAAGCAGAAGTATGGCGGGACCTTCTTCAGCGGAAAGCCTGTGTTTCCGCCACCGGTGCGTGGACCGTATGGCGAGGCCAAGATACGACTGAAGCAGGACCCCCGTGTGTATCGTCACCGGGAGTTTGCCCTCAGGGGCGAGAGGAAGGAGGCCATGGAGAAAATCCTCCGTGACTTCATCCAGAGAGGCTGGCTTGAGCCGTGCCACTCCGAATGGGCCTCTCCGTGCTTCGTCGTCCCCAAGAAGGTTGCCGGTGAGTGGCGGCTCGTGGTCGACTACCGCGGCCTGAACGCCCAAACGCAGCACGACAGCTATACGCTGCCCCTCATTGAGGACATGCTGCAAAAGCAACACCGGCGGAGGATCTTCACGGTGATTGACCTGAAACATGGTTATCATCAGATGCCTCTCGCCGAAGAGTCCCGTGCCTGCACAGCCATGAGCACTCCGCTTGGACCTCTCCAGTGGAAGGTGATGCCCATGGGCGTTACCAACGGCAATGCGGCTTTTCAGCCGATGCTGGAGAACCTGCTTGAGCCGGTGCGCGACTGTGCGGACCCCTTCGTGGACGACGTGATCATCGCGTCCGGGGACCCCAGTATGAGCTACGAGGAGCTCCTGGAGGCACACGAGAGGGACGTCACTCGAGTGCTGGACCTTCTGGTTCGGCACAAACTCACGGGCAGCAGTGACAAGGCCACCATTGCGGTAAGCGAGGTGGTCTTCGCTGGCCACGTAGTCGGGAACGGGCAGCGAAAGCCCATACCTGGCAAGGTGGCTGCGATTGAGCACTGGGAAAAGCCAAAGACGGTCTCTGAGCTACGGGCGTACTTGGGGTTCTGCAACTACTACTCGGGGTATATCAAAATGTATGCCGAGTATGCAGCCCCCATGACGACCATGCTCAAGGGCAACCGAGAGGAGACCAAGAGGGGGTCCAAGAAGGCTCTGGTCTGGACAGCTGAGTCCGACCGTGCCTTTGAGGGGATGAAGCAGGCGCTGCTATCCGCAGTGGGTCTGCACCTCGTGGATCCCGACCGAGGGTTCGTCCTGCGCACCGACGCTTCCGACTACGCCATTGGCGCTGTGTTGGAGCAAGTGCTTGACGATGGGAGGCACGTGCCCGTGGCCTTCTGGAGCCGAGTCCTGGCGGAAGGCCAGAGACGGACGTGGACGCCCCGTGAAAAGGAGGCGTATGCCATCGTCATGGCTCTCAGGAAATGGGCTGGGTACATAGCCCTCCATCCCGTCACCGTCTGCACCGACCATCAGAGTCTGCAGTCGTGGCACAAGGAGCACGTGGACACCCCCTCAGGTCCCGCCTTCCGACGGGCAAGATGGCACGAGACCTTGGCCAAGTTCGACCTTACGGTTGTTTACATTCCTGGAAAGGATAACACCGTGGCGGACTGTCTCAGTAGGTGGGCCTATCCCGCCAGCAAGGGCATGCAGGACATCTCTGCCCATGGCGATGAGGCTGAGACCGCTGAAGCCAAGAGGATCATTGAGATGGAGCGCCTGATGGAGGAGGAGGGTGCAAAATGCTTCGTCGTCATGGCTGCGGATGCCCCCCTCGCAACGAGGGTGAGCAGAGCGGTCAGAGTACTCGCCCCTGAGGGAGCTGACTCCGACAAGCACCTCTTCCCGGAGTCTTGCCTCCAGGACGACTGGACCGACGACTACGCCAAGTCTGAGGCCTTTGCGGCCGAGTATAGGGCTGTGACCGACCCTGACGACGGGCAGAAGTGGCCAAAGGGGCTGACCGAGGAAGATGGCAAGCTCTACCGGAATGGTAAGCTGCTAGTCCCAGAGTCCCGGGTGCTCGAGCTGTGTGAAGCTTGGCACCACCACATGCTGCACCCAGGGGTCAAGAAGCAAGCTCTTGACATGCAGCGTCGGTTCGAGATCGACCATATCGTTCTCTACACCGCCATCAAGAAGGTCAGGAAGGGTTGCTCGGTCTGTCAGGCCTGCAATCCCGATAACCGGAACGTCAAGGGGGAACCCCAATGGACCCCGGTTCCTGACCAGCCCATGGAGAGCGTGGCCATGGACGTCTTCTCCATGCCCGAAGTGCACATTGGCAAGGAGACCTTCGACTGTGTGGTTCTCTGTGTGGACCGCCACAGCGGCTACGTTGTAGCCGTTCCGGCACGCAAAAAGGGGTTGCTTGCCAAGGAAGTGGCAGTCATGATGATTCGTCATTGGCTGACCGTCTTTGACATCCCCCGCACCATTTGCAGTGACCGAGGGCCCCAGTTTACTGGTGGCTGGTTCAAGGCTATGTGTTCCCTCATGGGGATACGTCATGCCAAGAGCGTCGCCTATCTCAGCCGGTCTAACGGCCGTGCTGAAGTGGCTGGACGGCAGCTGTTCGAGAAGCTGCGCAAAATCCACATCACCAATCCACGTCGGAACTGGTTTGAGGAGATGTGGCCTGCTCTGAAGGCCCATCATGACACCCCCACTCCGGGCGGTTTGTCCCCTCACCAGATTCTGTTCGGCAGGGACCCCCTGGGTAGGGGACTTCCCTTGTCTGGTGATGGCATGGCTATGGATGCCAAGGAATTCTTCGCGCGGCAAGAGCAAACGGCGCGGGACATCCGCCAGCAGCTTGAGAAGGAGCATGCTGAGCGTCAGAAGTCCGCCCGAAGCTCGACAGCGCAGAAGTTCAGGGTGGGAGACCCGGTGTGGGTGATCAGACCCCGCCCTATGGGCACCCACCGCACCAAGACCTGGTTCACACCCGGCGAGGTGGTCCGCAGGATTGGTGAGGACACCTACCGCATCAAGGTGGGTCACGGACAGTTCCAGGAGCGCCACGAGAGTCAACTCCGTGTGCGGGAACCCGACCTCCGTGGCCGACATGTGTCCCTGGACTACGCCAAACATGAGGCCGATTCGGACGACGACTATGCTGAGCAGGACGACTATACTGTCGAGAAGATCCTGGCTCAGCGTCCGAAGGCCTCGGCACCCGGAGGTCTGGAGTTCAAGGTTCGTTGGCGAGGCTATGGGCCGTCCCACGACACCTGGGAACCCGTCTCCTCGTTTGTGCCGCGGGTCAATACTCCCTTCATGGAGTACATCCGCAAGCACAAGACCAAGATCCACGTTTCGGACTTGGCAGCACTCACCCGGGCGATTGCAGCCAGGGGTGCCTGATCAGCGCCCCGAGCTCTCCCCTGATGTGCTTTGAGGCGCTTGTGAGGCCGACGGATCGTCCCTTACTTGCTTGCTCTCTTCCATCTTTCGGTGACAGAGTGGCCATATACCCCCCCCTGCTGAATCCAGAGGAGGATGGCCCCTCTCTTCTTCTATTCGTCACTCACCCCCCTGCTGAATCCTCGGGAAACCAGGTAGGGTGCTGACCTTCATAATTCTGAGCTCTTGGGGCCTTGAAGCCCATACGACGTTGCGCAACGGATGCCGCTGTCATGGGCATTGCGATTTTTGAGTGTGTGGTCTGGTTCCATGGCATTTGCGGAATCCAGACCAGTCGACGTGTGTCTCGAGCCTATATATGGCCTGAACTCAGGCGTTATCCTGTCCACCCTCCTGCATTTGCCTTATCCTAACCAGGGCGTGGTTTGGCACTCTGTCCAGAGTGTGTTTACACGACTGTTTACCCGATTATTGTTTACTTCTTCTGCCCTCCAGGATATGTGCATCTGTATGTTGCTGTCTTCAGCCCGTCACCGGAGTGTGGACTGTTTTTCCCCTCCGAAGGGATGCGAATCGTATACAAAGGCGCCTTGAGTCGCCGTGTACATGTTCATACAGCCTGGTCCAGCCTGGACCAGTACCGGAATACAGATTCTACTGTTTGAGTGCCTGTAGTACCGTGTTGCCCTATTCGCTGTGATGTGTGGAGATCCTGATGGCGCCAGGCGGGAAGCCCAGTTGCCTGACTACACTCCCAGCGGTCCGCCACTGTCAGTCCCAGTGTGAGCCTACCGATTCGCAGATGCACTTGCATTCGGATGGCGGCCTCCGGTGCTCCTGACCTCGGTCAGTCTGCCTGGGAAACTGGTGGTTTGAGGAGTCGACGCCTCCGCCCACACTGCATGAGGACTCCCTCATGTATGGCCTTCGTGGCAGTAGGGCGAGGGAAAAGACGGCCTTGATGCCCGATCCCTTAAGGAGGAGTTTCCTTAAGATCTGGGGTTCTTAAGGAGTTCGACTATGGCACTCTGGACTCGCGTCGTATGGATATGGACATGGTGCGCCCGAGGAAGGACCCGTGGGGACTCTCCCCAGTCGGCGGGCCTTGGGAAGCTTGGGGTAGCCTGATGGATCTTTGTGGTCGCTCTCGACCTGTGGGACCACCTCGGTCGTCGTGTGTCGCCTATGTTGGCCGTGTATGCCTCCGCCACTGTGGTGGTGACCGTAGCAGCCGGCACCCGGTGCGCCTGGTATGGGTTAACGGGTCCTTTGGATGCCGAACAATCGCCGCCAGGACCCGGGACTTGATACTTGATACTATACATGTGCTACGAGCTTATACAACGTCATACCTATCTTACTGTGACTTACTGAAGTGAGGATGTGACAACCCCCCCCCTCAGGGGATGGTCCTGGGTACCCGCTGCCATGCGTGGGTGTTATCGAGCCCCCCCCAGGGTTTGCTCTAAGGAGGGGGGTGAAGCGGTACCCAGAACCCCATGGCCAGGTTACGGCATACAACCGGTCTTAGGTCCAGTAACCCCATGTACGGCGTGTTCCGTGCCGTAAAGCCCCGCATCGGCAACCGATGCACCGCCAGCGGAGATTTGTATATCAGAACATCAGGAATCAACAGGGTTTTATTCTCATAATGTTTCCGTCAATTTTTACGCTTCCGTTCTGATATTCACTGTTTTGACTGCTGGCGGTTGGATCGCGACTTTACCGTAACCGCCAGTTTAACTGTTTATAATGGAAATTTTAACGCAATCCGTCACGAAGGCTCCAAAGCCTTCAGGAACTGCATGGACGCTTCCGCAATTTTCACATCTTACACTCGCAACCTTAATCCGAATTTTTCAGGATGTCGAAATCGGATTTTCGACTTCGACATCCCCGCACTTGATTTGACCTCTTTCGAGTGGACCTACGTGCTTCCCTATGCACGAATCAACTTCCCTTTTATCCTGCCCTCCATTTGTCTTAAAGATACGGGCAAAACAAAGTTGATTCGTGAGGCCACTTGTGAAGGTCATATCTCGTGTTGCTTGCGAGGAATTACGATAAGGAAACGTGGGATGTATTCACAATACTCCCGACGTAATTTAGGAAGCATTATATGCCTTGCGTTTCCACACGTGCGCGCTAGTGTAATGGATCATGGTCAAGAGGGTAGAGTTTGCGTTATAACTCTTTGGCCATGACATTGCGTGCGTTAAGATAACTTTCGAGTGTAGCGCGCAAGTGTTGGTGTTGCATAGGAACTCTCCTTGAGTTCCTATGAGCGATTGACACAAAGTTATGCCCTTGGAGGGGCATGACATATCGTGGTGGGAGCTACCTTTTTGGGCAATATGTGGTATGTGCCATGTGTTGTGTTGCGTGCCCATTTGGCGGGTCCTTTGCTCCAAGCCGAACCCGCCAATGGACCTCATATTGTGTAAGCCCCTTCTCCATACTCCCCACGATTAATTGTAAGCCTAACCTTCGTGAAGGGAAGCTTGTGTGGCGATCCCAAAGCGATGCGTTGGGAGCAAGGTGTGTGTTTTGCAATTTTCCATATTTTCATGTGCCCACTTGGGAAGTAGCGCTCGTAACCTTTCAAGGCGCCCCAAGTGGAGCACATATGTGGGATCGAAGGTCATTGGTGTCAAGTCATTGTGTGTAGAAGGATTAAGTGATTGCACGATCCAAGCCGAAGATATTATAATATAATTATGCACCTTTCAAGGCACTTTTGTGTGTGCTTGTGCCAATTTTGCCATTTTTGGCTCGTCATGATGTCAAGTGGCGACCGTGTATCTCAACGTTGCGCTCAATTGACATCATGACCCAAGTATGTTATGAGGGTACATACTTCGGTAGCCAACATATCTTGGACCCGGCGAATAACTCCTCTTAGGCTTGGCATACCGTGGCCGCCATGTTGGCGATTTGGGACTATCCCAAATCATGGGCTCACTTGGCGACCCTGCCATTCCCAATATCGGAGGAGTTGGGCGACGCCCGAAAGATATGTTGGACCAATATGGCTTGATACCAATCCTATGGCACACTCCGGTCCGAGTCCGGCATGTGCCTCATGTGCCCCAACCATGAGTGTGCGCATTTTTGGCCATTTTGAGCAATTTTCCACTTTTGCTGCCCGCCGTGCACTATGTTCTAACCCTCGTGCCTGCCGGACGCATGGACCAATGGACCATATATGACATGGGTGTTATGGGTAATGGTCCCCATGGTCTACACACTACGTGGGCGAAGCGGAGCCACCTTCGTTAAGGCGCTAGCCCAAGGTGAGTGTGGGCAATTTTGCCATTTTGGCATTTGTGGACCCAATTGGGATCGTCACCACGCCATTTGGCATGGAGATCTTTGAGGGCCAAATGCATGGGAGTCTTCGTTGGACTCCCGGTGGATCGCGTATGGAATGACGGATCCGATCTCCAAGCTGGCGTGGAGATATACTATTGGGAGCACACCGAATTTTGGCTCATTTCAAGCAGCCAAAATGACCCAATTTTGGGACCCCAATTTCCCCCTTCCGTGTGGTCAATTGGCGGCCCCATTTCTCTAAGCCCATACAGAGCCCGGACCTAAATCCAAGTTGTACACTCAGATATAAGTCCTAGGTCCTGCCTCCTACCCTGTGAGCCATTGGCCTTACCTTGGCCGGGCGAGCCACGCGTGGGAATGACGCCAATTTTGGTGATTTTGGCATCATGACCGCACATGACTCATCCGTGTTGCCCTGATGCCGGGACCTCAGAGGGAACCAGGTTGGGTGAGGGCTCCAGGGAGTTCGTACTCGAAGTGCAAAGGGTCAGTTGCCTCGTCCCTACCTCTGGCGGGTCCGGACGAGGGGTCAATTTTGGGAATTTTGGAGCTAATATCAGTTTGGGCTGAAACAGCCCATTTTCAGCTACCAACTCCTGAGGGATTATGGCGGGGCCATATCTCTGGCTCAGAGAGGAGTTGGGACCTGCCGTTAAGGGAGCATAGGGAGCCACTGTCGGTTGGCCTGGAGCCCCTTGGTTCCCAGGAACTCGCCTGTGGCTGGGCGGTACACCTCTCCCATTGGCAGGGTTTCAGGGTCCGGACTGAGCAGGGCATGGGTTGTGTTTGAGCCCCCGCCCCCACCAGTCACTGAGAGGGTCGGACCTGGGATTGGGATATGAGTTGGGACTGAGTGTCTATTGTCCTGTAATGCCCTTACCCCAGTCCAGTCCTAACCCCATGTGTACATATCCTGATGTGTTGTTGTACATACTTTTGTTCCCTCTTTGCAGAGTGGCAAAGATTCGGAAACGCTTTGTCACATGACATGAGCGCATTGATGCCCCTGTGAGCGTAGTGCTTTGCCTGCCTGCTCACTTGCGCGTGTCCCGCAGCGTCCCGTGGCCGGCCCCCCACGGGAACGCGTCAATAACACACCAAAAAACTGCCAATTCACACCATATTGGCCATATATCAAATATATGCTCAAAATTGAAGTTACCACTTATCCGAAGGCTCAAAGCATGCATGGAATCGAAGTCTAGTATTCATGGAGGATAGAGACCAAAGGTCAATGCCCATGTACATCCCCACCTTACCCTCGAAACCCCTTTGGATATGGGCGCCACGCACTGCCCAAGTCAGCCCCTGGTCTTGAGACCAATTCTTGTAATCCTTCGTGCGCCAAGCCAAATGGAGTACGCGATCCGGCATATGGTGGTGTTCAACTCCAAAGCATTTGCCAACATATGAACAACATACCATGGCTCGACTCCCCATAGGCTCCTTGCTGTTTGCCAACCAGGTAAGTACACAAAACGCAAAAATGAGCAAAAATTGAGGTCAAAAACATGAAAATATGTCCAAATACAAAGTTGTCATGATAGTATATCTCTATGCTCACCCATGATATCCGCGCATGTTTCAATATACGAATGATTGGAACCATTTGCGAACAATTCCCCCACTTGGATCCCCAATCGGGCGCATTGAGATACCTTCGCCACTCATATCTACATGCCCCATGAAAATGGGAGTGCACTCATGGATCTCTTTGCCAAACATACCATGAGCAATACATACGCGGTAGACTTAGTCTAGCGCTTTGAATTCCACAATTGGCACATGGGCAAAGCCCTTGTCACGTGTGGCTCCCCATCTCTTCGGCCATACGAAGATATATAACATGGGCGTGAGCATATCAAGACATATACTACCTATATCACACATATCCCTTAAAATTGGCTCCCACCATGGTATGCCATGCCCCTCCATGGTCATAACTTTGGGTACAATGGACGTGGCAACCGAAGGAAAGATGCTATGCCACCGCAAGACTCATGCGCTACACTCGAAAGTCATAATATCAAGTCCGGACACATGGTCAACAAGTTATAAACAAGTTTCTACCATGTTGACCATGATCCTATGATACAACGAGTGTGTGTGCCGACTTAAGGTGTTGGATCCTACTAAAAATAAGTTGAGACTAAGGCGCTTGCAACGCAACCTTTCTTATTCTCTTTCCTCACACTGGCGCGTAGATATGGCCCTGCAAAGTGGTCCCACGATTCACTTTTGTTTCCCTTATATCTCCAAGTCAAATGGGTGGCAAGTACAAGGGAAACCTGATTCGGGCATAGGGAAAAGAGTATGACCACTCGAAGAAGACCAAATCAAGTGCGGTGATGTCGAAGTCGAAAATCCGGTTTCGACATCGCGAAAAATTCAGATTAAAATTTCGAGTGCATATTTAGAAAATTGCGGAAGCAACGAACCCTTTAGTGATGAAATCTGACCCTTCATCGGGGTTTCCGCCAAAATATCTGGAAATAACAGTTAACCAATCGGTTACCGCAAAATCGCGAGCCAACTGACAGTCGCCGATACATTGACCATCAGAACGGAAGGCGGAAAAATTACGGAAACATTATGATAAAAAAACCCTGTTGATTCCTGATATTCTGATATATGAATCTCAGCTGGCGGCGCCTCGGTACTGAATATGGCCGCTCATAGCGGAAATGGCCAAACCTATCACACTATCACATCGGGTTAGGTCAGGTGGATGGTAGAGTATGATATCAGCCAATGGCGGCTTGCCGGCACATAGATACACACCCCAAGTGACCCAAAGATGGCCACGGGGGTCTGAACCGGCTTCACCCCCCTTCTCAGAGCGTTGTTACCGCTCGGAAGTCATTGAAGAGAGGACGGGAGGACTCCAATGGGCTCCAACCCCCCCCCATGTCCCAAGGACACATGGAGGCCCCACACAGGTCGTAGGCGTCCCCCACGCCCCAAGGGAGGGGTGAGGACACTCATAATCGGTGCCCTACGCCATATCCGGTCTCCTCTTGATCTACAACATGGACCAAGGGGATCAAAGATAGAGAAACGTCGTCGGTCGACCTAAATAAGTATACCACAATGAAATATATATGTGGAGATCGAGTGAAGGGGGTAGATGGCCAATCAAGGCCCAAAAATCCCCGGATGAACGCCCTCACCCGTCTCCCAAGCACAGAAACAAACAAAAATGCCAAAAGGACCCATTACAGTGCTACAGCAGCAACCAAATGGACCAACACGTCCTTGACATTCAAAGAAATATTCTTTTTCTTCGGATAGTCCATCCAGACCGTGGTATACCTCGGCACAAAACTGCTCGGAGGCTCCCACGAATCCCTGGATGCGGCGAATCCCTTCCAACGGACTTTATAAAGCCTCCCCGCAGGCGTCCCCGGGTCCGGCTTGTCCGCCAGGATCTTCTCAGCGGTGAAGTCGTCGTCCTCACCCTCGTCGTCCGAGTCCACATCGCCGGCCGTGAACTCGAAGGTGACGGGACGTCCGCTGGGGTCTGGTGCTCGGGGACGAAGCTGGGTATGGTCGCGGTCCAGGATCTTGTTATCCCCCACACGAACCGCATACACATCCTGCCCGACCTTCCGCACGATTACCCCCGGCACATACCAAGATGCCTGCCGATGCCTGGACAGGACATCCTTGTGGTGCCGCTCCACCCACACGGTGTCTTGGAGAGCATACTTCTGGACCTTTCCCTGCTTGAAGTACTTGGCCCTCTTGTCATGCTCATCCTGAAGTGCCTTGCACACCTTGGCCGCCGTGTCGTCCGCCTCAGCCATCATAGCGTTCGCATCCCGGGCCACTTTGCCATGGTTCAACCACGGGAGAGTGCGTGACACTCGATCCCGTAGGAACAGGATACGATGGGGCGACAGTCCAGTGGGTCCCGGAAGGTCGTGATACGCTTGGAGTACTCTCCACAGCGAATTATACCAATTCCGGCCCGGCTCGTCGATGTGCAGCTGGCGGAACTTCTCGAACATCTGCCGCCCGGCCACCTCAGCTCGGCCATTCGACCGGCTGTGGTACGCCACGGTCTTGGCGTGCCGAATACCGATGTGCTTGCACATCGTCTTGAACCACGTCCCCACAAACTGACTGCCCCGATCGCTGCAGATGACAGCCGGGACATCAAAAATCGTCAGCCAATGCCTGATCATGGCATTAGCGACGGTCTTGGCCTGCAGCCCCACTCCATGCTTGTCCTTCTTGTCCTTCTTCTTGGACTTCTTGCCAGGGACCGCCACGATATACCCACTGTGCCTATCCACCGCCAGGATGACACAGTCGTAGGTCTCTCCTTCCACGGTGACCTCAGGCATGGCAAATACATCCATGGCCACGGACCGCATAGGGGCCTGCGGTATAGCCGTGTACACCTGGTTGCCCGCCGTGAAGTGGTTGGGGCTCTTCGTGGCCCGACACACGGCGCAGTCGCTGCAGTACTTGTCCAGGATGGCGTAGTACCCCGGTGGGAACTTGAAGCGCCACTCCAGGTCCTGCTGCATCTTGTCCCGACCAGGATGCATGAGCTGGGCGTTGTGCCAGTGGTCAATGAGCTCCTCCACTCGGTTCTCAGGGACCAGTAGCTTGTCCTTGAGGAACAGTTTGTCCCCATCCTCGGTCAAGCCCTCAGGCCACTCGTCGTCTGACGGGGCGCTCACGGCATTCCAGTACTTGCTCCAGTGCTCGGATGCCGCGTAGTCATCCAACCAGTCCTCTGTGAGCACCGACCTGACTAGCTCTACAGGGGCCACCATCCATTGCTCGAGGGTTTCCTCTCGAATAGCTTGGACGCGGGCACCCCGGGACTTGGCCAGGTCCGTACGGTTTGCCATCACCACAAAGCACTTGACCCCCTCTTGCTCCATGCCCTTCTCCATCTCAATGATGCGCTTGGCCTCCTCGGTCTCCTCAGCGTCACCATGGCTGGATATGTCCATCCACGCCTTCCCCGCGGGGTAGGCCCAGCGACTGAGGCAATCTGCCACAGTGTTGTCCTTCCCCGGGACGTACACGACGCTGAGGTCGAACTTGGCGAACGTCTCGTGCCATCGGGCCCTCCTAGCCGCTGGTCCTGAGGGGGTGTGGACATGCTCCTTCTGCCAGCTCTGTAGGGACTGGTGGTCCGTGCAAACCACCACCGGCTGCAGTCCGATGTGGCCAGACCACTTCCTGAGCGCAAATACAATGGCGTATGTCTCCTTCTCCCTCGCGGTCCATGTTTGGCGTTGGCCCTCGGCCAGGATCCTGCTCCAAAACGCCACGGGAACATGAGTCCCGTCGTCCCGGACTTGCTCGAGGACTGCCCCCACGGCATAGTCCGAGGCGTCTGTCCGTAGCACGAATCCCTTGTCCGGGTCCACCAGGAACAGCCCCAACTGCCCCAGGAGTCGCTCCTTCAGGCGGTTGAACGCATCCTCAGCCTCAGGGGTCCAGGCAAGCTTCTTCTTGCTCCCCTTCCGGCCATCGAACTTGCCCACCTGCAGCATCTTGTGCAGCGGCCCTGAGAGTTCTGCATACATCCGGACATAGCCCGAATAGTAATTGCAGAACCCCATGAAGAACCGGAGTTCGCTGATGGTCTGGGGCTTCTCCCAGTGGTGCAGGGACGCCAGCTTCCCAGGCATGGGACGGCGTTGCCCGTGACCAACCACGTGACCCGCGAACTCCACTTCCTTCACAAAGAGTGAGGCTTTGGTGGGCTTGCACACCATGTTGTGCTTCTCCAACTCGCTGAGCACTCGGCGCAGATCCTTCTCATGCGCTTCGATGAGCTCGTCCTCAGTCATGTCCTCCGTGCCGGACCCGATGATGATGTCATCCACAAAGGGGTCGGCACAATCCCGGACTGGACCGAGTAGGTCCTCCATCATGCGCTGGAAAGCGGCGTTGCGATTCTTGGCGCCCATGGGCACCACTTTCCACTGCATGGGCCCCAGCGGCGTCGACATCGCTGTGCAGGGCCTGGAGTCCGGGTGTAGCGGCATCTGGTGATAACCGTGTTTCAGGTCCAACACCGTGAAAATCCGCTTTTTTTGTTGTTTTTGGAGGATGGAGCCGATCAGGGGAAGCGAGTACGAGTCGTGCTCGGTCTGCTCGTTCAAACCTCTGTAATCAACCACCAACCTCCACTCGCCCTTCTCCTACTTGGGCACGATGAAGGCTGGGCTGGCCCACTCACTGTCGGAGGGTTTGATCCATCCCCGCTCAATGAACTCGGCCAACAGCTTCTTCATGGCCTCGGCCCGATCGCCCTGAAGTTGGTACTCCCGATGACGATAGATCTTGGGGTTCGGCTTCAGCTTGATCCTCGCTGTGCCAAACGTCCCACGATCTGGAGGGTTCTTGTTGGCGACGCCACTGAATAGCCGCGGATAGGCATTGATCAGCCTCTCCTTCAGCTCGGCGACCTTCGGGTTCTCCTGGGCCTCTTCAGCCGCTTGCTTCGGTATCGATACAACCGAACGCACTGCGGTATAGGCCTCTTCTGGGTCCGAATCCGACTTCTCCTCGTCCGATACGCCGTCTTCATCGTCGTGGGGTGCACTTCCCACCGATAATCTTCGGAAATTTGCGGCGTCGGGCTGGTTACTGTCGCTTTTGGCCCCCATTCTTGGAAAATCCCACGTCGCGGGTCCGACCCAACCGGACCATCGTATTGGTCCGCCATGTGATCCATGATCCTCGCCACAAACTCATCCTTCTCGTACTTGCCGGTGACCAACATCTTGTCATCCCACCAATGCGGAGATGTGACCATGGCCCGCCTCTTCTTGGCTGCCACACGGTCGTGCATCCCCATCCGCATGTAGTTGACGACGTCGTCGATCTCGGCGTGGGACAGGACGTCAATGCCATCAATTGGCTGATCCGTCCCCTCCTTGGGCTCAAACATGACCTTCATGGGCACCGCCTCCACCCTACGGATGAATGCTTCATCACCCGTGCGCTGGGCTTGCGCCCCATCTACCAGGAAAGCCTTGGTACCGCACGCTTGACTAGGGAAGGGCATTGATACACCCTTGGCGTCGATGAGCAGCTCCTCCTCTGGCCCGAATGACATCTCGTTCAGGGTGATGGAGTCCAGCGTCGACTTGAGACCTTCCAGCGGACATGGGGTGGATACTATGCCGGTTATGACCAGGATCCCCTTCGCCCTATCCGCGACGATCTTCTCCACCGTACGTCTGGTATTGTCCAGGGAGCCATGCCAATACATGGGCCCCCACTCCTTCAAACCCCAATGCCTGTGCCAGGCTGAGTCTCCTCGATGCCAATGCCTCCTACACTTCCGCAAAAGTGGGGCATCCCGGGAAGCGAAGACGTCCGTCTCGGGCGCTTCGGCTCCCAGCGTCTGGATCATCTTGGCATACACCTGCGGCGCCATTCCATACTCCGTGGGCTGAACTCCACGGTCTCCTCTGGACTTGGCACCCACAGCTTGCACCGCTTGGACGATCCGATCCTCTTCCTCAGCATTCCATTGGGATGATCCGCATGCATAGTCCGTGGACAGCCATGTGAGGCATTCATCATCCTCCCGGACCAGCGTTGCACAATGGGGAAGGGCTCCAATGGCGTTTGCCACCATGAAGTCATACCCCATGATCATATCCCAATCTGTAATGTCGGCCACATAGAAGTTCCCGGATAGAATGCTTCTCTTCGCCAGATCAAGGCGGTTCAAGCGTTCATGTTCCCAGAATTCCATACTGATAGTGGCCTCATGGGTGCCCCCACCCATGATCTCTCCGTTGGCGACCTTCAGGCGGACCGGTCTCCGGCTGGGCTGCAGGAGTTCCTCCTTGAACAACCCTCTCCGGACCAGGCTCACCTGGGCACCCGTATCCACCAACACATCCACCACCTTCTCCTCTCGTCCGCGTCGTACTCACACTTTCAAGTGCAACTGCCGCTCGCCACCATGAGGCGTATGGACGACTCTCAGGGCATGCAACTCTAGCACGTCCGGGTGCATCAGGACTTCAAGGGTATGGTCCCGGATGGTGTAGATCTTGGGCTGGTCCTGCCCATCCACGGGGCTCTCCGTGGTCGCTCCTTCCTTCTTGCCATGTCCCGTACCCACATGTACCTCCCTTGGCAGGGCACTCCAGGGGTTGGGAGTGGCGAAACTCAGTGGTTTTGGCTCTTTGGGAGCCTTCTTCGGCACCCGATGTGCCTTCGCTTTCTCTGGGATTCCACTGATTTCCGGAGGAGAGACCTCCGAGGTCCCACTCCCGTGGGGGCTCCTCTAGACTTGACTTCCCGCAGCCCCTTCCGGCTGCGATCCGCCAGGACTTTGTCCACCACGTTGCTGGGCTTTGAATTCCTCCAACGTCCTCAACATGTCCTCAGCAACCTCCTCGATCGACCTCACTCGTCGGTCTTGGCCAGGTCCACCACCATAGCCTCTTCCTCCGCCTTTTCCTTGGCCTTTGCCTTGGCCTTTTCCCCCGTCTCCGCCCTTCGCCTTCCAATCGGAAATCCGCTGCTCCTTGGGCTTCTTCTCGGGGTGGGCGGCGAAGTAGGCCTTCTTGTCCGCCTCATACACCTTGCACTGAGGGTGGTCGTGTGCATGGTGGTTTCCTTGCCATAACAGACCCAGCACCCGTCGTGCTGAGACCTGTACTCCCGGAACGAGAGCGGTGGGTTTCCGATCCTCCTTCGCTCATTGCCCTTCTTGGGTCCCACCCGGCTCCATCTGGACCGATCCTGCCCATGGTCCCTCACGTTGTGCGCCACAAACGCGAAGAAATGGGCCTCCTCGTGATCCTCCCGGGACCAGGTCCAGTGGTCTTGGCCACTTCCACTACCATCCTCCGCGGAGTTGGCCTTGTCCTCCTGGATCTCCCGATGATGGCGGTCTTCTCGGTGGCCTCGTTGTCCATGACCATGTCGATCCTGCACATGGGCCTCGTTCTTTGCATTGAGCTTCAGCTCCACCGTGATGTACTTAACGATCTCGTCCAGGCTCATGCGGGCGAAGATGACCTGCATCCTCAGCGGCTCCCCGCGCCTCCACTCCACGTTGTTGAGGCGCAGCAACCTTTGCCCCATGGTGTCTCCAAATACCTCCACGTACACGGCGTTCTTCAGTCCCAACATCCGGTTGGGCTCGCCCAGGTTCCTCCTGAAGAACTCCATGATACCCGAATGGGTATCCTCCGCCGCCATGATCCTCACCGCCACGCGCTTCTTCGCTCTCTTCTTTTCCTCGTCCTCCACTCTCCTCTTCCAGTTGCCGGGGGGGGGCGTCCTTCAGCAGGTGGCGGATCTCGCTGGCCTCATTCCAGTCGTCCACCAGCTTGAGGCATCTTCGGTACTTTCGCAGGTACCGGTTCCACTCCCGGACCCGCAACTCACCGCGGTCCAGCGGCAGCGGGATGGACCACAAGTCCTCCAGCTTCTGGTTCGGAGCGTCCACCCGCTCCTCATCCTCCAACCACTGGAGGCAGGCCTGCTCCGTACGGATCAGTCCTTCCCGGATCTGATCCCGCAGCTCCTCCTTCAGGTCCTGCGCCAGCCGGTGTGGGAATGTCCGGCATACCCACTTGTCCCGCGGCGCTCCCCGCATCTCACCGACGACCTCCTCGGCAAAGTCCTCCCAATCCAGGATGAAGTCATCCAGGTTGGAGGGGTTGCCATCGTAGTAGGGGATTTTGATTCCCGTGACGTCGTCAATCCTGATGGCGTCTCCGACGTCCCCAGCCACCACTCCACCGAGACGAATACCACCTGTGGCCGGGGGCTGTGAGTACACTCCCCGTACATCCCTCTCCTCCATGGAGTGCGGTCCACTTGGGCCTGAACCCATGGGGTTTGGAATGCGGGAAGGACTTGCTCCGTAGGCCGTCCATATCCCCGTATTGGGGTCCTTCGCCCACAGGTTTCCGCCTGGATGACCTCGACCTTGTCCGTCGGCGCTTCCCATGGTTCGCCCCTGCATGGTCTGGCTCTGGATCTCCTCTTCCGCATAAACTGCATGGGCAGTCGTCGTGATGGGTAGATCCTGGGCGGCATGGGACATCTGTACCGTTAGGCTCCTCGGGTCCGTGGTTACGTGCCCTTCCCGCATGGACCCAGCCGGTGCCGTGTGTTCCCCGAGCATTGTGGATTCGCTGAACATGGGAACAAACGGCAGCGCATCCGGGTCAACACGCGGAGGCGCGTAGGGTGCCTCTGCAGGGCCGCCCATGGGTTTATCCATGGCGCTCCTGAGGGTCTTAACCCACTCCACCAGCTCTGCCGCGGCCGGCTTTGCCGGGAGCTCCGGACCCGAGGCGAGGGGCTGTAGCTCCTCTAGCCTTTTCAGGCGTCCCGACATGTCCTCCACCAGGTGGAGGAGGCTGTCCACCACTCGCTGCTGCTTCTCCAGGGCCAGCTCCAGATTCTCCCGGTACCGGTCCCGTTCCGCTCGCAGCTCCGCCATGTCTCTCTCCGCGGCCGACTGGTCATCCAGGATCCCAGCGATGTCCTCCTCTAGGCCGTCCTTCGCGTTTTCCAGGCTGTCGAGGCGATGCACGATGGCGTCCATCCCCATCTTTGGGTACTTGCCCATGAGGAAGGACACGTGCTCGCAGTGGCACGCAGCGTGCTTTCCACCTGATCCGGCGCGTCCCGCGGTTCCCGGCGCCTCGGACTCCTCCGCCATGGGTGTGTCGCCCATGCTATCCCGCGGTGGCTCCGTGTGCCGAGCCACAGGTGCCGTCCTGGATCTCGCGGGCCTCTCCAACGCCTCGGCGTCATGCTCCAGGCTGGGTTCCGGGGCCCTGTTCGCCCTTGTGGGCGGTCTGGCTGTCTCCTCCGACTCCGAAGGTTGCTCATAGGCTGTCCGATAGCCCTCGGAGTGCCCCTCGGAGTCCCACAGCCTGACCGGGCTGGGGTCCGTATCCATAGCCCCGGCGTCCACTGCCGCGGGCTTGGGTGACCCGCGCTTCCGGTAGCGCCGGGCCCATCCTCCACTGCTGCCTGAATGGCAGGTCTCCTCAGAGTCCTCCGCGGCTGAGCAGAGGTTGCATGCCTTTCGGCAGCGCCGCTCACACATGGAGACCAGGTCCTCCATGTCAATTCCTCCTCTTCCCGACCGTCGTACTTCTCTTCGGGCTTCAATTAGCGGAGTTCGCCATGCTCCTCAGCGTCTCGGCTCTTCTCTGGCTCCAATCTCCGGCGTGGTCTCCATCGAGTCCACAATACGCACCCGGGGCGTACTTGGGCAGGGCTCATAGGGGCCCAAGTCCCCGGGTCGGCGGTAGGTAGGGGCAGCAGGTAAGCCTCTGCTACCATAAAGAAGGTCCCTACCAGGACCGGCCCCCGCTGTGCCCCTTCCGCCTGTTACCCCTGCCGACTTGCTCCTGATCAACGATTGCATTTATCAAAATCCAGGGTCCAAAATCCAACAATATAGAAAATACTATCCTCCTTCAACCCTGAACAGCAACCAGATGCCACAAGTACGGCAATAACCCAATCCACAATCCCATACACGCTGCGGGCTTCCGTTCAGCACACCGGTCGTCTCAGGGTGGCGGGCATGTACAAGAATTGCACCAAGGAGGAAAGCCCTGAAATTGGCATATGAACACAAATAAGGCACAGTTGGGGCAAGAGGTAAACATACACATTCACAGCCATAACCCCCTCATTCCCTGGACTCAAGACCTTCCCTTGACTCACCAACGTATTCCCCGGAACCAGGTCGAATGAGATGGCTAAATGCCATGTGTCAAAAGTCACTACATGAACCCCAAAAATGTGTTCACTCCCAAGCCTCTAAATCCTAGCCCAATAGGGGAGGTGGCGTGTCATGGCCTAGAGTGGCATTCAGGACCATGCCCTACCCTGACATAACCTTGGTTGGACTTGGACTCGAATGGGCTTAGAGATATGCCCCATGAGTTTTAACTCATAACACACCAAAAAACTGCCAATTCACACCATATTGGCCATATATCAAATATATGCTCAAAATTGAAGTTACCACTTATCCGAAGGCTCAAAGCATGCATGGAATCGAAGTCTAGTCTTCATGGAGGATAGAGACCAAAGGTCAATGCCCATGTACATCCCCACTTTACCCTCGAAACCCCTTCAGATATGGGCGCCACGCACTGCCCAAGTCAGCCCATGGTCTTGAGACCAATTCTTGTAATCCTTCGTGCGCCAAGCCAAATGGAGTACGCGATCCGGCATATGGTGGTGTTCAACTCCAAAGCATTTGCCAACAAATGAACAACATACCATGGTTCGACTCCCCATAGGCTCCTTGCTGTTTGCCAACCAGGTAAGTACACAAAACGCAAAAATGAGCAAAAATCGAGGTCAAAAACATGAAAATATGTCCAAATACAAAGTTGTCATGATAGTATATCTCTATGCTCACCCATGATATCCGCGCATGTTTCAATATACAAATGATTGGAACCATTTGCGAACAATTCCCCCACTTGGATCCCCAATCGGGCGCATGGAGATACCTTCGCCACTCATATCTACATGCCCCATGAAAATGAGAGTGCACTCATGGATCTCTTTGCCAAACATACCATGAGCAATACATACGTGGTAGACTGAGTCTAGCGCTTTGAATTCCACAATTGGCACATGGGCAAAGCCCCTGTCACGTGTGGCTCCCCATCTCTTCGGCCATACGAAGATATATAACATGGGCGTGAGCATATCAAGACATATACTACCTATATCACACATATCCCTTAAAATTGGCTCCCACCATGGTATGCCATGCCCCTCCATGGTCATAACTTTGGGTACAATGGACGTGGGAACCGAAGGAAAGATGCTATGCCACCGCAAGACTCATGCGCTACACTCGAAAGTCATAATATCAAGTCAGGACAAATGGTCAACAAGTTATAAACAAGTTTCTACCATGTTGACCATGATCCTATGATACAACGAGTGTGTGTGCCGACTTAAGGTGTTGGAACCCACTAAAAATAAGTTGAGACTAAGGCGCTTGCAACGCAACCTTCCTTATTCTCTTTCCTCACACTCGCGCGTAGATATGGCCCTTCAAAGTGGTTCCACGATTCACTTTTGTTTCCCTTATATCTCCACGTCAAATGGGTGGCAAGAACAAGGGAAACCTGATTCGGGCATAGGGAAAAGAGTATGACCACTCGAAGAAGACCAAATCAAGTGCGGTGATGTCGAAGTCGAAAATCCGATTTCGACATCGCGAAAAATTCACATTAAAATTTCGAGTGCATATTTAGAAAATTGCGGAAGCAACGAACCCTTTAGTGATGAAATCTGACCCTTCATCGGGGTTTCCGCCAAAATATCTGGAAATAACAGTTAACCAATCGGTTACCGCAAAATCGCGAGCCAACTGACAGTCGCCGATACATTGACCATCAGAACGGAAGGCGGAAAAATTACGGAAACATTATGATAAAAAAACCCTGTTGATTCCTGATATTCTGATATATGAATCTCAGCTGGCGGCGCCTCGGTACTGAATATGGCCGCTCATAGCCGGAATGGCCAAACCTATCACACTATCACATCGGGTTAGGTCAGGTGGATGGTAGAGTATGATATCAGCCAATGGCGGCTTGCCGGCACATAGATACACACCCCAAGTGACCCAAAGATGGCCACGGGGGTCCGAACCGGCTTCAGTTCGACGGGCGTGCTTGGTGGCGAAGCGGAAGGGTTCAAACTTAAAATGGATGTCTTCATATCGGCACCCGTCAAAGGAAGAGGTGTTTAGGAGTAAGGCAACACACGGCATCGTTTGATGGCCGCTCGTGCAGAACTCGTAGGAGTCTTTGCCGTCCTTTCTGACCTTGTAGGCGTCCCGGAGTTGTGCTCCGTGAATACGTATCACGCTAGAAATGTAGGGAAGGAGTAGAAAAAGGGCGGAGGTTGAGCCTAGCATGCCAAAGGGGGCGGCAACCACTTGAGCGTCCCACGCCGGAATAACGAACCATCCCTTGAGGTCCTGATTCTCTTCTTTGGTTTTATCTAGCACAGTTCTCAATTGTTTAGCCCACCGGGTGGCAGTAGGTGGAGACTTCTTGGCTTCGGTTTGAGAGTAGTCCAACTCATACGGCTTTAGGTAGAAACGCTTGTGTTTGAACAAAAGCTTTTCAAGCTCGTTGTAGTTATTGTGCGCAACGGAAGAGACCCTGCCTCGGTCTAGAATTTCCGTGGAGTTGCTCCCAACAAAGGCGGATTGAATATCGGTGCCTTCCACATCCAGGTAAAACTCGGAGTAGTCTTGTAGGCGGCGGTAAACTTTGGGAATGAAAATGCGTTGGCGTGTGTCAAATATTTTGCCTTCAACGGAAAGCGTGTTTGTAACGGCGAATTTGAGGCTTGGTGTTTGTGAAAGAGGTGTGACGGAGAATAGTTAAATAGCGTTGAAAGGCCATCATCGGCGGCTTTGGAGCTTCCAAATAGGGTAAAATTCATGATGTTCTCGGGATGAACAAAAAGGCGGCTTGGCGTCAATTGAAAGGTTGCGAGCGTGGATCTGGACTCGGGAATAGAGGTGATGATTTGAAAACTGCGGGAAAGGCTCCAGAACTTGGACAGCCCAGGATTTTCACCAATCACCGAAAAGCCTGGACTACTGGTGGATCCATCAACAAAATGCTGAGGGTCAATCGAAAAAAAATAGACACTCAGAAAGTGATTGAACAGCCTCCCCTGAGGGGTGATGAGGGCTAGTAGCTCCTGAGCGTTGGGCGTCAGGTCCACCTGCCAGAATCCGCTCCTCTTGTCCATCTTGGTCTTGTAGCGACAGGAGGCTATCTTCTCAAGGGTAGACTCCACATTAGGAATGGACCCTGAGTGGTTCAGCGTTTTCTTGTTCAGCTCTCCGTAGTCCACTACTAGCCGTTTGGCTGTAGACCCAGGTTTAGCCACCAGGAAACAGGGGCTGCAGTGTTGGGGTTAGTCCCCGTCCTTGTACTGCAGGACTTGGCCAGCGTCGATACATTCTTGTATCTGTCGTTCAATCTCGTCGGCCTGCTCTTTAGGAGCCGGATAGGGTCTCCTCCGGATCTTGTGACCCACGAACTCGGGGTTCAGCTTGAGGTCCATCTGTACCAGCTTGTCACATGAGGCTGGGGGTTGTAGTTCCCCGAACACCTCCAGATAGGTCTTTATAAGCTTCTGCACCCGCGGGTCCAATAGTTTGATCTTGTCCTCCATGTCCTCGTCAGAGTGTAAGTTGCTTGCCCCCTGAGTAATAGACGTCGGGAGGTGGTCCTCCACCGACTCTTCGCCCGTGGTAGTATCCTTCAACCCTCGGTAGGCATATAGTAGGTCTCGTTCAACCATCTTCGGTGGACGATGGCAACATAGGCACGCTCGAGGGGGTTCACATACACATTCCTCCGAGAGTTCGTCCTCCTCTGGGGTCCTCACATGGGCACCCCACACGCTCTTCATGAGCTTAAGATCTACCTCCCTTTGCCAGGTGGTGATCTTCTGTTCGAGGTCCTCTTTCAGTTGGGATAGATCTCCCATACGTCCTTGCTTCAGTGGCCTTGAGCTGCGGGTAGGCTTAGCGTAGCATAGCGTTTTCGCCACCAACCTCCTCTTGGAGTCCACGTACTCCCTTAGCCTGGATCGGGGGTCCAGCTCTTCGTCCACGGGGTTTTCCGACCTCATGGAGAGTAGGGGTTTCAGCGGGGCGACGTACTCGGCGTTCTCCACTTCCTCCACGCATGTCTGCACGAAGAAGGCGTCATGCTCAGTTTCGCCATCTGAGTGAATAGAGCTGGGGAGCTCGGATAGTCCACACTCAGAGACTCCATCAGGAACAGGTACATGGCAGGGAGAATTGGGGGCGTTGGTGTTAATCACGACGTATTCATCTCCCCCGGGTATAGTCTCAATAGCATCTTGAGGTCGCAGCCAATCCTTCAAGTCACCCAAGGTGAGTCCATCGCTTTCTCGTTGTATAGCCTGGACCAGAGTCGAGTCCAGGTCCTCCCAGGGGATGGAGGTAAGACCTCCGTCCACCACGCTGAGCATACTTCCCCCTCTGGGCCTCCCGATGGGCGTCTTACGCCCCAGAGGCACGTAGATGGCCTCATCAGGTAACCGAACAGAGCTGATAGTCAGCCTGTCCAGGAGGGTTCGCCAGTACTCGTTGCCCCCATGGGCTCCCCAATCGGGGGAACACAGGACCATACGGGAATGTTCCAGGGCCACCTTGGTCAAGACCTTCCCCAGTTCACTGAACCTGGGGTTCCGGTAGGCCATCCCGAAAGAGGGCCAGTAAAATTTGTAATTCCAGTTTTTCCCCTTGCTGCAGTAAAGGTCCAAGACATGTTGCTTGTTGCTGGCGCACAACTCCACGCTCAGGTCTTCTCTGGAGTAACCCAACCCCTTCAGACCTTGGTCTAGGACTTCTGCCAATAGTTGATAGTCCTCAGTTTTGGAGGCCGCCATCATGTTTGAGGGCTTCTCCTTCGATAACCTCAGGTAGCTCGAGGTATACTCCGACTGCTCCAGTGGCACGGACTCTTTGCCGTTGCCGTGGTCCACGTAGAGGAGGTAGGGCGCTTGCAGCGTCAGGGATTGTATCTGGAAGTGCTGCACGAAGAAGTCAGTCCCCAGTACAAAGTCGAAGGCCTCCGTGTCCATCACATAGAACCGATGGTCGATAGTTTGGGAGCCCATAGGTACCTCCACTTCACAGCCCCTGCAGCTGTGCACCACATGTCCGTCCCCCATTCGTATAGCCGCGGTGGTCATGGTGTTCTTCAGGCTCCCACAAGGTAAAATTTTCTTGGCCACTATAGATATGGTGGCTCCAGTATCCAGTACCCCCAGGTATTCACGTACCCCTAGTCGGATACTTACCCAGAACACCAGGTCCAGGGCCCCACCGGAGTGTCCCCGTCAGAACTCCGCGGGACAGGTCACCTCGAACCCCTTGTTCCGTAATTTGCAGGCCATCCTCATGAAACGGCTTCTCTTCTTGCGTTGCCATCATCACCACCTTCATGCTCACTCTCGGCCCCTTGCTCTCGCTGGGCCTGAGTTTGCGAGCGTGTGGTAGGACCAGACTGCCCTCCAGAGTGCTCGTAGTTCCCCCCTGGATTAGGGTTGCGGTTGCCTCTGTTCTTGTCCGGGTTCTTGTTGTCCTTGTCAGGCTGGCGGTTAGCGCCTCCTCCTCGTCCACCTAGGCTCTTGTCTTGTCCTTTTCCACGTCCTTTCGACTTGCCCTTGCCGGCGTCGTTGCCGTTGCTCTTGCCACCGCCCTTGCCAGAGCCTTTGCCAGGATCCTCGCCCTTCAGCTTCGCCGACAGGCGCTGCTTGTGGTAGCACTCATCCTCGTAGTGCTTCCTCTTCCCACAGAAGGCACAGGTGATAGTACACCTGTAGTGATCCGGCAGCTTAGGCTTGGCAGCGGTGTTGGTCTCCTCCCTCTTTCCCTGGACTACGAAGGGGTCCCCCTGCTCGCAGTCGGGGGCGTGTTGCAGGTGGCCATGCTCATCTCTGACTTCACACCAGAAGGGCTCCTTGACATTGTCCATGATACGGGCGTGCTTGGGGGTAGTCCCCTGTCCAGGTCTGGGTGCTTGGTACCCTTTCCCATGGCTTCCAGAGCCTCCTCCTCCAGGACGGTAGGCGTTCAGGTGCTGGTCGCTTTCTTTCTCCAGTGCCAGCTCCAAGAGTAGCACAGACAAATCCTCGTAATTGAGGGCTCTAGCCTTGCCCTCTGCCGTTGACTGGCACTCGTCCCACAGCTCCCGAGGGAGCTTAGCCACCAACCAGAAAAGCAGGTCGTCGCTGCTGTAGGAACCGGGCGTCAGTCGTCCAGCCCGGTGATCCAGGTCAGCCAGTAGCTCGGAGACCCTGGCAGGTTTGGGGTTGTTGGGCAGCACGGGCAGGTTCTGGATCTCGGCCCTGATGGAGAGGTCGGTATCGTAGGTAGGGTACTGCGTCTCCAAGGCAACCAACACGTCGGCAAAGGTGGCGGACTGAGTCACGATCTGCTTGACCTGCTTCTCCAGGTACTTGGTCTTGCAGCACTGCAGGAGCAGATCACACTTGACTCGCCCACTAGCATGGGTTTGGCCGGTCATTCGGAGGAACCGGCCAAAATTCTCAGCAAACCCGCTGAGATCCTTGCCTGTGAACTCAGGCAAGTTCACCACGATCCTGGGGGTGGCAATTGCCTTAGCCTCCTGAGACCTGCGTCCCTCAGGGCGCCTGGTCTGTCTCTTCTTCTTCTTCTTCCGCCCACTCGGGTTCTCCGGGTCCTCAGGGTCGTCGTCCTCCGAGGGCGAAGCAGAAGTCATATACGGCGGCTCATCGTCAGAGGGGTCTCCGCCTAGGTCACTAGAGCCATAGGGCTCCACGTCAACCATAGCCCTTAGGACTGTCAGCCCCAGCCGGTCCAGCTCGGCTCTCGTGGAATTCCCCACGTGGCTGTAGGGAGGCTGGGCCGTTCTTGGTATGAAAGGGCTTCTCGGTATCACAGCAGGGGTCGGCATCCCCAGGGTGTTTGTCAACCCTGCCACCAGGTGATTGCCTTTTACTCGGTGGGGTGAAACTCCCGGGACGGTAGGTGACACTTGGGGAGGAATCAGGGGCTCCAGTTTAGCCCGAATCTCTTGAGTGAGATCACCCACAATTTTAGAGGTGGCTCCTCGGAGTGCCTCATTGATCTCCGACCGCGTCAGGGACCTGTTGGAGGATCTCCCCGATTCTCTACTCCTGCTCCCGCATGACTCAGAGCCTCTC
Source organism: Eutreptiella sp. 'Long Island Sound 2002' (assembly GCA_964036045.1). NCBI lineage: Eukaryota > Euglenozoa > Euglenophyceae > Eutreptiales > Eutreptiaceae > Eutreptiella > Eutreptiella sp. 'Long Island Sound 2002'. The sequence continues at coordinate 76,313,746 of OZ038385.1, forward strand.
CTCAGCCCACTCAGAGTTGCATACCCGGGAACATCCACATAGGCTCTCGTAGCGGGTAGAGGATGGTGATAGTCTGCCCCATACCAGCGCGGCGCAGAACTGGAGGCCACTGGCTCACTGGCAGTAGTTGCCTCTGGAAACGCAGTGGTAGATGGGTGCACACCATAGGCAGGGTAGGTAGGCATACCAGTAAAGCGTGTGCCCTCAGCCATAGGCGGGGTGGTTATGGGTGTGGATGTTGCAGCGGCTGGATCTGGAGTTGGGAGTGTGGTGGTTATAGGAGAGGGTGATGCCCGGAGGCCAGAGGCGCTTGGTGCGCCCTCGAAGGCTGACTCACTCGTCGAGTCGTGCCCATGGTCTACTCCTTCGTCTGCCATGCTTTCTCCAGCATCCTTCTCTCTCTCCCTCTTTCTCTTCACAGGGTTGGTGTCCACCTCCTCGACTGAGAGGGCCCTGAAGGCTGACTGAAGTCCCTCCAGCGAGTCATCAACCACATCCACTGGCCAATGTAAGGGCACCGAAGGTACAACGCTAGGTCCAGGTCCAGGTTCACCAGGTGCTGGCCTTGCTGGTGCCTCAGGCGCCGTCCTCGCGTCGGTGTGCTCCTTCTTTGTGTCCATATTCTCGCCCTTCTTGCTTATGACAGTACTCGGCGCACTGGATGTACGGCACGGGGTTGCTGCCGGTACGCGGAGACTGTCTGCCTCTTGCTACCAGAAGATTTTATAGTGTTTTCAGCACTGTATTTTTGATGTGCCTCTCCTGCTGCTTGCTGCTGGTGTAGGGTTTCTGCTGCTTGTTTTTGATGAGGAAAATGTTTTTTTTGTTGAAATACAACCACTCCAGGATAACCCAAGCCAGAGATAAGTAAGTAGAAGATAAACAGGATCAAAGCATGAAGGGCTGCAGTCACAAAGAGTTAGATAAAGACAACTATCAACAATAGACCACAGCAACTTACATTCAATGCAACTCAGGATGAAATATTTTACATGTTTGAGAAAAGCTGATTGGAAAATTGCCCCTTGGGCTCACACTCTTCCATGGTGCCATCTAGTGATGTGCACTCTTTGTTTTTGGGTCCCATAGGTTTTGAGGTGGCATGGCTTGTGGCGCTGAGGTCACTGCCATGTCACATGGGATAGTCCTACTTAGCTAGGCTGACTGGGTATTGAACCCAGGACCTCTCAAAAAGAGGTGCCCCAGCCCCCTAGGGTACATACCATTAGGATGGCTAAGAATTCATGGGAAAACATAGATAAATTCATAGGCTCTGCCCTCAGTATATCAGTGCCTCAGTCACCCAGGAAAAGGTGTTTTGGTGCATATAGCTTGGGGATTAAGGGGTCCACACTACATCCTGATTTGGTGTTTGGTTCTATAGGTCAAAATGTGTTATCACCCATTTTGGTTAGGCCAATACTAAGATAAAAATGAAACAGTGCTTAGAGCATCTCTAATACAACTAACGTATACCCTAAAGCATTCGAAAAGCACTTTTTCTTACTGACAAAACTAACCATGGCGTAATGTTTCATCTAGGGCTCACGTTTCGTATAACTATGCCCACACACCTGTAACATGCGTTGCCCGTCTAGTTACAGACACAACCGCCAAGCGGGCAAGTTTACTAGCCTTAAATACCTTCAAATGAAAACAACCATGAAGGCATCAGATTTCACATGTTGCTACCTCCGAAAAATTAGCTCGTCACAACCATCCTCAGAGAAAGGGAGGGTGTAGGGGTAGGGGAGTAGGGGGGGTTGATTCCGCACCCCAAGCAACGGCTCTCCTTTCGGCGCTACGCGCCTAAAGTGGGCCGGAGCTTGATGGTAGGCGTGGAGCCAGGGTGCAAAGAAAACGCGGGGAAAAGGGTGTGTTATGCCCTCGACCAACTCACAAACATGGATCGGTAAGCCCATCCCAAGGCAATGGAGGATTAGAGAAGGTCATCCCAAGAACATGGTATGAGCGGGCCCCTTGACGCGCCACGGCCCAAAGAGGCCGGTGCCTTGGGTACCCGACGCAACCAGAGGACACAAGACAATTGACAAACTGGCACGACTATGGAACTCTCCACACCTCAACGGATTGAAGATAGAGGGTAGGGGGGGGGGGGGCAAGGTGTGCACTTGCTACTTGATACGAAAAACTGGGGGCAGGGTGGCGCTGGGAGAAAACCACGATGGGACGGCCACGCCTGTGCCATCCCCGACTCCCATTGTTAATACCATTGTAGGCCATTGAACCCTGAAGAGTATGGCGGACCACCCTGGTAGAGCAATAACCTATGCCCATTTCAGCGAACAACACTACAAGGCGTCACACCCCACCATGTAGCGTCACCGACGGAAGGGGGGTGGGGGATCGGTGGATCTACTTTTTTCGCTCCCAACACCATAAGCAACCGCACAACAAATCCCCAACAAACGGCAGCACGCTGGACCCCACCATAGCACTTATCAAATTCAAATCTGTATGTCTATGTTCGGGGAATTGATGGGTGGGGGGGGGGGGTGACGTATTCCAATGGATGTAGTGACACACCACAATCGTGAGAAAAACGATGGACCACTACTCAAGGTTGGTTCCCATGCCCCCATCGGCACATCACTACGTGAGGTTCCCAGCACAATCCGCAACCAGGAATCTAATCTTGACCTTCGGTTCAACAAAAGCTTGTTTTGGGGTTCAATCCATGATTTAAGGTGGTGGTGGCGTCCTCAAAACGCACTTTGTATTGAGTAGCCACCTCCACAGACTCCCGGGCACTGCCATTGAGTTGCAAGCGACACTGCCCACGGCTTTTTCCAGTCCCCTGTACCCTCATCCCAGGGACAGGGCCAATCCAGCCCCCATTTGTTTCGCGCCCATCATCCCCTTCACGCACAACCTACCTCCCCAAACCACAAAAAATCCTCCCATCCCCTTCACCACAACGCTCTGTCTTTTTTGGACCTGAGACCTTCACCATGAGAACCAGTGCACAACAGTGACACTCAGGCAACCCCCGTCCCGTCCACCGTGGACGGACCTGTCAACCACCCCTTTTGGGGAATAAAACCACCCCCTTTGTTAAAACCAGCCCCTTCGGGGTGATAAAACCACCCCGGGGTGGTTTTATACCCCCAAAGCAACAAATGACACAACACAGCAAACAAAAGCAGTCTGAGCAATGCTGCCACAAGGGCAAGGCATGTCTGAAATCCCATCTCAGACCCTATTTGTAAAATTGTCCCCAGCCAGGTCACACATCTTACAACACATAGCAAAAAGCAATGTGAAGCAAAAAGCTGTGTGTAAAACCATATGTCGTTCCCTTACCCTCCATCACCTCTCCTACCTCCAAACCCGAAACGGAATGGGGCAAGCCCCCGCCCCTATCCCAAAGGGTGTTCTCTTTACAGCACAACATATAGACCTAAGGCAACTTGCCTTCCAGCTCCGTGGTGCTGAGTTAAGAAGGTGACAACCCCCCCCCTGCTGCCCAATGGGGCAATAAAGTCACCGAAAAGAGGGGATAAAACCACCCCAAAGGGGTGATACCCCCCCAAAAGAAAGACCCAATGGGGGGATAAAACAACCCTTTTGGAAGGATAAAACCACCCCTTTGCGGGGATAAAACCGCCCCGATGAGGAGTTAAACTCACACTCCCAAAAGGGGGGATAAAACCACCCCCAAATGGCATAAAACCACCCCAGCGGGCCAAAATGGCCAAAACGGAGGTTTGGGGTTTCATACCCACTACATGCACCTCCAAAAGCACTCCAACACGGACAGCAGCCCTAGCATGTTAAGCAGCAGCCCGGCACTCCAACAGGTACGCCAACGGGCACAGTGACAGGCTGAGCGACGGGCAAGCCAACAGGCACCTCAGCGAGAACACGACCGGCAATGCTGACATCAACGACTATGACAACAAGCACACCTCCTCGCACCCCCTCCAGCTCCCCCTGCCCACTGATTCGCAAAACTAGCGACATAGTGACCTGTACACGTGGCAATGTTCACAGGCACTCTCACGTGGACACCCACAGGCACCCTGATTAGTGGTAGAGGAGGGGAAAAAACTCCATATTAGGACAAAAAACCCCGGGGTTTTTGGTTGATGGGGGAGAAAGGTGTCCCAATCTTGGGGGGGGGGGGGGGTGTCCACCGCGGGGGGGGGGGGTTGTGCACTTGGGCTTGGGGGTCACCATTTTATCCGTAGCCCATGGTTTCCACAGGTGGCCATGTATAATCGTGGCGTTTTGTCAACCTTTCTTAGGCGCTTGAATGTGGCCAGTTGTCCATATGTTGTGCTGTACAACATCCTTGCCAAGTGTGCTGTTGGAATAACAATACATGTGTGCATATGTGCGTGTGTTCAAGCCATTTTTGAATATACCAAAGCACATTCTGGCCTTCCAGTGTCAATTGTTTTTTTTGTGCATTGCGGTTGTTCAAATTGATTGATGTCACATGGCACATTGACAGTGACTCAGCAACACATGTCCTGAGCGAATCTGCCATGACCTAATGAGCAATGATAACAAGCAACCTTCATACGAGTGGATCCATCAAGCGGCCTTGACATCGCAGAGTCAACAACCTTTTGTACACATACCTGAAGTGTGCATGGGTGGGGGGGGGGGGGGGGCTGTACGTGTCGGGATGGTTGTACCTGAGTTCAGTGGTGTTGTTGAGAACCATTTGGGTTCAAACCCCCCCCTTTTTTGAATCCCCCCTCTCCAGGTGGGCAACCATCACCTTGGCCTAGAAAGCATAGGAAATAGTCACTTTCCGGGCGTCTATTCTTTTCGATGTTTTTGATCCATCTCTCCTGGCTTCTACGTTCCAGCGAGTAATCAAAAAACCGTGGTTCAAACCTCTGCGCAATTTGCCTAGACACGTGCTTCGTAAGTCCAGATGAATGTGCTCCCAGCGGGATTGCAAGTATCTTCCATATGGCAGCAGCCAGAAGCCGCTTCCGTAATACTTTCTGGTGCAGTTTTGAAAGATCGTCAGCAGAACGCTTGTAGTTATAAAGCGCGTACCATTGGCGTCTACAGCTATTTCCCGTCATTCTGCGAGTTTGCAACACCACGAAAGAGTGGAAACATGCAACGCTGTCCATTGTACCTTCTTGCTGCACACAATTATCGCGGAGAGTACCTCGCTGCAACTTCACCACAGCGAAACACAGCCTGCTGCTTATACGCCTCCCGACAATTTTGCCAACTCTTTCCTCCTCCAGTTCCCTTACCCTCAACACTTTGCTTGTCCTTAGTAGTACGGATTGTATGGCGCGACGGCAGGCAGCCGAACTCGAGCTGGACCACCGCCAGACAAGTACCACTCTGCCGTTGTACACACAACATATGCCTCTGAGGTTCTCCCGGACTATGCCGCTACGCCGCATACCCACGAACAACATCAACGTACATCGCCAATGGATAGGTCCATAGCAGTGGAAGAATATTGGCCTTGCTCACCTAACAACTTCACGGAATAAAGCCCACCCACTTCACCGATACCAACAGTGCATGGTGCTGCACCACCTCTAGGCTAGCACGACTCTTTTATTTTTCAGTGCTCACAAACATCAATGAATTGCTTGGTTATGACGCTACCGAGAGCCACTTGGACGACCAAGGCTACAATCAACCATCGGAGGTGGAACATTTACCCGATGTTCAATTTCACTAGCTCCCAAGGCAGCAACTTTGTAGAAACAGCCATACTGATCAAAGAGCACGAAGAAGAGTTTCAATTGGAAGCCACTCAACTGCAAGCAGACATATTGCAAAGAAATCCGCGGTTGGTTGGCAATTGCTTTGCAAATCGTTGCATGCAAAGAAGCAACAACGCGCGCAGCACTCGAAAACACCGCCAAGGCTTACTTACTTACAAGGCGCCAAGAAACGCTACAACGGAAATCATTGCGTCATGAGTCCGTGCAGTCATTGCACACGCTTTATGAACTAGCCAAAGAACCGGCGCGTCGACAATGCATCATGGCTGACTTCTACACAGAGAGACGTAAGTTGATGGGTCCTGCTACTTCCCTGTCTTTTCGCAATAGACTGTTGGCATGGTTGGTCAAACAAACTGCGAACGGACAGAAGGCAAGAGAATGTCTTCCTCTGTGGCTTCAGACATCGTGCGCGCGACAGAGGTATCTTTACACTACAATCATATCCTTTCCGTTAGGATAGACATTTTGTTAAATTTGAGCATATAGCTCTTTGAGCGGTCTTTCGGGCATCACAATGAGCAACACAAGCACCGCAAAATGAACTCAACCAATACGGTGTGGCGAACCACAAGGGAAACAAGGCGGCCAGGCCTCATGCTTTCAATCCAGGCATGTCTCTAGTGACACCGGGCATTGTCATTCTGTTGCATTGCTAGGTCTAGAGTCATTGCTAGAGGGAAGTTTGTACGTTGTTATTGCCTTTTTATCTTCATGCTAAAGTAGAGGTGGATCGAGCTCAAAAGATATAAGTTGTTTGTGATGACCTAATTAACGCCCAGCTTGGTTTTAAACATCACGACCACCGGTGAGTCCCCGTGTTGACCACTAGTGGGATATTACCCTCACGTGAATGCTACGGGTGAATTCCCATGCTAATCTTTAGTGGGATATTACCCTCACTTCAATGCCCTGGTTCGAATCCTTATTAAGCCGAAGATGTGTGTCCAACACTAACCTAGAAGTGGGAAGTGCATCTTTAAGTTGGCACAAAAGGTCCAAAAAGTTACCCCTCGACTGGGTCATACAAAGCTAGGCTGACGCAAATAGAGTAGATATCTCCAAATACAATCCATATAGGGCCCCATGTCCCTTGTCCCTTTCAGTCCCCGGCATCTTTGAATTATGGACCCACCAAGCAGGCTCAAGATGTTAACATGGCCCAATTCTTACCCTTATATGGTCATGGCTAAACCGGCATGACGGAGGCCATCAAGGGTCTAGGTGTTGTCTTTTCGCTGAGGACCATACCCTCTGTTGATACCTCTTCATAGAAGGAATTAGGAGCTTCTAGCTCCCTAAAAGGCTAAAGTTATGACCCTCACTGTGGGGTCATGCCAAGGGTAAATCTAGGAGTTTAAGGGTCACAAACCAGGCAAATTGTCCCCTTGACCCTAAGGAGGGGTTGCCTCCGTATCTTCGGATTGAAAAATACCTAAGAACCTGACTACCTTGTTTGTAGAGCCAAGACCCATGACCCATTCTCCTTAGCTTGGTTGGTTGTAAATACAGCTGATTTGGGCTACCTTGCACCGTGACGTGGAACCCCGGAGGCCAAAATTGTTCAAATTGCGCACAAAAGCAAAAGCTTTATGCTTAGCCAAGCACACATTACAAACCGGCAAGATACGCATGTGGGCTGGGGAGCATGGGTCAATAACCCATATACTTACTTTGGTCTAGCTACTGATGAGCCCGGCCCAGGGGGTTTCCGTTAGGCGGCTCAAGTTGCATGGTCAAAATCACACGAAATGCACCCAATCTGGACCATGCAAAAAAATAGTTTTTCACATGCTCTGTTTTTTGAAAACCGAATATTAGTCCAAAGAAAGTATCTTTCTTGCCATTTGTGCCATTCTGTGCAATTTTTCGGACAGCCCGAAACAAAAAAAAACACATTATTTCAGTGGAAAATGATGTCCTTTTAGCGGATATTAACGAATAAATGCATTTTGCGTTCCCCTTGTTTGTGGGATGAACATGGTCTGCAGAACAAATGATTCCAACATCAATTTGTGTTCTTCATGTTCATTGCACAGCTGGAAAAAGGTATTATTGATCGATTTCTATGCGCGAGGCCTGGCGCAATCAAGACCAAAGAAGCATGGAGGATTGAATATCAGTGCAAAGCTTATGCAACATATGGTTCAACGGCTGCCCCATGCGCGAGGCCTTGCGCATAACTTAATAAACCAACAACCTCTACCAATTCATTTTCCGTTGCAAAGACTGCTTCAGGGTCCAGTGGTCTTGCCGGCCACCCCACGGTTTGATTTTTGATTTGCACTGCCCGAAAAAAGAGTTATAGGTTGTGACTTTCAAGTTGTGGGACTGCATTGCTGTCCTCATGCGCGAGGCCTCGCGCAAAAAAAAGCCCAGAAAATACATTTTTTGTACCATTGTGATGGGTTCTCATTTGATGGCGCTCATGCACAAACTTCACTGAAGCAACGAGTACCTAAACCGTCATTGAGTCATTGAAATTTGCAGAAGCCGGCACTGCCGGAGGCGGCAAAACCCTTCTTGGGCTTGGTCAGCCCCTGCGCTTGGCAGACTGCTTCCCCTAGGGCACCTTCTTTCTCCAGGTATCGGACATCATCTTGATTACTGGTGTGGTTTGCAGTACATTGCATTTTACTCTCCTCAAAATCAATTTCTTTGGCCCAAAAACACGCTCAAATAAGTACCACGCACGGCGAATTTGTATTTTCTTTGCACAATTTCCTTTGATTCATAGTCAACAACGGGAGGATCGATTTTTCTTCAGCCACAACTACAAGGGTGGTCCCCCAGCTCAGCGCCATCTGTTGAGTGGATATGCTTCATGTGCCACCAGTGATATTCTTGTTTTTGCTTGACACTCCCCATAGTTTTCGGCAGGTGTCCATCATTAGCAATGCTGAAGGATGCACTCTGTGCAACACCTCCAACGTATGTGCTCCTTTTGTTAGGAAGGCAACAATATTAGAAATGATTTCTTGAATCATCAATTAGATTTGCAAAGCTTGTTTAGAGTGAATGTCCGCCCGCATAAACATATGGTACAATGTGATCAAGTCAAGGATGCTTGTAATGTCACTCCAGTGTAGGTGCCTGCTTCGGATTTACCCGAATAGGTGAGGAGGAAAGAAGAGATGGCGAAGCAATAGCACTACACAAGACACATATATGGGCCAACTCCTTAAAACCGGTTTGTTTTCTCTGTTTTCTGCTCTTTTGGTGCCCTTTGCTACCTTTCATTGAAACGGGCACCCTCAAAATATACACAAAAATGGTATTATACATGAAAAATGAAATTTTTGACCTCAAATACCCCCTCCATGGGGTTTGAACCCACACTCTGCCAACCTTAGAGTTTTGTTTTTCCTCTAAGCTACGACCTGTCGTCGACGATCTCAGAGAAAACCGTAGTATAATAAAAAATTTGGAAAATCAGTACTCCTTACATGCTCCAACCACTATTAACCTCCCATGCTCTTAAAACCGTGGCAACCGACGACCCAAGTGTCAACTGCTTTTCACGGTGAGCGAAGAACTTAAGGGAGGGACAGGGTGGGCATATATGTGTCTTGTGTAGTGCTATTGCTTCGCCATCTCTTCTTTCCTCCTCACCTATTCGGTTAAATCCGAGCTGGCTCAGCTAGCACTACACAATCCCCATATATGGGCAACAGAACGGAAGACTGAGCTCCCGTGAACTGAACCCTTCATAAGAATTAATTAATCGCCAGGCGCGAAGCGCGCGCCGCTTCTCCAGTCGCCAGATCAGGAGGGACCAGAACTTGTGCGATGCGCAACAGAGCTCTGGTCCTGTCGTAAAACTTTCTGAATGTATTGTAACAGGACCAATCACCCAATGCTGCTACCACATGCGGATCCACGCCAAGATAGATTAGTGCAGTTGCTGCTGCTCCTCGTGTAGAATGCGCGGAAAACGAATCCGTCTCCAGTTCCCCCAATTCCAGTAGGTGTTTCCTTAACCAGCGAGTAGTGAGACCGTTGATGGTATCAGATGATAAAGGCTTCCGTGGCTTTCGTAGGGACACAAAAATCTCAGAACCCTCGTAATCACCAGTAGCCTCCAAATAACGCGCTAAGCAGCGCTGCGGATCAATTGACGGTGGCGTAACATTGTGAATAGGATAACGTGCATAGTATCTCCTCCCTTTGCGCTTAGCAGAAATGAACCAAGGCTGAGCAGCGCGTTGGATATCCCTACGTGATCGCGCCAGATCAACGCCTCGGAACAAGGCAAAGAATCTCAAGGACAAAATGGCTTGCAAGCGCAGCTGAGCTTCCGTCTCCACAGGTTGCTGATGCATGACTTGTATAAGACGCCGTACATCATAGAAACGATGATAATGAGGAACACTGACGAACCAGTCACGTTTCAAGTTGCGTAGCATACCCTCGAAACGTAGTTGCGAAAAGCACGGGAATAAACACACTGCTGAATACGCCATACGCCCAGCACTTAAAGAATGCGTGCGTGAAAACTTTAAAAGTTGCACCGCCACCGTCATCAGTGGGATTTGACCAAAGCGCTCCACCTTTAACAGTGGAGCAAGCGCCGCGTCTTGTAACAAGAACGTACCAAACATGTGCCACGCAGAATTGTAACGTTTCAAGGTGTCCTTCCCGATTTCATTGATGATAAGTGTCGCCTCTTTTTTTGAGGCATGGCGGTCCCCCGCCCAAAGCATTGCACCAAAGCGGCCTAACCATGGGCAAAATGAGCGTTCATGGTGAGCCGAAGTTCTCCGAAGGACAGCCGCGTCGCCTCTTCGTTGGTAGCCCCTCGCAATTGATAGTATTCACGCAAACATACGCCAAGGTCAACACGAAACGTGGTTGTGTCTCCGTGCCGTCTGGCATTTGCAAACGGAACTCCGACGTGTTCACTGCGAACTTCACGTGTTTCATCAATAGGTTCCACCAAACCTCGCGCGGCCTGTACGGCAGAGCCATGAGAACCTTCACCCCTGGTGACTCCATCACTTTGTTGACCAACTGAGGTATGTGCTTGAACGGCGGGAAGACCCACCCCGGTGAAAGTAAAGTTAGATTCTGGGAGAAGACATCGATGGCGTAAGCCCCCGGCTGAGGACACGGACTGACGAACTTGCTGCACACCGCATTGGAACTCCTTGACATCCAATCGATTTCCGGCTGAATCCAACTTTTGAACTCCTCCAGGATCCAAGTCAACACGTCCGACGGGAAGGTAGCCTCCGACGGTGTCCAACGAAGCCGAGACCAAATGTCCGCCGGATTCACCGAGGTGTGCACGTAAAACGGTTGAATCTCGATGCGATTGGCTTGTGTAAAATTCCACAGTTGGAGAATCAATGCGTTGAACCGCGGCTTGCGACCTCCCCACTTGCGGAGATACCAGTAAAGGACCATTGAGTCGGTGAAAAATCGCAGCGTGGTGTCCCTCAGCGCATACGCTTGAATAGTCAGTAGGGCTCCCCTGAACTCTTTGACGTTTATGTGTTCCTCTCGATTCAGGAACCAACCGAACGCTGCTTGGGCATTCCCTTGAAGGACTCCGCCCCACGCCAGATCTGACGCGTCCGAGTACATGTCCCTGACGTGACCCATGGAAACTACGAAGGTGCGTCCCTTCCACTGGTGTAACTCGTCCGCCAGATCCATCAACTGACGTGACACGCGCTCCGGGAGCGCCACGTCTGCCTCCCAGCCAGCCTGGACTGCCACCGCCACGTGCACCGCGAGGGCGTCGCTGAGGAGTCGGATATGGGGCATGGCGAACAACAAGGAACGGATTCTTCCAAGAACGGAGGCGCATCGCCTCACTGATGGTGTGTGACTGTGTGCCAGTCTGTTCACGTCCCGAAAAATTGCTTGTAGGCGCTTTGGAGGTACCGCGACGAATCCTTCCCTGAAGTTCAGCATAAAACCAAGCATTATAATTTCTTGAGACGGCTCCAAACATGATTTTGGGACATTGACCAATATACCGAACCGATGCAAAAGTTGTACCAAAAAACGTGTGTGTTCCAGACATTCACGGTAAGTATTGCCAATGATGAGCCAATCGTCCAAGTAGACCCAAACGAGTGCTCCGCGTTCGCGCACGGCATTTAAAATTGGTTGCATGAGGCGTTGCCATTCCCGTGGTGCAACATTTAATCCAAACGGCAAAACGCACCACCTGTAAAATTCACCGTCGACGTAGACCCCCAAATAAGGTCGATCCCGCGGATGGATACCCATGTGAAAATAAGCACTTTTCAAGTCAATTTTGCAAGCATACTGACCGGGTCTCAAGAACGGTAAAATGCCCCACAGAGTGACCAAACGAAAATAGGTGGTCTGTACAAACTGGTTCACGTTCTTCAAATTGGTGATAGGTCGACGGCCCCCCTCAGGATGTGCCTCGTCTGACGCTTTGTCCACTGCGAACATACTTGCACAACACTTAATGTCTTTTCGCTCGACGCGTTCCATGCAACCCTGTTGCACTGCATCCAACACGTGTTTTACCAATTCAGGGTCGGTTACCTCTGCGTGGGAAGAACGAGGACGGAAGTCGTCGGTTGGCCGATCCGGATCAAAACCGTCAACCCAATCAAGCTGCAGCCCATTGCGAATCACTGACGCCGCGTATGTGTCCTTCAACGCTTCCCATTCATGCAATTGTGCACGACAGCGCAAATAGAGTGGCATGTGGGGATGGATCGGCGGTGGCACGCACACGGCTGGCGCCAATAAATCCTCTACAGTCAAGCTACTGCTGTGGTCGTTCATCTAACTTGTCGTTACGTGACACAAATCTTTGGGTGAAACCCTTACCTTTGCCTTTGCCTCCTTTGCCAGATCTCCGTGGATCAAAACGACCTCGTGTTGAAAACGAACGGAAAGAACTACGATGCGAGTAAGGGGAGAAACGCGTGCCTCTCAGGTCTTTTTGTAATTTGTTGCGCGACTGAAGTAGTGTCATGTCATCCTTCGAGAGTAACTCTGGTGCAATCGCAGGTTGTTCAAACCGTTTATCTACTGCCACTCGCCGGGAGCTTTGGATGCTGTAGTCCAACGCACCCAACATTGCAAACAAATGTTCACATAGTACCAATGAAACAGGTGCTTCCGGAGCTACCGTTGTGTCATCTTCGCGTGCTAAGACTACTCCCAGGACTCGCATGGCGTCTTTTACCTGTTGTTCCCAACGACGCTTCTCTGCGTCCGCTGGATGTTTGTGCGTTGGCGCGTTATTAACAGCTGCCCTATGGAACTCGTCGAACACTGGAAGGTGCTTCAACATCTTTTTTCTGCGAAACTCGTCTTGCAAAACCTTTCGCTCTTCCAGGAGTGCAGACAAGCGTGAAGGAAGCGACAGAACCTCATCGCGCCACACGAACGTGGACTCCTTGTCCGACGCGGGGCCAGCGTGGTCCTTGGGACCGCTCAAAGTTTCGCATGCCAAGAAGACGTCTTCGCGATGCGACGACGTTCCTGTTCTGCCAATGTCGTCGCCCTTTAAGGTGAGTAAGGCATCACGAACCAAGGCCATCGTGTCTTTGACAGTGGCCAGTGTTTTCTTTCCTGTAAGTTTGGAATACAGTGACGCTGCCTGCCAAGGACTGAGACCACTCATTGCGCCTTCCTTTGCCAACTGTGCTGCATGTTCCAACGACTCAGAACTCAGGTTCCACGCCGAATCCGGCAATTTCAGCACGAACTCGTGAAAATCCAGTGTCTCATTTCCTTCTGTCATTTTGTTAAAATTTATATCCTCAAAACATTTTGGATTGCATCAGAAATCAAAGCTCTGGGTACAGCAAATCACTAGTTGAACAACTCAGTGAGCGCGTGACCGGTTTTAAGAGCATCGGAGGTTAATAGTGGTTGGAGCATGTAAGGAGTACTGATTTTCCAAATTTTTTATTATACTACGGTTTTCTCTGAGATCGTCGACGACAGGTCGTAGCTTAGAGGAAAAACACAACTCTAAGGTTGGCAGAGTGTGGGTTCAAACCCCATGGAGGGGGTATTTGAGGTCAAAAATTTCATTTTTCATGTATAATACCATTTTTGTGTATATTTTGAGGGTGCCCGTTTCAATGAAAGGTAGCAAAGGGCACCAAAAGAGCAGAAAACAGACAAAACAAACCGGTTTTAAGGAGTTGGCCCATATATGGGGATTGTGTAGTGCTAGCTGAGCCAGCTGATTTATAAATTCCACCATCATTACCTGGCTTTGCAGGGGAATGGAGTGCTCTATGCGCGAGGCCTCGCGCAAGGAACCGTCCATTGCCCAAAAAAATGCATTTTTTGGACCCAGCGGGACCAAAACAAAAGGCCAAAATTCCTCACATAAGAGTTCTTTTGGTGTTTCTGAAAACGGCTTGATTTTTTGCAAACCAAAGAATGGATTTTTCGGTGTTTTTTGAGGCCCTGTATTTCGGGCACTTTCTGTCGTTTTATACCATGCAAGTTGAGCCGCCTAAGTTTCACCGGTGGGGTCCTATTTGGGCTCAAATCTAGGTTCAACCCTAAAACGGCCAAATTTGGAGACAAAAGAAAATCACCAAATCACTAGGCAATTACCTAGTCCAAAAACCAAAATGTCGGTCAAAGTAGGGCACAGGAACCATAACATCTATCCCTTGCCCCAACCATAACCTCTCACAATCCTAGAATGGCACTTGGTGCCGTTGGGGTCAAGTAGCCATATGGGCTCAATTGGCGATCTAGAAAAGGCGGTATCTCTAGCTAAGTGCATGGATTCCAGGCAAGTACCCATGCCGATATCATATGAGAATACGTTGGTCAAATCTGCCATAGGCTCAGAGTACTAGGACTGCCAACTAACCCCACAAATGGCTAAAAATGGCACAAACAAGCAGAATGCTGCCTCAATATCCCAAACCATTCACATCCCAAGTTGAGTAACCCAATTGAAACACTAAGGCCCTATAAGAAACTCAACCTTGCCTTTTTATTGTATATGCATACATGTTCCATACTCCACACTGGTCGCTTGGCTTGGCTCAACTCCCAATGTTTGGATCGATTCCTAACCCAGGCCATTCCCCCAAATATGGGGGCTCGTAATTTCAGCAATTTTCAAAATTGTGCTCAATGTTGACGCCGCAGACGATTGATGCATGATAAAAGAGAGGTGTGCATCATGTGGGGGGACCATTTTTCCAAAATGTTCCAAGATTTTGAGCTGGCTTTCCGAATCTACACATCCCAGCGGTCACAGCCACCCCCCTTTCCCAAACCCCGCCCCCCAGTTTAACTGTTCACCTGCGTACTTCCTAGCCCACTTCAACCGAAGCGACCCGAAGTAACGTGATGCAAATAGCGGCTTGGACTGCACCATTGGCCTGTGTTCCGCCCCACCATTGTTCAGCAGAATCCAAAAAGGATGCAATGATGGCAGACGGAGTGTGGGCGGTAAAGATGATGGGTGGACGGGTGGGTGGCCTCCATATTTGCACCCACAGACATCATGGCACCAGCTGCATTGAAGGTGACCAAACGTGGACAGCAACATCGTGCACCCCCGTGTGCGGCATTTTCAACATTATTTGCCTGGCTGCGGTGTCACTTGGGGGTCCTGGTCCATGGGAGGGGGCTTCTCACAGACCTTGACCGGGGACAATACTGCAAACGGGCCAAAAGGGAAATGCCGGGTTCCAAAACATGGCAAATAATTATCTCACACTTTCACATGACGGTTTCGTCCGTGAACAAAAAGTTTCAGTGCCTTAGGCACCGGAGTGTCTATTCCCCCAGTTGGCTCATGGCTGTTGTTGGGCAGAAAATGCAGGGGCAATGCAACAATTGACAAGTGCGAATCGCGTTCATCCCCCGGGCCCTGTGCGTTGCAGGGGAGCCCAACGCGGTAGAGTTGCTTAGAGCGGGAAATTCCCAAGACGACGAGCAGCATCCCACACCAACCCTGAGACCAAGTGCCCAGAAGACAAAATGCGCTGTGGCGGTGCCATGCCATATGTGGGGACCAAGTCATCCACATTTTAAAACAATGCAAACACTCACAATCTCGGAAAATGATCCCACAAAGCCAGGGAACCCTCCCACACTACAGTCTGGTCATGTCCTGTCTACAGCCCCTGATGAAGGCAACACGAGAAATGCACGAGTCCAGAACAACACCTGCGGCCGCATCCGGCAGTAGCACGCCCCAATACGGCAGCCCCCTCGATGGGTCTATACATGGGGATGGCACATGACATCTGTTTATTATTGAGACATCATTGCACAATGGCACGATGCATTTGGGGAAGAGTGTTTTGGGCCCAGAAGCACCTCGTGATTGCTGTGATTTGCCACGCACATGCGTGCGGATGTACATGACAACAGCCGAAGCACCTGCAGAACAGCTCTCTGTACGCCTAACGCCTGTGTCACCCCTGCACCCCCGACACAATGCACTGTCAGGGTCTGGCGACCAGAGGAGGGGTCTGGAGTGCCAAGGTTGGGAGTCCGGCTGCGGTAGCCCATGTGCCTACATCTGTGAGAGCATGCCCAAAGGGCTTTGGACAGAAATTCACCAGTTTTTGTGCCGCCTCCCTTCCTCTGCATCACAAATTTTGTGGCGCGCCCTCAGCCAAATGGTGTCATCGATCAGCCCTGTGCACGTGCACACACACAGAGCAGCAATTGTGCATTATGATTTGGGAGGTCAGATGATGATTGATTTCAGCTTCATTTACTGCAGTGAAGATCATGAGGTGACGCCGAGAGCACCTGATTATGGTCATGTGGGGCACAGCATCCAAAACCACATCAATGGTGCCTTCCACATCCGCCAGTGACTCCAAAACAACAGAGTGTCAGTTAGGGTGCATCTGTGCAGCCATTTAAAGCCAGTCCTGCCATTACGGCAAAAGGGGGTCCAGAGGTCGGTGAAGGCTCAGGACTTCCACAAATGCTTAGGCCCAGCCTGCCACAGGGCTACAAGTGATTGACTGTGTTGAGCGTTGTTACGTGGTACAGAATCAACAGCACTAGCCAAGTCAGTCAGACGTTTGCTTAGCCACTCATGCAGGGCCATGGCGGCCTCTTCACTGTGCTCTGCCCGCATGACACTCGTCCGGCCAAAGGAAAAGGCTGCACCCTGAAATACATCGACACGCACACTGCGTTGTGGGAGGTGAGAAGAGGCAAAGGAACACTCGTCACATACAATTTGGCTTTGCCTTCGGGTCCGGAGGCGGGGCGACTGCAGAGAGCCGGAACCAATGAGGCAATGTGGCGCCAATGCCGGTGAGCCTAGGCATCGCATCCAGCCTCGGGGGCCCGGCGTCTAGTCGGTTCAATGGGCCCGAAGTTGGAGGCCGATTTCAGGTACCCCTCCGCCTCCTTGTGAGAACAACAGTAAAAGCACTGAAAATGGCGGAAACAACACCTGAAACAACTGAAAAGTGCGTTGTTTACATGCACCCTCAGAAGACACCAGCACTGGCACTACCTCAGTGTCCAGTCCATGTACGATGACCTGCACGCTGGGATAACCAGCAATTTGGCATCGAATGGCAGGGCAGTCATCAGCATCTCCAAAATACCATCCCCACCCCCAAATCACAGTACAAAATTGATCTTCACGGACCACCAGGAAATGGAATGGCCAAATTTCACGGTTCCAAAATTTTTTGCGGAAACAACACCTTTGGTTTGTGACGAGGGCGCTGTTCTCACGAGGGGGGGCGGGGGGCACAACCTTTGCGTTGGCCTGTGACCCCTACCCCCCCCCGGGGGGGGGGGGGGGGTTGCTTGCTGCAGCACCGTTAAGGCCAGGCTGCACACCTCAGCCGAAGTCAGGTGAACACACAAAGGTGCAGCACTGAGAGAGATGGCCCTCAGGTCAAGGAACGCGACCTGCACTTCCAAGACTCCACTTGCACACACAGCCTCTGGGCGCACGGAAAAGCGGGCACAAGGGCTGGCCCTGCAGCCGTGCAACTGCCACCACAGGGCACAACGCGACACGACAGAAAACCAGTGCGGATTGTGTCGTCAGACGTCTGGGGGGGGGGGGGGGGCAGCAGATAAATTTGGGGCGCACGGGAGCGCGGGGGGCGTGAGACGATGTGAGTGGCTCGGGGGATCTCCGAGCGCCCTCATGATCATCCAGTCCCCTGTCCGAGCTCCGGAAGATCGGCCCGCGCGGACCGGCCCAGTCGCATCGCCACAGAAGGGGGGCCATGTCAGCTGCAGGGGTTAGTTGGGTTCGAACACAGGTCCTTCCGAGCGAGCACCCACCGCTCGGACCACTCCCCCGGCCGTCCGGGCGTGCAGCCGGGGCTTGATGCTGTTGATGTCCCCCGCCGGCCCCCACCCTCCGCTCCCACGTATTGCAACTTGGGGCCACATCTAAATGCCCCCCTCCCCCCGCAGTTCTGGTGCTGCAACAGAAGAAGAGCGATTTCAATGGCCAAAATGCCCTATTCGCGCAGTTACCCTGCCACGGGGCTGCCCGGGGCATCACTGGCCTGGCCGCTAGAGGAGCTACAAGGAGCCAAGCGGCAAGCTGAGACCTGCGGAACGGGGCGCGTAGCCCGGGTAAATAGGACTCAGTGCTCGCGAGACACTGGGTCAAAAAGTGACCCTCAAAGGTGGTTCTAGACTCAAACTACTGTTTTAAGCCAATTTCCTGCCCGTCTTTTGAGCCCCACAAAGTTCGAAATGCCTTGACATTGGGCCATAATGAGAGCAACCAACCCCCGCTTCTGCTTCCTGGCTCCATTGCGTGATTGGAACAGACGGTCGTCGTGAGCTGCGGGCTGTGGGCAATCCCTAATGAGCAACGGGAGATTGGACGTGCAAAAGGTCTGCGACACGTGGCGTGACAACCAATGCGCACCAGAGCGCTGCTCATCACCACAGCGCTGCTTGACTGTCGCCCCACACTGACTTCGGCCTGACTGACCATCGAGCAGCACGTGGCGAATATGTGGCGGGTTAGATACGGACCACATGAACCCCCCGAAACATGGGTCACAAATTGGTCAAAAGTGCCTTGGACATTCGTGGAGACAGCGGCCAAGCTAACGCAGACGGTCGCAGCACATGGCATACGCAGATTGAGTGAAAAAAGATGTTTCCCCCGGCCACGGGCAAAAAATCCGGCGCCTTTGGGGGCGGGTTTTAGTCCACACATCCCCAACTTTTTGGCCACCCCAGCCAGAACCCTTGGTGACGAGTGGTTCCTAGACCCCCTTTGTGACATTCCGTCTGGTTGTTGCTCCTTTACGGGGCCCTGGACGGTCACCCGTTCTTCCCTTCGCATGTTGCGTCGGGTCGCTACTTTCTGTCGGCCGCTGCGGCCTAGACCCCCCAACCAGGGACCCCCACCTCCGGAAACGTGCAGTGCGATATGCGATCCTGGCTGCTTGGCTGCCCCTTGTTGTTGCTTACTCCATATTCAGGGGAGAAGGATGTAGTAGGATCACCAATACACACGCAGGCAGACATATACAAAGCCCACAAAGTCCAGTTTTGGTAAATCACTGCCTCGTTGGTCTCCGGATGTCCGTAATTGTTCACGTGTTGGGGGACTGGGGGGGGAAATCGCATGCATTGCTCGTTCACAGACGGTGGCGAAATCTATTTGGGCGGGTCCAAGTGGGGCAGTTGGGCCTCTCCTCACAAGTGCTGCTTCTGCCCCTGTGGCGTCCACTGACCGCCTTTTCCCTTGCAGTCATTCCCACGCTGAAGATTGAGAGGGTGTTGTCCGCACCCTCTGCCACTCACCCACACGCACAAATGGCGGAGCAGCGGCATCAGGCCGCCGCCCGGGGGCGCGGCGGGCGGTGGTACACGTGGCTGTGCAGCATCTTGCCCGTCCACTTGACCACGCGGGTGCTCAGCGTCGTGCGGTTCAGGTGGTGCGCCATGAAGCCCCCGGCGCTCTGCTGCACGAACACCGTCTGGTTGATGGCCTTCGCGCGGTGGTACATGCCCTTCTCACGCCCGCCCCCGGCCCCGGACACGAAGAACGCCACGTCCTGCTCCTCGAGGATCTGCAGCGTGTGGTCGTCCCCGCTGAACACCGCGTGCACGCCGTACTGCACCAGCAGCGGCAGGACCTTGCGCTCCAGCTCCCGGGTCTTGGCGGCCCAGCGCCCGAAGCCGGTGGTGCCGCCGTGCGTCGAGCCCCCGGAGAAGATGGGGTTGTGGTTGACGAGGAACCGCCAGTCGGCCGTGCTCTTCGCCAGTTCCCCCGTCAGCCACTTCAGTTGGCTGTCCAGCGGTCGCTTGCGGTCGTACGTGTTCAGCACAAAGAACTGGGGCGAAAGCGGGGCACAAGCGGAAGAGCTGTGCGTACCACCCCCCCCCTTTGTATAAGCTACGCCAATGTAATTTATTACGGTCCCTACGCCTACTGTAGCTTGGACAAGGGCGTGGCTTGCGCGCAACACATACAACTACCGACACACACGTGAATGACAAGAAAGGGGAATATAAAGCACAAATATCCTCAAAATCAGAGCCATGTGGGTTCACGTGGGCAAACACTCACAACAAATGTGTCCATGACTCTATGTAATTGGCAAATGTGACGACAAACCCATGTCTTATGTGGCCGCACTACATTGCGTACCTAATTAAATTACGTATACAATTATTACGGTCCCTACGCCTACTGTAGCTTGGACAAGGGCGTGGCTTATACAAGGGGGGGGGGGGGATGTGTGTGCAGGTCTGCCATGGCCCACTCCCGCTCAGGCGGACATGTTGGGCCCCCGTGCAAAATGCCCCGTGCAATCAGACCGCCCCTACGCACTGCCACACCCGTACAACACCCCCACACATGGCGCAGACCTGAGCGGACGTGCCCTCCTCCACCTGCACGACGTCCGTGTACAGGGCATTGGGCATATACCACCCCATGTTGTCCGGGGCGTGGGTGTACGCGACCTGCGCCGTCACGTTGCCGTGGTGGTCGTGGTTGCCCAGGCACGAGTACCAGCGGACGCGCAGCTGCGGGTCCGAGAACAGGCTGTGGAAGGTGGAGTTCCACTGCGGGTCGTGGACGCTGGTGACCCCGTCGTCGTAGAAGTTGTCGCCGAGGCTCCAGATGAAGGAGCAGCCGCCGTTGTCCTTGCCGTAGTTGGCCATCTCCCGGGCCACGCCCCGCGACACTTTGGTCACGCCGCCCCAGTCCCCAACCGACAGGAAGAGCAGGCCATCGACCCCGGCGCTGCGAAGCCCCGTCGCGGTCGCGGGCGTGGCATCGGGCCGTTGCGCAGGCTCCGCCGTCTCAGGGCCGCGCGCGCGCGCCTGCGCCGGCGGCGGTGGCTGCAGGCTGCTCGCCTGAGCCGGCGCGTGTGCCCGGTTCAGCTGCTGGAAGCGCACCACCCAAAACGCCGTCACGAGCACCACGGCCAGCCCCAAGGCGACGACAAACACCGGGACGCGCGGCCCTTTGCGGCGCCGCGCGTTCCCGGCCACGCCAAACAGGCCTCGCATCACTCCCACGGGCCGTGGGCCATGACGTCAGCACAAAGAACACGCAGCGTACGCAGGACTTTGCCCAATGCACAAAGAAGACACAACCGGTACTGTGCAGTCCAAGATTGGTGCCCTGCCCCCCCCCTGTCCACCGAACAATATTCAAAAAATATAGTCCGAATAGGACTGTTCGTTGGACACGCCGTTCGGTACCGAATTAATTCGGAACCTAAACCTACTTTACCATTAGGTCCCAAAAAAATGACGGTCCGAACGGAAGTGTTGAACAAGGCATTCATTGGACACGGGGGGGCATGGGGGCTGCCTGCCCTTGTGAGGACGGCAGTAAGCGCACTGAAAATGACGCAAACAGCGCCTCCTGTTGTTCTGACAACCGCGTTGTTGATGCACACCGTGAGGCTGGGGCTTGGCAGCAGGCATGAAGCCCTTTTGGTGGCCATGTCCTCTCAGGAACATCATGTGTGAGGTACAACTTCCTGTTAGAACACCGACCAAACCCCATACCCCATGGGGGCGTGTGTGCACAGCGCGCTCACAGCGCGGGCACAGCGCGCACATGACGGGAAGAAATTGGGGGTTTTTGCTACAATGGCAATACTCTTGCCTATACAAACCATACTACACCCCCACAACATTGGACAGCCTGATGTTTCACCCCACCCCCAGCATAAGAGATGCCAGTGTACCCAACCACAGCAAAGACACATGCAAAAAAAAAGCAAGAATAAAGTTAGTCCTTAACTCGAAGTGTGAACGGCGTACTCCCCTTCGCTTAGCATGCGTACAAGACATGCACCACTCAACATGGCGTCCACATCCACAACCTCCTTTCCGCTATGTACAGCCACACGGCGATACTTCTTGCTTCGCAATGGGAGTTCTGTGCTGCCAGCTGATGAGGAGGACGAATCAGAACTATCTGCACTTACAGTAAAGCCACCGGATATGTATTAGGCGAATCGGGAAAAAGATACCACAAACCTATAGGAAAGGATGCACAACAACACATACCAATGCACTAGAAATGAGGGCAAAGCATGCATGCAACTCATATAAATGCATAACAAGGCTCACCATTACGGGTACTAGGCACTACTATGCAGGTTGGGCATGGTCCTGTACAAACTTTGTGCACAGCTCGCGCACAGCGCGGGCACAACGCGCAATACGGCCCCCATGAGCACTCTTTGGGGACACAAGCGCAGTACCCGACAAGGGCATCGGGGGGGCAATGCACTGCGCGCGCTATGCATGTGGCCTGCATGAACACTGCACGCTATTTTTAGAACATACTGTCCGAGAAAACCTCCAAGTGACCCCTGCGAAACATATCCGCAAACCAGTTGTGCCTTGTTGTGCCTTACCATCCTGATCCAAAGGAATATGCATAATAGACAACAGAAGTAGCATCACTTGCATCACTTGTGCCAAAGCGTATATGACATTCTCAAATGTCTGCAAACGTCTCGAACAATAGGTTACAGATTGTTCAACTACTGTGACCTTGTCGCACATGTGTGTATCAATGTATCCGAATATGTTGTATTAAAGGAAGTTGTGAGACGGCGTTTGGAGTTATAAAAAAAACTGATTCACTAGGGATGGTCGTTGGACAAGACTGTGGTTGAACAAGCAGCGTCCAAGAAGCGACCAAGGGGTCAAAAGCGCTATTCGACCAATGGTTGGTCATTGCGCAAGGAGGTCATTGCGCCGGGGGGGGGGGGGGGGCTGCGTACAACAAGCCACTTTTTTCCCGTATTTCTGAGTTTTGGCTGATGTCCCCTGATCCTGCTCGCCCTAGACACACACCGTTCAAAGTGGTCGACCAATTTACGGGGGGGAGTGCGCGGCCTTCATCCAGTTCTTCCACTACGTGCAGAGTAGAGCATAGCGGTCAGCCCCCCAGCCCCCACCCCAGCCCCGAGTGACGAGTGACAAATAACAGATGGATGGGCCAGCAGCCAAGGGCTGACTTGGAGGTCGGGTCAGGGGGTCGAATTTTTTTTGTTTTTCATCCATATTTGAATTCTCCATGAAAATCTGAGCATTTTGAGTATAGACACATGGGTACAAAAACAATTTTCCCCTTTCGCAGGCCAAAAGAATTTCCCGGGCCTTCGGTGGCCGATTTTCCAAAATATATGTCACTCTACCACCTTGCCATTCCCATTTGTCACTCTCCATCTGTCACTGATTGACAGATAGCCCAACTCCCCCCACTACCCCCACCAAAAAATTGGACCCATTCTCATGCCCATCCCTGCTACATGGAGGTGGCTGCGTGATCCGCACCATATTAGGGCCTCCAAAGTGGAGAGAAGTGACATGGCTGCCAAAATTTGGCTTCCCTCCACAACCTCCTCTTCTGCCTTTCTGGGTGCGCCACGGTCCTGCATCTAGCTGACTACTTTGAAATAAATTGTGAGTCTCCATGAAAACCCCCCAGGGGCCACAATGCAATTCACTGAATCTCCCAAGCCCGATTGTTGCTTGGCTGTCTCCCTGCCACAATGTGAGTTTGACCAGCTCCTAACTGCTCAAAAGTGGTTCAGGCAAACACACCTGAATGTGCCATGGCCGGAGTGGAACTCATTCAACAAGGGTGGGATGCGAGGGGGGAGGGTTCTGTCAAACAAACCCCTTGTGGTTTACAGCAGTCACAGCACGGGGGCACAGTGTGTCTATGGGGGAATCCTTGCACTGCGCGCTACTTTTAGAGTAGGTCCTCCCTAAAGAACCCCAAGGCACACCCCTTCCAAATGCCCAAATTTAGGTCACCCAAACTGCCCTAGCTAAAGACAAATGCAAGCTACCTTCCCCTCACATAAGACATCATGCAAAATGCGGAAAGACACACACATATCCTGTTTTCTTTTCAATTGTCAACTAAATACAAAATCAGAATGCTTCGGAGTGGCGGCATTTGAAAGCTCACTCACCCTACCAGCTAGTGCCAAGGCCTCATATGTGTCCACCTCATCCTCAACTGGACCGGGGGGCAAAGTGGCTTGTAGGAGGGAATCCACGTCAAACTCCGGTTTCCACTTGTGGTACAAACACGCATCCTTATCAGCAGTGATGCGGCCTCGCATAGGGCATTCGACTGTGGTCAGGCAAAAACCGGGGAGTCTGTCACCCCAACTCAAGGGCCCACACCAAAGTGTGGGAATCCATGGTGGGGATGAGCAAAAAAGTGTGAAAAGGGGCGGAAATGGGTGAAAGTGGGTGAAAATCCAAAAATGCCATATCCCCAATGTGGAAGAAGCATCAAAACCTACGCTAGGGGCAACAATGATGCCCCCTAGTATCACAAAGTATGGGTCTCCAGTACGGCTAGACGCCCAAATAGTTGCACTGTGCCTGCACTGCGCGCGCACTGCGCTTAAGGCGCCCCCTATCATTCATCTGTACATGTCTCATCAGCTCCTTGTCCTTGCTCTATTGCCGAAGGCAATGCAGCCTGAACGCTGCTTTGAATGGATTAGCGGCGGGTGGGTGGGGCGACAGTGAAGCTTTGCAGCCCACGCACGAGCGTCACCTGAAAATACACGCCGTCATCTACAAGAATAAGCTCGCACCGCGAGCAAACGCTCGTTCACTTGTTCCTGGTTTTGTTTTGTCAATTGCTGAACTGAGCGCGCACCCCATCAGGTGCTCCCTCTGGTCCTGACATCGAAAACCGTGGCACAAAAACTGCGGCATTGCATGTAAAATGCTGGTAGTGTCAATTTTTTTTGGCTCAGACCAAGATGAGCTGGCAGGTCAGGTCAGGTCAGGTATTGCCAGCTACCACCGTCCGTCCGCGAAATGCGTCTGACATTAAGACGTCTGGCCGAACACACACACACACAGAAAACGGAGAATTGCTGCAGGTTCAGATGGAACCTAGATGCCCAGAAGGGGCTCCAGCCGGTAGATGAAGACTACCTGCCCCAGAGGGGGCTTCAGCTGGTCAAGGCAAATCGAGGATGTTGCAACACGTTCACCACAGAGCAGGAGCACGCAAGCGGAACCAGGTTCAACAACGAGCCAACTGGTCCATGAGTTCAGGGTAGTCTGCTGTCCCCACTGGATTGTGCCACTGGACTACCCAGAGCCCATCGAGCAGCACAACCGTGTCCATCGAGCTCCCCACCCATTCTGGTGACAGCACAACTGCAATCTCATCATCAGGCATTGGTCCTTCTGGTCGCCAGCACACCTGACACCCACTCCAGGGCCTACGGGCCCAGTCAGGGACATGCAAGACAGGAAGGGTGCCCCGAGCGCCCAGCAGGGAATAAATGAAACCCATGAAGACGGCCAGACTCCACGGTATGGCCTCAGATGAGCCCAACCCAGGAGCCAGGCCACAGACCAGTAGGTCGGTAACATGCTCCACACTGAGCGCAGACCGCAGGGCACGTATATACACAGTGGACACATGAGTTACGTCAAGCGGCGGCGAAGAGTCGCCCTCAGGAAGCTGCAGGGACACCAGGCCAGACATAGAGACCCAGAGCACATCAATTGCTGGGTGGTGATCGACGTTCGACCTAAGGCGCACGTCCAGCCTACGGCCACCTTTGGTGGTGGAAGCACTGTAAAAATGAAAAGACTGCACCGTCCACTCGCGAGAGAGAAGGTCCAAAATGAGCGAGCGGAAGGCAGCAGCCACCGACACCCAAACATGGAGGCAGCCAAAGGCAAAATGCTGCGCCCACTGGACCACAACGGCTCCACAAAAGGGGCAATAGGCAGAAGAGGGGGCCTGGTCGACCAGAGACGATGACCGAAGCCACATGCACACACGTATATCATCGTTGGAAAGGGTCAGCTCGGACACTTGAGCCTCCCAGTTACTACACAGCAGGCTACACTGAGATATGCCCGGCATGGGCTGCAGTACCCCCCCCTCCTTGTCCTTCCCCACCCCAGGGAAGACGGTCCCCCACCACCCCCTGGGGGACGGTCACCAAGTGACGGTCCCCCATCCCCCCCTGGGGAACCGCACTACCACTGTACACGCACATTTGCAGGCACAGAAATTGCAGCATAAAACGAAAGAATTCAGCATAAGATACGTTCAAAGGGCTGCCAATGTACGGAGACCTACTCCTTGACCAGCTCGGTGTAAATTTTCTTGGTCCTGCTCCACTTGACCTTGAAGTCTTGCACATGCTCACCACTTTCCACTGGAATGCTTTGGGCAGCACTCTTGGGTGGTGGTTTTGCCACAACAACACAGTGAGCTGCAACGAAAAATTTGGGGTTGAGCAAGTGACGGTCCCCCACCCCCCCCCTGGGGAAGGACAAGGGGTGGGGAAGGACAAGGGGGGGGGAGGATACCACAGGTACCATCTGGTTGTCGCAAAGCTGCTGTAAAACTTCCCTTTGGGACACACACAACATCCCCTCACGCAGAAGCAATGCCTGTGGCAGTAGCGCGAGCAGAAAAGGGATGGAGGGAGGGACCACCAGACCGGCTGGAACCGAAGCCAAGTCATGGGCAAGTGCTTGAGCTGCTGACACGAAGCCTGTCCAGCCGGACACATGCTGAGACGGCACATACCCCTCAGTAAAATGACCCAACGCCAGCCTGCCTGCCACGGCACGCATGATGCAGTCTATGTATATGTATATGTATATACACTGCGGCACTGTGCCGCCAATACCGTGTGCAGCACACGTTGCAGGCGCAGCCGCAGGAAAAGGTTAGGAAAACCCAATCCCTCCAACAGACACAGCAGTCAGCGTGAGGGAAACCACGAGGGGACAGACAGTGCGGATCTGGCTGCTTGCTTGACCTGAACCTGCAGGGAATGCAGCTGTACCGAGGTCAAGGGCACCAGCGATAAGCGGTAATCGATAGAGGAGACCGCATACGCCAGGGTCACCCGCAGGGCCAAGATGCAGGAGGGGCGCTCCCTCCGAATGTTAGTCAGCACCCGATGCAAGCAGTCATGGGATGCGGCCAGAATCGCAGTCCGGGGCTCCCCCATGACACAAGGAATACCTACTGTCTTCAGCCCCGACAGGGACAACGGAGCTGTACCTAGGCAACAAGACAGATCGCCATTCAAGTAAATCAGAACACCATCCTGCAGCTTGAAAGATGAGCTGGCGTGGCCTGCTCGCGTCACAGTACGCGAGGTAACCCCTCAGGAGGTTCAGGTTCAGACGAAACACCGGTGGCGTCAATCCTGTTGACACATGATGTGCCCTTTCCACAGGCACAGAAACTTCTTTTTACGAGTCCAAACAACCTTAAACTAGTGGACATGTTCAGTGGGCAATTCAGCGACAGGCTGCAGATTGGAAAATGAGGCGGAAGCGCGCTGTGCAGCTTGCTTTCCAGCCCTTTTTGCAGCTGACTTGGCTGGCTTGGACTTGACAGGCACCTTCAGTTATCTCGGAATCTGCTCATCCTTGCAAATGTCACGGGTAAGATACAACTTTCCATCAAACACACCACCGTTTTCCCAAACCTCACAGGCTGCCTTCACCCATACCACCTCCACCTCAGGCTTATCATCACCATCCTCTGACTGTAAGTTGTAATCAGAGGAGGAGGACAGTCGTCAGCAGATCCCGGCGACTGGGGAGATGCAACACGAACTGCCTGCAACCGACATACCTTACTTACACCCCCCTTGTAATCTCCCCACCAATGTTGTGACGGTTCCCCCCCTGGGGGGGGGGGGGGGGGATTGCAAGGGGGGGGGGGGATTACAAGGGGGGTATAGGGTAACTTGGCTGCGGTATGGTCCACAACCTCGTCCCCAGTACCCTGGTATTGAATGTGCAGGAACTCAGGGCCAGTGGGTGAGGGACCAATGACAGTTACCAGCAGTGGGGCACCCTGGCTGCGAGAGTGGTACCAAACATGAGTGGTAGCTCTCGGCGTCACAATTCTACGACTGTCTCATAGAGCACCGTGGTAGCGGACATAACACGTCGTGGGGACACGCTGGATCTGATTACAGGAAATGCAGTGGGACACTGCCATGCCCATGGGCATGTCAGCGTGCTCTTTGAGCACAAAAGGACCGGATGCCGAGAGAGACAGAGGTGGGCTAGCAATAACCCAGCCACGGTCAGCGAGGTACTGGGCCTCCCTGCAAGCGGGGACGAAGGAATCAAGGTTCAGGGCCATACTTTTTGGGGGTCAGACTACGACGAGCTGGCGTAGCCTGCTCACTGCTTCTACTGCGCTTGAAGTACTACTGCACTCGAAGTACAGTGGGATGCTGCCTTACGCCCCCCTTGTAATATCCCCCCCAACAGGTGACAGATGACTTGTACAATTTCATCTCAAATGTACATAGCATATCCCGATGGACTACACAACTGATGCAGTGTGAATGATGATTGTGCCCCAGGGGGAAATCGTCACTTTGTGACCCCCCCCCCCCTTGGGGGGGGGGGGGACTGTCACGACAACAAAAGAGCAAATGTAAAGATGTTCTGGTCGGCAGAAGTGTTGCTTGCATACTAGCCCCCCCCCCGTTGTCCAGGAACCAGCAATGTTTGACCGCGGAACCAGGGGTCGGTTCTTGCGCACACTTTTCCCCCAAAATTTGACCGCGGAACCAGCGGTTGGTTCTTGCGCACGGCCGTGGGCAACCCCGTACCGGGGAAGGGGTCGAGAGCAGGGGGGAGGGGTTTAAGGGGTATGTGCGCCTGTGAGTGACTGATAGGGTCCCCCCTGATGGGGGGACCGGTAGTAACACACATGAAATGATGTCCTGCACACCTGAATAGCTGTCCTACATCCACCAGAAACATGAAAAACCCACTAACCTGGTAAAAAAAGTGATGCGAGAATTCGACCGCGGAACCAGGGGTTGGTTCTTGCGCAAGGTGGTTCCTGGACACGGGGGGGGGGGGGTACTTACCGTCTGTCCTGCAGTCCACAGTCACTGTCGTCAAGCTCTCCTTTGGCTCTCTGTGACTCCGGGCATCCTAGTGTGTTCTACATGTCTTTTGATTCGCTTTGTGGATGGATATGTGGTGCTATGAAATATGCCTCCGACGCTTCCAGAGAATCGAAACTTCAGTGCTGACTATAGATACAATAGATACAGTGCTCTGATCAGACGCGCTGTCTGAAAAATGGGATTCATGTTTGAAAAGGCAGAGCACAAGAATACTGCAACAAAACTTGCTTGCTCTTCATTGTGAAAAGAAGACAGAAAAACTGCCTAAG
Organism: Eutreptiella sp. 'Long Island Sound 2002'; assembly: GCA_964036045.1. Lineage (NCBI taxonomy): Eukaryota > Euglenozoa > Euglenophyceae > Eutreptiales > Eutreptiaceae > Eutreptiella > Eutreptiella sp. 'Long Island Sound 2002'. Next base: position 76,343,143 of record OZ038385.1, read on the forward strand.
TTTGGAAGTGCAAACAAAAGTTGAGGCGATGCTCAACTAGTGGTGCGGTGATAGGGGGGAATTCCCCCCATCAGATAATGTATTGGCTGGAGAAAAAAGGCACTTGTAAATCCAAGGCCGACAGCAGTCGAGTTGCTGGGCTGTCGGCAAGACTGACAAATCGTGGCGATGGTGTGTGTGTGGTTGCGTTCTGATGGGCTGGTGGTTGTGGTGTCACGGGTGCAGCAGCCACTGGCGTAGCCGCTGTATCCTGCTGGGTGAAGTCCTGAACAAAAGCAGCACATGGTGATGATGGAGGGGACAGTTCACTGGTCGCTCACTCCGAAACAGATGGTAAAAACCGACACGAAATCGTGATATGCTCAATTGTTTCAATTTCTCCATCTAATGGGCAGTAAATGGCGGTGGGTTGCCATTTGGCCAAGCGGGCTCCTACAGGAAAATTTTTCCAGAGTGCTTTGCGGACAAAATCCTTGAGATCTGAGGGCGTGGAGTAGCAGAGTGTGGAGTAGCAGAGTGTGGAGTAGCAGAGTGTGGAGTAGCAGAAACGGCGCCAGACATCCATAGATTGTCTGTTGTCCAGGGTCTTCGGGTAAGACATGCGCACGCCCACCGTCAGTTTGGACCAACTGTTCCAAAGTTCAAGTTCAAGGCATCCTGTGTCACCTTCGACTGTCGGGGGGTGGAGACACTGTAGATGGGTTTCCAGGTTGGAGCAACACTGTGACGAATCATCTGCAAGAAAGCCTCCCCAGGTGACCACGCCATCTCGAATTAATTTGGGGCAGAAATAAGTTTGCTTGTGGGTGTTTCTAAAAGAACGTTGTGCCACAATGGCATGTTGTAAGGCATGGGGCAGGGGGTGGGCACTGTGTGTGGCTGGCATAGCAGGGACAATGCTCTGGCGCAGCCGCCCCAAAAGGGCATTGTCTGCCATACTACATTAGAACCCATCTGGAAGTATGGCATATACTGTAGTGTGGGGACCAGACCAATGGATTTGGCCCGGTGGTGAAAGTGATTGCTGACCGCTGAAGAGGGGCCATGAGCAACGGAAACAGGACTCGCATACACCCCCGTGAGCTGCAGAGGGGGGGGGGGATCGGGGGATTGCACCACCAAACCGTAACACTTCAAAACTGCAGCTGTTGCAGGTAGAGCGGGCTGGAGCGCCGTCCCTCCTCCGCCAGCTTGTCTGCCTCTTCGTTCCCGCTTACTTGAACGTGAGAGGGTACTTTAACCCATTCAACAATATGGTCTGTACAGTCTAATTCATCAAAAGTTGTTCCCACAGGTGTGGTGTGGGCACTGAGCCTGACGAGCCCTGCCAGCCGCAGACACGCCACCGCTGGGCTGCTCCTGTGGCCCCGAGGTAGAGTTGGTTAGAGTCAGTACAGAGTGCTATCTTAGGAAAACTGCAAATTTGGAGGGTCCGGAAAGCGGCCTGCAGTTCCACAACATTATTGGATTGCAGTATTGGATTGGGGGGAAGCGCTTCCTCTGGGTGGTCGTGGAGGAGGCTTCTAGGGGGAGGGAGATAGTGTCAGGAAAAAAGCCATGGAACTAGGGGGTGGTCCTTGCGCACGGCGGTGCTTGGGCTGTGTTGCCATAGGAAAGGGCATAAATCCCCCGGCGCAATGCGCCAGAAATTTTTTTCTCCATGGAACACGGCTGCTCCTGGCCGTGCGTAAGAACGAACCGCCTGATTCCGCGATTCTTGGACAGTGATTTCAAACCAAAAAGTCCACGCAGCTTTTGGCTTGAAAACACTGTCCAACAACCACCCGCTGGTATCACGGCAAAACAGTGCTGGTTCCTAGGCATGGGGGGGGGGGGGGTCTAAGCTGTGTTCACCTCCCCCATCCACCCAACCTATGAATGAACGTTTTAACAGTGGGAGCTTTGCCGGAAGATGACACTTTGCTGAATCATTTGGCCATCATGGAAACCCATGTACAAAGCTGCACTGGCCGGTATCTCGGGACGTCCCCCGGACGACACAGCTGGGCAAACTTCTGCCAAACCAGAGTACTCTCGGGCACTGCCCCGCCCGCACCCCTGCGCCCACCATTTGGACCGGATGGAACAAGCATGGGGTGGCACTTCTTCTGGCCCAGCCGCACGCATTGCCCCCCTCCATACTTCTATGGAGGTATAGTAGGCCTTTCATAAGTGCCCCCTCCCAGCATTCCACAAAGACTTTATCCATCGAAGCCTTTGGGAATGTCTCCAAGTGGGAGACCGACAAAAGGAATGGAAGCCGGCAGAAGTCAACTGCCCACATGATGGACACAGGGAAACCATCTCACATGCCTTGTTTGATTGCACCATGCTCAACAATGCCTTCGCTAATATTCAGTTTTGCTAGTCATGATAAGCCTATTGATGCCATTTGTGAAAGCTACGCCCTTGTCCAAGGGAGCAATTGGGACTTTGTGGTAGCTTTTACAAGGGCGCGGGGAACTTTTTTTTGAATAGAATTGGGTTTTCATGGATGTAGTGGATGCAGGGCAAGAATTCAGGCATGCAGGACCACTTTGATGTGTGTTACCTGACACTACATGCATGTCTGTCCTGTTTTATTCATTTGTCCATGTGTTTCGCTGTGAGGTGTGGCGTTGGGTGGCTGCACTGGCTGCCTTTTCGGACTCGTGAGGCATCCTGGTCCCGCCACCACCGTAGCCAAAGCACGGGTGAAACGGCTGTGTTGCGCAGTGCTTTGTGTACTCTCACAGCAGCGGTTACCGGGGCTGAGGCTCCACCACGAGTAACCGCCGCGGCTACGTATTGCAACAGGTCCCCAGGACACTCGCAACATGCCGGCGGCGTGTGTCCATATGCCGTTCCCAATGATACACCCCTCGCCAAAGAGATATGAATCAACGAAATTCAGCAAATTGGCGTGAAATGTGCATGGAAATGTGGATAGAACGGTCTACTGTTCAATCGGCCACAATCACTCACAGCCTTAACAAACAACACACATGATAGGACAACCACTGCCGCTGAGAGCCAAAGAAGTGCTTGATCACAGTAACAGTGGAAATAGGACAGACAGTATGTCGCATGCAGGCAGCCCTTGTGCCGAATAACCACACAATACTATGTACAATCAGGATGAAACAATGGGCATCCATCCATCATAACAAGGCATATATCTCCAAACTTCGAAAAGGGGCTGGTTCAATGGTTGTCCTGTGTCCACCATTGAAGGTGCTTTTTCCCACTTCATTGAATGAAAAGAATCCATGGCGTAGAATCAGGCTTTGTTTTGTACCCCCCCTCCCCCGTGTCCAGGAACCGGCAATGTTTGACCGCGGGACCAGGGGGTGGTTCTTGCGCATGACCGTGGGCAGCCCCGCACCGCGGAAAAAAAATTTTCCGGTGTGATGCGCCGGGGCATGCGCGCCCTCTCCTTTCCCACAGTTAACCACATTGACAAATGAACACCAAAGGAGTGAATCTCAGCTGACTGGGCTGTAGTGTGCCTTCCAACGTGCATGGAATGATCTAATGTTCAACTGTTTTGGACGTGAACAGATCGCCAAAAGAAGACTCACCGGCAGTGTACATGGGAACATCTATGGTACATAACAAGGAATGGAAGAGGTGGTACAAAAGCAAATATGAGCTTCCAAATACTGCAAACCATACAACACAAATGAAATGTTGTCCTGCACACCTGAATAGCTGTCCTGCATCCACCAGAACCATGAAAAACCCGATTCCGTGGTAACAAAAAGTGGTGCGAGAATTCGACCGCGGAACCAGGGGGCGGTTCTTGCGCAAGGCGCTTCCTAGGCACGGGGGGGGGGGGGTACTACAGTGTCTTATATAGTGGGCCAAAAGATAATGTTGATAGCAATATGTAGCGCTCATACCCTCCCCCCCCCCTTGTATAAGCTACGCAAAAGTCCCAAATTAATACGGTCCCTACGCCTACTGTAGCTTGGACAAGGCCGTAGACACCCGGGTTCAAAAAGAGAAGTTTGTATGGTGAGCTGGTGCAAGAAAGGGGAATATAATGCACAAATATCCCCAAAATCAGGGCTATGTGGGTTCAAGTGGGCAAACACTCACAACAGATGTGTCCATGACCCCAGGTCACCAAACCCATGGCTTACGTGGCTGCACTGCATTTGTACCAAATCAAATTAGGTACCAAATCAATACAATCCCTACACACGCTGTAGCTTGGACAAGGGCGTAGCTTATCCATGAGCGGTGGAAAGTCCAGCGAAAGGTCCCCACCGACAGACCCACGCTCTCACAATGTGCAGAGTCATCAATACGGCGGCGAAGCCGCCGCCACAGATCGTTCACCGATACGGCGCCGGAGGCGCCGCAACAGATAGTGCTGCTCTCCCTCCCTTCGGTCAGGTGCACTTTCAGCCTCTGCGCCTCTTGGGGTTAGTGCTGACATCCGTACTGAATCCTGACGACGAGCCCCCGCCTTCCGATCCCTCACTCGAGGTAGACGCACTCTCCATGTCCTCCGCCTCCGACACTGTCGTAGACGAGAACTCTGATCTCTGTGAGCTGGACACCTCCGACGCCATCTCTTCCAGCCCCAAGTCCTCCCACATTGGTTCTATCCGCGGTCTCTTGGCCACAGGCCTGTCATTGTTCGGATGGGACATGCGCCCTGCTTCTGCAAGGGCGTAGCTTATACAAGGGGGGGGGGGGGGGATGATTATGTCACATTTATGGGGAATGAAATCGTCTCACTTGGCGGGAAGAAAATTGCTCTGCAAGGGGGGGGGGGGGTTGACACGGAAGCCCATTTTCCCAACCCCCCCCCTCCCTCCTTGGCCGCCGTGACGGGAGGGGGGGGGTTCAGGGCGGGGGCGACCGACCTGCCGTGCCGGGGGGGGGGGGGGTCACCCCAACATCTATGGCTCAAAATGATACCCACGTCGCGCTGATCATTTTGACTACTCAAATGTGGGGGGGGGGGGGGGATTATTGGTGGGAAAAACTTTTTCGGGCCAAATTTTGTGTTCCTGTGCCTTTGGCGTCAACATCCGTTCTTACATAAAACAAAGGGCCCGACACGGAACCCCATTTCTCCAACCCCCCCCCCTTCCTTCGGCGGGCGTCCATGTCAGCCCCCCCCCCCCCCCCCCCCCGCAGAGCAATTTTCAGGTTGCCCTTTGCGGGGAATTGAGACATCAGTGCTGGCTGAGGAATCCGAGGTATTCCCTGCTGAGACTGTGTCTAAGTTGGGGTCACTTGAATGGTTCACTTGAGGGGGGGGGGGGGGGAAGCAGGAAGGAAGGAACAGTGTGAAGGCGTGACAGCGAAGTGGCCATCAACAAACAATTTTTAATGAGTGTGAGATCTCCACACGCTGAGAGCATTGCAGCTATCACATTTGCAATGTGCAATGTGCAAAAAAGGTACAAAATGTGGCAGGAAACAAAGTGCAAGTCTCAATGACTAAGAGGGTGCCCCAGTCGCCGCACCGGTGCCACACCGTGCGCTTTGAAAGACATGTCATTTTCCGATGTCCTACACCCTTTTTCCAGGCACGGACGCGGTGGCGTAAGGGATTAGCAGGCAAAACCGCTCAACAAACACACCAAACCCCATTGCCCCTGGACCACAACATGGTTCTGACTACCCAAACACAACAATTGGCCACCCATTCCCAGTGTTCAGTGCCCTATGACCGCGTTTCTGTAATATTCATTGTTACCATCATTCTACACCAATTGGTCTTTAATCGCACCACGCACCGCACGTGAGGCACCCTTCAATTCAAACGCGACCAATGCACAACATGTTGGGCCCGAAACTGGAGTTTGACAATTCATGCGGTCCAAAAGGTACGGGGCTTCATCTGAACCCCCCCTTCATATCACCATTGAACATGAGCATATTTGTCAACCGGCGGGTACTTGGTATACAAGCCCCAACGGTCCCATGGAAAATGTCATCCCTGCTGTGGCGTACTGCGGCATGCTGCGACATGCTACACCACTGTTGGGGGTTAGGGGCAAAGGGGTTTTGGACCAACGCAATAAGACGCAATTCCCACAGGCACACATTCCTGGAACCTACAAAACATGCACAGGCTGTACAGAAATCGCTTGAATCATTGCATGTGTGCCTACTCCCCTTCACATTCCCGCAAGCCATCTGTCTTATTGACATACAAAACATGCAATACAATTTGCCCACGTTCTCCTGATTTTTCTGCATCAGTGAGTCGCAAATGTTCACCGATGCCTTGTGAGATGGCCCACTGTAAACATTTCGAAGTGCTCGGTGTGGTTTCCTTGTTGCGAGTTGTCTTGGAATTCTCAGCATTTGACATGTATGCCGTCACAAGAAAGCAAAAAAAAGCGGAGGCTGGAAAGAAAAGTGTCATCTGGGGCATCAGGGGAGGAATGGTGTTAGAGGGAACCAACACTATTGGCACCACAAAATTCATCCATGCTGCAGCACGCTGCAACCCCCCCCCCAAACGGACTGCCATTGGCAGCCACTGCGGCATGCTGCCTCCTGTTGGGGCTTGTTGGTATACTTGGTATTTATACCTGTCAAAGTCGGCTGCCCAGGCTGGGTCGTAGCTTGTGGGCGTGTGCCAGATTTGGCAATCCAAAAAATGAGAATACCTGTGTCATAAATCAATACACCACAGGAAATGCGACAGCACGTGAACCAACTAGGGAACCATAAGTGCAACCAAATGCAAACATGCAACAGAAGGCACAACTGCAAAAATTGCCTGACACAGGAAAATGAAAAAAGTGCAAAAGAATGCAAAAAAAATGGCTCTCAAAAGCCACGCACTACATTTGGGAGCGAATTAAAATTAGGTACCAAATTGATACGGTCCCTACACCTACTGTAGCTTGGACAAAGGCATGGCTATTACAAGAGGTGGGGGGGGGGTATGCAAGCACGGGCCTTGGATTATGCAATGCACAATTATGCACAATTATGCACGATGCATTTCAACGAAGACACAAGGGGATTGCACTCAAGAGGGATCCTGGGACTGCTAACCTTCTGTGGTTTGGCAGCAGGAGGGACACGATGCTCCTCAGTTTCAGACGATGGAAGAATTTCATCGTCTTGCAAAGCATCTTCAGCAGTGGAGGTGCATTTTGGTGGACAGAATTGTCCATGATAGGCACAATAATGACTGCATTGGACAAGAGTCAGGCAGAACATTATGCACAAATATGCGCAAATACATCGGAGCCCATATCCAACGCCTCCGGTTCCGGCATTGGAACAAACCCCAAGTCATCCCACTCCAACACTCGACGGCGCTTAGACAGGGGAAGCAGGTCATTGGGATGCAGGAGCCCTGCATAGCGCATTCATCCGCACCGTCATTCCCGTGCGCTTTGAGGTGCGACGGCTTTCTGAGCGGTGCTTGGACAATGCGGGGGGTAAAAGCACTGAATTTGCCAGAAACAACACCTACGGTTGTTCTGCCAGGCGCGTTGTTCTCGCAGGGGGGGGGGGATCCACTTGCATTGGACAGAGGCGAATCACGAATAATACCACAGAAGGCACACGGCAGTAGTCGATGTCCGCATTCGAGTGACAGTGACGAGGATCCAAATGAAACAGCGAATCTGTCGTCTTTCATACAGGGTCTAGTTTGCTCAGGAGTTCCCCGCACTGCAAGTGGCATCCAAATTACTGATTGCGCCCAGCCGCTGACCCTGGTCGTAACTCCCCAATTAGGAGTCCTCGGGCCTTGCTCTTTATCTTTTTGCCATTCCTTTTGGGTATTTTTTGCTGTGGCCCCCCAATATTTTTCTTGAAACATTGTTGGGCAGTTCGCAGAAAACAGATTGCCAACAAAAAGGTGACAACATATATCAAATACATTATTGCCCTGTGTTGATCGCAGCGGTATTCACAGCAGCCAAGCAGACAACACAGATTCGAACCAGACCATCCATCCACATGACGTATTTAATTCTGTACCCCCCTCCCCCGATCATACCCCCCCCCCCAGCACAGGGTACAAATTTTGAACTTGATCCAAAAAAAAAGTATGGGAAAAATTGCGCCACACTTGTTAAAAGTGATGGGAAAAATTGCGCCAGAATTGGGCGTACTAAATTTTTCCAGACAGGTTTCTTCCCGTACTAAATCCCCCCCCCCCCCCGCGTAGGCAGTCTGCAGGGCGCCCCAAACGCGGCCAGATGCAGACTCCGTACCATGGAGGGAGGCCGCCATCGACACAATCCGCGTAGCCGGGCTCCACGCATGCGCTCAAGGTGTCAGGGGACGCCACGGGACAGACGGGGCTGCAGCAAAGGGGGGGGGGGGGGGTATAGGGGGCGTAGGTTGGTGATACAGGGATATAAGAATACAGGGACACCGTCATTCTCTTGTAGTGATACATGTGGTGCCAACGGACGCCGAATGGGCACATAACGGGCGCATAATGGGCGCCCAGAGGGCGCCTAATGGGCAGGTAATAGGTGTATAATGAGCGCGTAATGGGCGCCGAAGAAGCGCCCAATGGGCGAAGAATGGGCGCACAACGGGCGCACAATGGGCGCTGCCCAATCGTGGCCCTTTGCACTGCCGGGCACGGCGACCGCATCGCCACCGCGCACCCGCATCACCCCGCCCCCTGCGGCACCGGGAGGATCTGCGTAAACCCGGAGGTCGTTGCGGCGGGGGACGCCGAGTCGCAAGGGCGGCCCGGCCGCGGGAACAGCCGGAGGTCGGTCAGGGCGGGATTGTCCAGCAGCGCGCCCAGGGCCCGCAGGCCGGCCGGCCCGATGCCGTTGTGGTTCAGGTGCAGCGTGAGGGAGGTCAGCGTCCGGGAGCCCCCCAACGCGGCGAGCGCGCACGCCCCCGCGTCCCCCAGCCCGTTCCCCTCCAAGTCCAGCGTGAGGGTCGCGAGCGCTGGGGCCTTCGCGAGGGTCGCGAGGGCCTTGGCCCCGCGCGGCCCGAGGCCCTTCTGGCTCATGTGCAGCGTGAGCGTCCGCAGCCCGCGCAGCTTCCGCAGTTTGGCGAGGGCCTTGGCGTCGCTGTCCCCGCACGATTTGGCGATAATCCCGACGGACAGCGCCGTGAGGGTGTGCGCGTCGCGCAGCCCCGCCATGAGGTCCGCCGCGCTGTGGGGCGCCGCGTCCAGGCTCACCGGCGGCAGCGCGCACGGCGCCCGGAACAGCCGCGCGAGCGCCGCCAGCTCCGAGGGGTGGGCCGGCTCCGGCTGCCCGCACCGCGTGCGGTTGTCCAGCCCCAAATGAAGGAACTTGAGGGTCGAGGACTGCCGGAGGAGGCCCAGGGCCTTGATGCCGCTCGTCGTGATGCTGCCCATCTGCGGGCTGAGGTCCAGCCGCAGGGACGTCAGGTTCGGGGTCTGGCCGAGCGCCGCGAGGGTGTGCATGTCGTCGTCGTGCAGCATGTTGCACTTGAGGTCGAGCCACATGTCGTTGATGGTGCAGTTCCAGTGCGCCAGGAAGCCGAGCGGGCGCATCGACCGGCACCCGAGGTTGCACCGGTCGAGCCACACGCGCATCTTCCGGAGGGTGGGGACGTGGATGAAGTCCGCGACGGTCTGCACGGGGTCGATCGACAGCGAGTTCTGCCCGAGGTCGAGGACGACCGAGGTCAGGGCGTGCAGGCGCGTGAGCGGGACGAGGTTGATGATGTAGTCGTTGCGGGACTGCGCCGCGGGGAAGGCGTTGCGGAGCTTCAGGGTGAGGCTGGTGAGGCAGCGGACGGTGTGGAAGTTGAGGAAGGGGATGAAGTACACCTGGTGCAGCCCGACGATCGCCGCGCACTCGAGGTCGAGGTGGAACTTCTTGAACTTGACGGGCCCGAACTTGAACAGGCTCCCGTTGCTGTCCTGGAGGCACGCATGACACACACTTCGGCTTGGGATACACGTGTGATACATGAAACCCATGGAGAGGGAAAAGAGAGCTTGCCCCCCACAGGAAACATGCCATGGATATCCGCCTCTTCTTTCCAGCTGGGAGGGGTCATCCTGTGCAACGTGTGCTGTGAGATGTGGGGTCCTCGTGTCTGGGGGAAAATCGCGGTACAGGACTGGGAACGAGCCACACCGCAGTAGGACTGCAGAAGGAGGACAGGGCGGGGCACACATGAGATGCAGACTCTTTGGAAGTTGGAATACACAAATGACACACAGTTCTTTTTTTTTTTGATCAAATAGGCCAGTTCATAATGTGCCATGGGCCACTGCGGGCCAAGTTCAATGCAGAGTACGGATTTCGGCAATGCCAGGGTGTGCATACGGGCTGCAGCTCACGACTGAGCCCCCACAAATGACACACAGTTCTGACGCTTCGGTTACAGTTTGATACCTGGAGGTCCAGGTCGGTGCCCCCGAAGCCCAGGTACAGGTCACGAAGCGAGTTGGAGGCGAACAGCGCCGTGCACAGCCGGTCGACGCAGTAGTCCGTCAGGTACATGTTGCACCCGAGGTTCAGCGAGAGGTCCGTCAGGCTGGTGGTCCGGCCGAGCGCGGCGAGCGCTGTGAGCCCGCGGTCGGCGAAGGCGTTGGAGGACAGGTCCAGGTTGAGGGTCCGCAGCGGGGCGGCGGCGATCGCCGCCAGGCCCTCGACCCCGTCGTCCCCCACGCGGTTGTTCTGCGCGTTGAGCTCCAGCGCGCGGAGCGCCGGCGCGTCCCGGAACGCCGCGAGCGCCCGGACGCCCGCGTCGCCCAAGACGTTGTCCTGGAGCAGACGTCGTTTGTGAGAGGAGGGGGAATGGGTCGGGGAGGTTTGAGGCACCCACCCACCCATGATCAAGGGACCCACCAGACACCCCCACTCTAAAAAAACATCGGGGGAGGGGGGGGGGGGGGGTTGAGGCACTCTTCTGGGGCTGAACGGCATCCCAGCCCCACCCCCCTCTGAGATGATGCTACCACTGCTGCCGAAGCACATGGCCCCGCCTTGTTGTTTCTTTTCGGTTTTGTACATTTCCGATCTTTTTATGAGTTTTGCGCTTTTTTTTTATTTTTGGAGTCTGTTATCGTTGATGCTTCAGCTGCTTGGGTTGCTGCTCCCTGGGCTGAGCCTTTGGGGCAGGCGGAGACCTGGAGGTTCAGCGCAACGGCGGTCAGGCGGGGGGCCCGGCTGATGCACGCCAGGGCCTGCGCCCCACGGTGCCCCACGGCGTTGCTCCGGAGGTCGATGGACACGGTCGTGAGGCCGGCGGCGTCGCCCAGGGCGGCCAGGGCGCTCAGGTGGCCGAGATCCAGCCGGTTCTCCGCGAAGTGCAGCCGGACATCGGCCAGCAGCGGCAGTGTGCTCAGCCTGAGGCCCGGGAACACGCCCGGGGCCACGGGGGCCATCTGACCGGAGATGACCGTGAGCGAGTGGGTCTGGGGGGCGACGGCGAGGAGCTTGTCGAGCCCCCAGGGGCCGTTCGCCTGGACCGAGAGGTGGCGGTGCTGCAGCACGCACCACGTCCGGCGGCACGTGTAGCTGAGCGTGCGCGACGCCGTGAAGTCCGAGATGAGGCGGTGGACATCGGCGGGCAGGTCCAGGAACGGGTTTGTGGCTTCGTTGGGGGATGACAGGGCAAAGAGCGGGGCAACTTTGGAGGAGTCGCACCCCATTTTGGAGGCTGAAGAGGAGATGGCAGTCAGCAAAGGGATCGGTGAGCTCGTCCGGCGCACGTGCGTTGGGTTGGACCGTGAGGTGAGGCAAACCCGGTGGAAGGATGCTTCTTTGACCTGGGGCTGGGCGCGAGAACGGAAAGGCCATGTCGCAGTGTGTGGAGCTCGGTGTGTTTGCGCCATCGGGGGTCCCCGCCCCCACCTGCCCCTCACCCCACCCCCGGGGGAGGCTAATGGGGAATCGGTAATGGTTCAGCTGGCCGGATGAACGGGGGGTGGTCACAAGTTGCCTTCATGTTTTGCATCCATCGTTGAAGGCTCCACGAAAATCTGACCATTTTGAGTACACGCCCATGGAGGAAAGAAGGTTGGGTCCCCCTGCCATAAGCCCCAAACAAAATTTTCGGGGCCTTTGGAGGCGGGTTTTGGTCCACACAACTTTTTGGCCATCCTAGCCAGAACCATTAGTGCTGAACCAATAGCGACCAATGGTTCCGAGACCCCCCCGCGGCTCCGGAAATGCGGAAACCTTTCCCACCCCTGCCGTCGTATACGGGCGTCCATAGCCCAACCGCTGGCTTGTATGGGCACTGTTCCGATGCGGGCGCAGACAGCCGTTGGCATGTCCACGCAGGCCGCCAGGACCCCGAGCAATTGTGACAGGCGCACGGTGGACATGCACATGCCTGCGCATGCCTCATGCCTCATGCCTGTGCCTGCATATGCCTGTGCATGTCCCTGGTCGCCCAATGCACGCCATCCCTTTGTATTGGACGTGTTCCACAATAGAGTCATGCTTCCCAAGTAAAATGGCTACAAAACACATGCTGTCGTGGGTCCAAATTCAGAAGAGTGTGGTGTGTAGGCACCCAACCCTTGCCGTCTCAGGATCCTCAAAGGTGACAGGAATAATTTGGATGCATCACCTTTACCATCCAGGGCTCTACAGAGTGGGGAGGGCTTATTATGGCTACATAATTGCTGTCTCAGGGTCCTCACAGTGTGAAGGAATCAATATGGCTGCACAGACCCTCCGGTCCCAAGAGTGGGAGGAATTCATTTGGCCGCACAGCCCCGACTTGCTAGATGGGGGGGGGGGGGGTGGCATTGAAATGGCTACATAACACATGCCGTCAAGAAATTGGGGGAAATCAACTTGGCTCAATAAATCCACTGCTTAAAGAAAATATTGTCCACATGACCCTCGTGAAAATGGGAACTTTTACCCAAAATACAAACTGTGAGGGGGCAAATACTGCAACATACTAGGCCCCCAGGTGGAGTAGTCAGGTGGAAGAAGAGCCCCTATCGAGAGTTTTGTGCCCCACCCACCCATCCCCCCCCACCCAAGCCCCCACCGCTTATCATTCCATCAGCTTATCCATGACTGTTACTGATGCGTTGATTCATCGCCATCCTAGTAACTATTGCTTGTGGTCAGCGATCTTCAGTAACAATGCCCTTCTGGTGAATTTCATCTTCCTCTGTTTTCCTTTTGTTGTTGCTTCCACTGTGCCTATGCCAAAGCCTTGCATGACACAAGCACTAAGTGCAAATTCAGGTGTGCACACCAGTTGCAGAAACCCGCTCATTTGCTACTGTGATAGAAGATGTGGGTGCCAGCTGGATCCCGAGACAATGACATTCTGTTTTTGAGCAATAGACGAAGGGACAATGATTACAATACAGCCCTCGCGGCTTTTGGGGTGAAAAGGGGTAACAACTCAGCAACGCAGTACCTCATGGGACAAAACAATAGGGTGAGGCAAAAATATATGAATAACAAAGATGCACGGTGCGCGGATGGTGTGTCCTGCGCCCTGGAGCCCTTCTACACCTTCTATTCACCTGCTATGCGCCCTCAATGGACCCTCTGTGCGCTTGCTGTGTGCCCTATGCGCCCTCTATGCTGTGGTTTATCAATTCAAATGGAAGCTGGTCCAACACGCATGTTGGTGGTTCTCCAAAAGCAACTAAGATACAACGATCAGTCGGGTGCTGGGGCCTTGCCGTCAACTTTGAGGTAGCGCGCCTTGTACATCTTCCCATGGGGCGGTTTACAATAACAGACTTCTGTGCATGGATCGGCAAGGTTCACAAATTACTCAATAAAGGCATTCAAACTGATGTCAGACGGGTTAACTCGCATCTCCTTTACCCGGGGTCATTGACCAGCTTTGCCAGTCGGATCCACCACAGCCCAACAACATTGGCAATCGCATTTTGGGGTCATACGAGTCCATCCCGGGAGCTCTACACACAAAGATGGTGCGACCACACACGGAACACCTACTGCATACATGTAGAGCACACACGGGGGTATTTCCGCACAGCACGCCCACAGCGCACGTGATTAGGGTGACTGTACCAGAACCATCCCCTACATCACCAAGCATGGTGGCATGGCACACCACTTGGATCATTATACCACAGGGGACACTAGGGTAGGGGCACAGTATACCCACCACAGTGTGGATTCACAAAAAGAAAACTAGTGGACTTTGGTGATGAAGCAGAAAAAGAGCGCCGGTTCATGGGCCCAAACCGAAGGTAGGGGGCGTTTTCGCACAGCGTGCGCACAGCGCGGGCACGGCGCCAACTATTATGTTGTTCATCACGGGAGCACCCCTGAAAACCACCCACCTACAGAAGCATGCATGATCAATTCAAAAGGCCATGGGGTGCAGAATTCAGGACCCTGGGACCCGTGGCAAGCATCAGACGAAAAAAAAAAATTCCTGGTGCACCAGCAGGGGCTGTAGGGTGCAGAATTCAGGACCATGGGACCCGAGGCTACCGGTGGTGGAAAACAGCCAACTTTTCGCACAGCGTGCGCACAGCACACGGTGCACCCCCGTAAACACCGCCCACCACCCAAAATAAATAGAAGCAAGGGTCTGGTACACAAATCACCCAAAATAAACGAACCCCTGGTGGGAGCCAACACACTACAACATACAAGCAAGGAACAAAGCCACAAATGGCAGGGAGGAAAGTGGTTGTTGCTTCCTTCCTGCTGTCTGCAACACACCAAGGGGGGTGGCCTGTTCGAATCTTGACACCCAAGCGGGTGCTTTTGGGGGCCTGGACGGGGGGAGTGCTACGGGTCAGAGGGTTCCTAGGGTGGTATGAATGGGGTGGGGGCGGGACACGGCACTTCCGAACAGTTGGGTATGCGGCCCAGGAAGCCTGACTCACGCACCACCCCTATCCAAATAGATAGGGTACCATCAGCTTGGGTGTTTCCGGCAATGGGTACCGGAAACCTCAGGGGGGGTGGTCCTGAGGCGGTCATGGGGTGAGTAGGGAGGTAAGGATAGGCCAGGGAGAGGAAGGGCACAAGGTGGTGAGAGGCCGATGGGCACCGCTGCCTATGGAGGGAAAGGGTTCGAGGGAAGGGCAGCAGTAAGTGACGAGAGGCCAATAGGCGCCGCCAGCTGCAGACAGCAACACAACCAGGCGTGACGCCAATCACCCCCAGCCCCGATTGATATGACGTCTCTGTTTTACATCACGGCGTCCGTCACAAACATCCTTCATGTTGTTCTACTAAGCTCTTTGTGGCCATTGTGTCCACCTCTCAGCCTTGCCGCTGCTGCTGCAGGTTTCGGAGAGGAATTCAGGCTTTTCTCACCAGTGACCAGTGGGCACCTCAGTCCGCAGGCCCAAGCGAAACTCTTGACCCCTCAGTTCATCGCAAATTGGGGTCCACATTCTCCATCGATGAAGCAAGTACCCACAAGTACACCACATCGCTGCTCAGCGGGCACTCTGCACTTTGCACATTGCACCGCCCAAAGCACGCGGCCTGCTCCGTCCACAACCTGCAGTGGACACTGCACAGTGCTCACAGTGCACTCTGGCAACAAGTGCTGCGCCCCCAGCATGAAGCACGAACAAACATCGCTCTGGGCGCTCACTGCTGCGCCTCACAGTCACTGCAGTCAAAGCTCAACTGCACATGGTGTCAAGTGCTCGGTCCCCTGGACCCGAAATCATCCAGAACAGCATCCTGACAAATCGTCCCCAACACAACTATAAGAGAAGCAACAAACATCATGCCACCCCAGATGGTGAGCAGGACACGACCTTCAACTGCGCAATCTCTCCCTCCGTTCTCTGCCCTCGATCGACGCACGTTCCCCAACAACAGAATGCGGCAACCGAACACAGGGGCAAACATCCCCAGCAGCGAACCCCCAGCGCTGGTCCTGGACGCAGTACCTTGCAAAATTGAAATGGTGTTTGGTTTCGCGGCCTGCAAAATGCATGACTGCCCTGATCATGGCAGATCGCGCGGAGCACGCTCTGTTTGGGGGTTCACGTCAGAGTTTGGAGCTGGGTGCGGCAGGTTAGAGTCAGTGGTCGAGGGCTGGCATACGGCAACGTCATCTCTTGTGACAGTCGTGGATCCGATGACGTTTCAGTTTGGAGGCATCGAGGGCCTTCAGCAGGCGCGGAGACAAGGTGTTCGAGAAATTCCTGTTCAGCCATACCTGCTCCCCCCAGCGCTTTGCGTCCCCAAGGCTGTGGGCCCGGTAGTAGCCGTGCTGCTTCAGGAGCTCCGCAAGCGGCTTGTTGGGCCGCTCAATGGTCATGATGCGGAACTGGTAGCGGTGGTATGGGAAGTTCGCCAGCACTCGCCACTCTGCTCCTTCCACGTCCAACGAAAGATAGTCAATCACCGGCGGGGCACAGTTCGTGTCCAGAATCTCTTCAAAGGTGCGGGTCTGCAGGCTGATGAGCTTGCCCTTTGGTTTGGCATTGGCCAGCTCTGGAGAGACGATGCCTCCCAAGAAGTTGTTGTCCACGCGGAACTGCACTGTCCGGTTGGGCTCGGTGTCCACAGCTGCATGGATGACGGTGCAAGCACGCTCCTTTTGCAGGAGTGGGATGTATCTCGGGTTCCCCTCGATGCACAAACCGTGCCAGCCCCTGTACTGCTCAAGCGCATAGGAATTGCTGATGCAGACAGGATCATTGGCGGCAAGGTCCACAAAGTAGCGATCCTGCCTGCCGGGAAGTAGCATGTCCACCACCTGGTCCTGCCCTAGCTGCGATTGAAACTTTGGTTTGCCTTTCTTAGGCACCAGCTTGGGCTGACGGGGGCACGGGACTGGGGTGGCTCTCCATGATACTGAGGAGTTCTGCTCAGTCAATACAGGGCTTGGGGTGGGGATAGGAACTGAATCATTGGTCGTTGTGCCCACGCCGCAGAGAAAAAGGAATATTACAGTGGAGCCCAGTAGGTGCATCCTAGTGTGCCCTGCACATGCGAAGTTGGGCAGAACACTGGGAGGGCGAGACTGCTATTGGGTAAAGTGGTCGCGGCCCATTCGACGGGAAGTCCACGACAACAAAGCGAATCAAGGAGCATAACCCTGCCACAGAGGGAACAAAGGTATGAGGGCGGGGTAAGATGTTTGAAGTAGTTTGAGGACTTGCGCATCGAAGATAGTCGTCTTCAGTGCCCTTGCTCAAAAGGTGTCAAATTTTCGATGTTTGTGCATTTGCGCTCTTTTGAGGTGTGTCCAATTGGGATTCAGGAAAGACGAGGCACAAAGAGATGCACTCAGGTATGGGGGAAGGAGGAGAGCGTTTGAACCCCCCAAGATTGGGCGGGGGTGAAAATATTATGATTGGAATCGGCGGAACAAGAGAGAAGAAAGTCATCATCTACCTGGTGGTTGTGGAACACTTTTCACCCATTTTTTGCATCTCAACAATCTTTTTTCAGCTTGTTCGGAGACTTTTTCAGGGTTCTTGGTCCAAAGGTACTGGGAGAGCGGTTTTGGGGTTTCTTTGGTCAGGTGCCAAGCGAGCCTTTTTTCGATTCGAGGTGATGAACCATTCACTTGAATCGCTAGAGTTCATCCAGAATGTTTCATTGGAAGTGTCCCCTAAACTTGGATTGGGAAGCAACCAATTTATCGTGCGGAGCACCCAAAATACATGCGGAGGAATGTTCATCTTGCATGCCAAGCCCAATTGAAACACAAACTGCAAAATTGCAACTGCCACAAACTGAACATGGCAAGTAAGGCTTTGCATTCGGGGAGGGCCATGACGCCAGGTTTTGGAGATAACCAGCATGATCCTGACCTCATGCCAGACTCAATCAGTTCCAAGCAACACTGTCAAAAATGTAATTGTTCCTCATAAAGCACATTGAACCTACACATTGTGTCCGGCTCCCTCAAGCTCAATGATTTTTTGTAGGAGTGTCTACTGAGACCCATCTAGTGAGACCAGTCGGGATGGAGGGAAGTCGGGAAGTGGCAGTGACTCGGGTGCATTGGAAAGAGGTTGTGCATTGCCAGATGACACGCTCTACATGTAGCTGTTGTTAGGTATTGAAACTGCAGCGTCGGGGTCATCCCGCCCCAGTACTGAAGTTGTGGGGTGGGCACGGGTTCGGCACTGGTAGAACTGATAGTTGAGGAGTGTGTCACCCCTGATGCAGTGTTGTCCAATGAGTGCAGTTGAGTGCAATCGCTGGCCAAAGCGGCGCAAGGATGGGGCTCAGGTTGCTGCAGCACCCTTTTCAGCTACTTACAGCGCCTGTAACCCTCAAAGTCATGCTCCCGCTAATCAACTGTGAAGAGCTTTCATGTATGCACAGGGCAAGTGCTATTTTGCACAGGGGGATTGACTTTGAGCCTCCTTCTCGAGCCTCTCGCCCCCCCCCCCATCATCCAATGGTGTTTGAAGAGAGGTGTGAGGGCCTGTTGTGGGGGGTGGTAAACAAGGGGTCAGGAGGTGTGTGAATGTTTATCGCATCCATTGCTTCTATCTTCCATCCATGGGGGCTAATGGACACAATGTCCCTCGGTCCCAGACCCTATGGTTGGTAGTGAGCAACAAACATGTGCAGCATGCCTTACACCGGGTCCACCGTCCACCGTGCGCGTCCCCAAGGCCCTGTGCATGACCCCCAGCCCCTGTGCGCGTCCCCCAGCCCCTGTATGCGTCCCCCGGCCCCTGTGCGCGTCCCCCAGCCCCTGTATGCGTCCCCCGGCCCCTGTGCGCGACCCCCGGCCCCTGTGCGTGTCCCCCGGCCCCTGTGTGTGTCCCCTCGCCCCTGTGCGCATCCCTTGGCCACTGTGCGCGTCCCCCAGTCCCTGTGCGCGTCCCCCGGCCCCTGTGCACGTCCCCCGGCCCCTGTGCGCATCCCCCAGACCCTGTGCAAAGAACAATCACACAAAGTATGAGCCAAAAACTCAAGGGTGGCAGCCGGGAACGGGTGTCGCAACTGGCGGACCTCCGTTTCAAACCGACAATTTAGGGCCAAAAGTGGTCCTTTTTTTGCTCAAAACTGCCCTACAGCCTGTTCAAAAAGGCAAAACGAAGGGAAGTGGTGGCTACACTCCACATGCAGCTTGACTTCCCGGTGTCAAAAAGGGCCCTCTGACTCCACGAACAACATGTCGGAGAAACGCCCCCCAAAGGCCCCCAGAATTTGTGCACATTGGCCATTGTCAGCTTCAAACCAAGAACAAGCCATGTCTTCGGCTACATGGCTCAAAACGCGATGTTGAGGGCACCTAGTCCACCCGCAACCACCCACTTGTTGTGGTTTTTACCCCCCTACAATTGCCCAAATGGACGAAATGGGCTGTTTTGGGACCAAAAGTGGGTTAAAAATGGATCAAAAATGTGTTTTCCCAAAAATAATCTTGCAGCATTTGGGGTGGCCAAACAAGTGAAATGTGCCCATTTTGAGCCCATTGTAAGCCATTTGGCCCCTCTAGTAACAAAACACCTTGAAAATGGGCTGTTTTGGGCCCCAAATTGGGTCAAGAAAAGTCAAAATGGGTCAAAAATGTGGTTTTTCCTAAAATAATCTTGGACCATTTGGGGTTCCGAAACAAGTGTAATGAGTGCATATTGAGCCAATTTTGAGCAATTTCGGCCCTCTCAAGTCCGAAAGAGCCTTGAAAATGGGCCATTTTGGGACCACAAGTGGCTCAAAAATGGGTCAAAACAAAATAAAAAAGTTCATTTGTTTTCACGCTAGGTTTAGAGATGAAGTACTCATCTACGGGTTACACAAATGTTTTCGCCTCTTTTGCATGGCACAAGTTGGTAGTAGGGGTTGTGTGTCTCTCGTTTTGCCCAGTTTTGTTGATCCATATTCTAGTATTTTACTCTCGCTTCACTGTGATCCCATTAATTACCACCCAATGTTTGTCACTCCCCAAATCCTTAGTATCCATAGCATTCAGTGTGCCTTTCCACTTCACCGCAATCCAACTTTGAAATCCAAAGTCTCAAACTTCCAACGACTGCGCATTTCACTACCATGCAGGTAAAACCACACTGAAACTGTGTAGCATGCAACTTTCTTGCGCTTTCGGCTATTACATGCGTGCCCGACTTCCCCACCAGCTCGGTCCCAATATTCAATGTTCATGAGAGGAAGGACGTAGAGTCGGGTAGGGTTTAGGTTAGGTTTAGAGTTACACCGAACCCTAGCCCCAGACCTAACCGTAGCTTAGGCACCACACATGTAACAAATATGCTTCCCATGAAATTTATATCTGGTCAGAGGTATTGCTAAATTTGTGCTCTGGTATTCACAACCGACTTTTTTGTTTGGCCCATGGAGACAACAATCGTTTCCACATGATGGTGTGCCGTGGTATTGTTGGAACTACTTTCCCCGAGCACTTCTTGGACGGAACACCCCAAACAAACTGCCGAGGAGACATAACAAGTGGTTTGGTATTGAAGCCGACGAAGTAGAATTTCCAAGCACTTTTTCCGTGCACCGGCCCAAGGCAATTTCCAAGCACTAGCCCACCCAGCAACCTCACATGCAACCTCGCAAGGAATTTTCCCAAGCACCCCCGCCCATCAAAATTTTATTGCCTTCGGCAAGGCACCTCGAAGAGGGGAGAGGGGCGACCATTTTTGCTGCCGAGGCTGGAAAATTGCACAAGCAAGTTGTGCCCTAGCCCCCTTGGGACCCCCCCAATACCCAAATAGGATGAAAAACACATAAAGAGGGGCTAAAACATGCTTTACATAAGATATTTGATCATTTTGAATGGTCAGAATATCAAAAATTTCAGTTTTGGCGATTTCCATTTTTGAGCTGCCGAGGCTGGAAAACCGCATAAGCAGGTTGTGCCCTAGCCCCCTAGGGAGCCCCCCCCCAACACCCAACTGTCTGCGGAAGCTTGTCCCGCTAGGCAGTGCCCTGTCGCCTCTGAGATGGCGTGGCAAGGTCAGGCGATCCTGGGTGGAAGGGGTGTACAAACACAAGCCACGGCCGCTGTGGCCGCCCCCCCCCCCCACTCTGCGCGATGCACCCTTACAGGCGCTGCAGCGAGAGATCTCCCGCTCTCTCAGGCTCGACAGCCAGCGATCTGACGGAGCCCGCACTCTCCCCCAGGCTCGACAGCTAGCGGTCTGGCGGAGCCCTCACTCACCCTGGGCTGGGCAGCCAGCGATCTGGCGGGGCCCTCACTCACCCCCCTGAACCAAGGGACTACTAACTTTTTATTATTCGCCTGCTAGTATTAGCTACCTGTCTACCTACACAATGGTGTGTATTGCATAGCCAGTACTATATCCCCGTGTCCCCTCCCCTCCCGCCGTCTGCTGCACGTCTGCAGGTGCGTCACCTCATGTGACAAGGGGAGCGGGAACCCTAAAGGTGCCCCGCACAGGCGGCCCTCCCCCCTGCCCCCTGCCCCCTGCCCCTTGCCCCGCACACACCTCCCTTCCTTGGCAGCGCCAGTGGGCCGTCCCACGGCTGCCCTCCTACCCTGCACCCTCCCCCGGGAGCGCCAGTGGACGATCCCACGGCGGCGCTCCACCTTCCCCCCTCTCCTGCAGCGCCTGTGGGCGATCCCACGGCTGCAATCCAACCCGCCCCCTCCCCAAGCAGCGCCTGTGAGCGATCCCACGGCTGCACTCCTTCCCCCTCTCTCCCCCTGCAGCGCCGGTGGGCGATCCCACGGCTGCTCTCACCCCCTCCCCCCCCCAACCCGCCCCATTACACCGCCGGCTGAGTGGTCGAGCGGTCAACCCCATGAGCTGCTGAGTGGCAGTCGCGGGTTCGAATCCCTTCCTTCCCCTCGTGCCCCCAACACAGGTAATACAGTATAGGTAGCTGTACTACACGTAACTGTATTTTGCCTGCTAGTATTACCTACCTACCTACCAGTGCAATAGTGTATGTTGTATTGCCAGTACTGTATCTCCGTGACCCCTCCCCTCCTGCCCCCTGCTGCACATCTGCAGGTGCTTCCACTCACAGAACCAGGGGAGCGGGAGCCCCGACGGTGCCCTGCACACGTGGACCTCCCTCCCCCCCTACCCCTGCCCCTACCCCTAGGCTCGACAGCTAGCAGTCTGACGGAGCCCTCACTCACCACGGGCTAGGCAGCCAGCGATCTGGCGGGGCCCTCACTCACCCCCCTGAACCAAGGGACTACTAACTTTTTATTATTCGCCTGCTAGTATTAGCTACCTGTCTACCTACACAATGGTGTGTATTGCATAGCCAGTACTGTATCTCCGTGTCCCCTCCCCTCCCGCCGTCTACTGCACGTCTGCAGGTGCGTCACCTCATGTGACAAGGGGAGCGGGAACCCTAAAGGTGCCCCGCACAGGCGGCCCTCCCCCCTGCCCCCTGCCCCCTGCCCCTTGCCCCTCACACACCTCCCTTCCTTGGCAGCGCGAGTGGGCCGGCCCACTGCTGCCCTACTACCCTCCACCCTCCCCCGGGAGCGCCTGTGGGCGATCCCACGGCGGCGCTCCACCTTCCCCCCTCTCCTGCGGTGCCTGTGGGCGATCCCACGGCTGCAATCCAACCCCCCCCCTCCCCAAGCAGCGCCTGTGGGCGATCCCACGGCTGCACTCCTTCCCCCTCTCTCCCCCTGCAGCGCCGGTGGGCAATCCCACGGCTGCGCTCCCCCCCTCCCCCCGACAACCCGCCCCATTACACCGCTGGCCGAGTGGCCGAGCGGTCAACCCCATGAGCTGCTGAGTGGCAGTCGCGGGTTTGAATCCCTTCCTTCCCCTCATGCCCCCAACACAGATAATACAGTATAGGTAGCTGTACTACGCGTAACTGTATTTTGCCTGCTAGTATTACCTACCTGCCTGCCAATGCAATAGTGTATGTTGTATTGCCAGTACTGTATCTCCGTGACCCCTCCCCTCCTGCCCCCTGCTGCACATCTGCAGGTGCTTCCACTCACAGAACCAGGGGAGCGGGAGCCCCGACGGTGCCCCGCACAGGTGGACCTCCCTCCCCCCTGCCCCCGCCCCTGCCCCTACCCCTAGGCTCGACAGCTAGCAGTTTGGCGGAGCCCTCACTCAGCCCGGGCTAGGCAGCCAGCGATCTGGCGGGGCCCTCACTCACCCCCCTGAACCAAGGGACTACTAACTTTTTATTATTGCCTGCTAGTATTACCTACCTGTCTACCTGCACAATGGTGTGTATTGCATAGCCAGTACTGTATCTCCGTGTCCCCTCCCCTCCCGCCGTCTACTGCACGTCTGCAGGTGCGTCACCTCATGTGACAAGGGGAGCGGGAACCCTAAAGGTGCCCCGCGCAGGTGGTCCTCCCCCCTGCCCCCTGCCCCCTGCCCCCTGCCCCTCACACACCTCCCTTCCTTGGCAGCGCCAGTGGGCCGTCCCACGGCTGCCCTCCTACCCTCCACCCTCCCCCGGGAGCGCCAGTGGGCGATCCCACGCTCCACCTTCCCCCCTCTCCTGCAGCACCTGTGGGCTATCCCACGGCTACAATCCACCCCCCCCCCTTCCCAAGCAGCGCCTGTGAGCGATCCCACGGCTGCTCTCACCCCCTCGACCCCCCAACCCGCCCCATTACACCGCCGGCTGAGTGGTCGAGCGGTCAACCCCATGAGCTGCTGAGTGGCAGTCGCGGGTTCGAATCCCTTCCTTCCCCTCGTGCCCCCAACACAGGTAATACAGTATAGGTAGCTGTACTACACGTAACTGTATTTTGCCTGCTGGTGTTACCTACCTACCTACCAGTGCAATAGTGTATGTTGTATTGCCAGTACTGTATCTCCGTGACCCCTCCCCTCCTGCCCCCCGCTGCACATCTGCAGGTGCTTCCACTCACAGAACCAGGGGAGCGGGAGCCCCGACGGTGCCCCGCATAGGTGGACCTCCCTCCCCCCTGCCCCTGCCCCACCACACGAGCGCACAGCGAGTTCAGCCACACTCGGTACGAGTCGGACAACACTAGAGGAGGAGGCGTGTGCCCCGCCCGCCGGCTGCATGGCCGTTGGGTGAGTGAGGTGCGCCGGAGCCGAGCTTCCCCAGGGTGGCAATCCGTGGGCCCTTAAGGCCCTCTTCGGAATCGGGAAGGTAAGCCCAAAGCACAAAGCCCCCCAACACCCAAATAGGGTGAAAAACACATAAAGAGGGGCTAAAACATGCTTTACATAGGATATTTGATCGTCTTGGATGGTCAAAATATCAAAAAAATCAGTTTCGGAAATTTCCATTTTTGAGCTGCCGAGGCTAGAAAACTGCACAAGCAGGTTGTGTGCCCTAGCCCCCTTGGAACCCCCCCCCCCCCCCCCCAACACCGCAAATGGCCCGTTGTGGGTCTGTGCCCCCCTTGGTTTGTTAGCCGCGGTACACTGTCAGCGCGCCCCTAGTTGCAAGCGGAGGCGGTGGGGCAAACTCCACTACTCGTGGGGGAGCGTGTCCAGAACAGCCCACTTGCCACCACAGTGGGTCCACCTGCACCAACACCTTGTCGTTCCTTCCTCGTTTAGTTCCCCTACCTCGCTCCCTAGTGGCATGGTCATGGTTTCCCGTGTGCATCATGTGCCTATCCTGCCCTCTCCCTTGCCTAGACATGCCCGGACCACCCGGCTTCAGAGATCGGGCACGAGTGGAGCAACGGCCGCAGGGCGGCCTGGACCCCATCTCGTGCAACTGCGTCTCCCTATCTCCGCATCTAGAGTTGTCCATATCTCCCCTCTCTCGTAGATGCGTGTGCCCTCGGCGCGAACGACTGCTAGACGTGTCCCACTTGGACTAGGGTTGGCCTGGCCAATGGGTGGCGGTAGTGCTGGCGGTGGCCTTGTTGCATTGTCCGGGCGCCCTCTTGACGTGATGTCCGATGTGGCGGGGAAATTGCTGGGAGGGGGGGAGGGCTGCCCACTGCCCTTCGACATGCCCGGTCCTGCCCCCCCCCCCCCCCCCCCGGCGCCAGCCATCAGTCATCTCCGTGGCCCCCAACCCCCTACACTGTCATGATGGCACTGCCTACACAGTGGTGCGTGTGGCCGACGCGCTATTTGTCTCCTTTCCTGAGGCTCTCCTGCCCCACCCCTCTACTCCGCTCTAACCCTGCTCGGGATGGATGAGTGGCCAGAGGCTGCAAGGCACACGCCCCCGCCGCCCGACGGAGCGGACGCCGCCTCGGACTCTGGGGCTTCGTCCCGTAGTGACGCTTCCTCTCACAGACACGATCCGCCGGAATGATACCCGCCAAGCTGTTTTCTGTGTCCGGCTGCTCTTGCGAGGGAGGTTGAGGGTGGACCCGTGCATGCGGCAGCGTAGGTGTGGGGCTCCGGCTCTGGGCCCTCGTTGTTATGGGTGGGGCACCGATCTAGGGCCTTTGCAGAGTGTGTGGGGCACCGGCTCGGGGCCCCTGCAGGGTGTGTGGGGCGCCGACTCTGGGCCTTTGTAGCGTGTGTGGGCACCGACTCTAGGCCTGTACGGTGTGTGTGGGGCACCAACTTTGGGCCTCTGCATCGTGTGTGGGGCACTGACTCTGGCCCCTACGGAGAATGTGGGGCGCCGGCTCTAGGCCCCTGTTGACAAGACAGAGCGAGCTATGTGTTAGTGGTGGGACTGTTGTAGCCTTTGCAGGTTTGAGGGAGTGCGGAGTGCCCGGTGGGTGGTTACGGGACGCCCGCTTTGGGTCCTTGGGCCTAAAGGGGCCGTGCGCATGTCAAAGTCACGGGTCCCATGGGCCGCGTGACCTGTGACCCCGAGATGGCCCTCCCGAAAAGAGCGAAGCAACAATCCAATTGAATCTAAAATAGGGTGAAAAACACGTAAAGGGGGTCTAAAACATGCTTTAAATAGCATATTTCATCACTGTGAGTAGTCACAATATCAAAAAAAAATTCTATTGCCTTCAGCAAATCCACCTCGCAGAGAATCTACCCCAAGCAACACACACCCAAAATAGGGTAAAAACTACATAAACAAGGGCTAAAACATGCTTTACATATCTTGGATGGTCATTTTAGGTGATCAAAATATCAAAAATAAAAAAGTTTCAGAAACTTCGATTTTTGAGCTGTACAGGGCGAAAAACTGCATAAGCAGGTTGTGTACCACTCCATTGGTTGACCCCCCCCCCCCAAACACACACCAAATCCCAAAATAGGGTGAAAAACACACAAAAACGGCCTAAAACATGCTTTACATACCTTGGATGGTCATTTTAGGTGATCAAAATATCAAAAAAAAAAAGTTTCGAAAACTTGGATTTTTGAGCTGTCCAAGGTGAAAAAATGCATAAGCAGGTTGTGCACGGGCCCATTCACTCATGTAAGCCATTATTGGTGGAAATCGTCATTTTGTGTCTTTGGCACGGGCATTGACCGGCCCTCGGCAAGGCTACAAACTGCAAAAAATGTCCTTTTGTATCCTAGTAGGCATATGCTGTCACAACATCCCCACTCCCACCCCTCGGAGGGGGTAACACGGGGTCACTGAGGTCGCCAACACCGCCAATATAGCAAAAATGGCTGAAAAGAGCATAAGCTGCAAAAGCGCTCGCCCCACTCTGCCCCATACAAACCCCATGGAGTCGGGACCCGGAAACACTTTTCGGCTCAAAATCGAAAAAACCCAAAAGATTCATGATTTTCGACCCAAAAAAGCCCCCCCCCCCCCCCACCTCCCTCAAAACCTCAAAAAAGTGGGTTTCAAGTGGGGGGGTCTCGGGGAGTCCACACCAAAAACTCATTGGGGGATGTGTTTATTGGACAAAATAATGATGTTACAAGGGATTACACAAACGATTCAAACCCTTGGGGTAGGGTACGCGAATACACCCAAAAAGGCCCAGAATGGGGGGGTATGTGGTGTTTTCCCCTATGCACGCCTGCCTGGCTTTGATCTAACAACCTCTGCGAGGTGGCTTCGATTTTTGAGCTATATAGGCTGAAAAACTGCATTGGCAGGTTGTGTACCAATCACGTTTGACCCCCCCCCCCCCGCACCCAATATCCAACTAGGGTGAAAAACACATGAATACGGCCTAAAACATGCTTTACATACCTTGGATGGTCATTTTAGGTGATCACGGCATCAAAAAAATATAAGTTTCCAAAAATTCAATTTTGGAGCTGTCTAGGGTGAAAAACTGCATTAGCAGGTTGTGTACCAATCCCTTGGGAGCCCCCCCCCCCCCCCCCCCCCCCATGCGCAATATACCCAAATAAGGTGAAAACACGTAAATATGGCCTAAAACATGTTTTACATACCTTGGATGGTCATATTAGGTGATCACAGTATCAAAAAAAAAAGTTTCGAAAACTTCGATTTTCAGCTGCCCAGGGTGAAAAACTGCGCTAGCAGGTTGCGCACCAATCCCTTGGGAGACACCCCCCCACCCACCCCCAATACCCCAATAAGCGCTCGTCCCACTCCACCCCATACAAACCCCATGGAGTCGGGACCTAGAAACACTTTTTCGGCTCAAAATCGAAAGAAATAAACCAAAAGATTCTTGATATTCAACCCAAAAAAGGGGGGGTCGAATTCCCCCCACCCCCCCATCCCTCAAAAGCCCAAAAAAATGGGTTTCAGGTGGGGGGGGGGGGGGGTCTAGGGGGGTCTGGACCAAAAACTCATTGGGGGATGTGTTTTTGGACAAAATAATGATTTTACAAGGGGTTAAACAAACGATTCAACCCCTTGAGGAAGGGTACGCAAATAGGCCCAAATAGGCCCAAAAGGGGGGGGGTATGTGGTGTTTTCCCTGATATACGGGCCTGCATGGCTTTGATCTAACAACCTCTGCGAGGTGATTTTGAAGCTTTTGGGAGGCCCATGACTCGGGCTAGATGGGCCCATTGGCCACTACGTGGGTCCCCATGGGTGCTCAAGTACCCGCATTGTCACCAAATGATCACCCAAACCCATCCTAGGGGCAACAAAAGGGTTTCATGAAAAATCGAATTTCAAAAAACTTTCAAATGCCACTAAACAGCCTATCTAGTGTGAAAACGGCTCACTCGCAAGGGGCCATATGGGGTGGGGGGGCTGGGGGTACCTGGAGTTGGGACCCGGGACCCCGACCATGGGTTAGGGCGTCCATATAAAGAAAAAAGTTCTTTGGGACCCGGGTCCAAATACACACACAGCGGCCCCAATACGCAAAGAAGTTTTGACACCCCTACCCCCCCCCAAAAAAGGGGGTACCCAGGTGCCAGGGGGGTACGGGGGGTCAAAATCCAAAAAAATCATTGGGGGATCATTTTTGGTCCTAAAATGATGATTTTACAAGGGGTTAGACGTCAGAAACCATACATTGGGGTATGCTACGCGAATGACCCCAAAACAGGGGGGTATACGACGCTCGCGCGTGCGCTTGATCTAAAAACCTCTCTTTGAGGTCATTTCCAAGCACTTTTCCAAAGCTCCCCACCTGGCCCCTTTTCCAAGCACCAATCCTAGCCCAGCCCACCCGGCAACCTCGCATGCAACCTCGCAAGGACTTTTCCCAAGCACCCCTGCCCATCAGCATTTCCAAGCACTTTTTCCAAGTGGCGGACGCCTCCAGTTTTCCAATTGGTGCCGAACCGAATGTCCAAGAACTGTTTTTTTCTTTTTTTTTGCCTGTGCGACTTTCCGGCCCTCGCTTAGAATTGCACCTTGTGATTTAGGGGGAATCTTTGCACTGCGCGCGCACTGCGCGCTACATTTAGACTATGTTCCCCCCGAAGAGCCCCCAAGCACACCCCTTGGAAAAGCCCTTAGAATTAGGTGACCCAAACTGCCCCAACTCAAGAAAGTTGCAAACTACCTTCCCTTCACATAACACACATCATGCACAAGGTTTCTGGTTTCCCCAATGTTGTGGATGTTCCTTGTTTTTGATAAAGAAAACCTTGATGATTTTCCCCGATGCAAAATGATAGTCACAAGGTAGATAAGCAGGGCAACCAAACACCAGATCGATTGAAATCAAGATGTTCTCCTTCCAAATCAAAGCATAAGTAGCAAAGAGGGGCTAGAGGGAGAATACGCAACTTGTGTGCACAACATGACAAAGGGGGACAAAATCAGAAGTCAAAACCTCTGCTAGGGGTCACCATGATGCCCCTAGGGGCCCCTAGTATCTCAAAGTATAGTACGGCCAGACGCCCAAATAGTTGCACTACACGCGTACAGCGCTTAAGGCTCCCCCTTACAACCAACACTCAAAAAAGTTCCTGGGTATTGTCAAGGTACAAAAATATTTCATGCCAAGGGGATGTGCACATGTGAATGGGTGTTCCTTAAGGGCAGTCCCCAACAAAAAGAAAAATCTGGTTCCTTAAGGACTGCCATGTACATACTAGAAGGGACCCTCATCATCTGTGACTATGTGTGCAGCATCGTGTGCCCACAGCATTTGCAGTTGGTCCTGCCGCACCGCATTACATTGGAACAAACTATGGGGAAAAGGTCATTCCTTGGTTCCTTGGTTACTTGTACTCCCGACACTCAGAGGCGGAGATGACGGTGGCAGGTACCTTATCACCATTTGATCGGATGTAGGTGACAATGATGCCCGCAAGAAGCCATGAAAGAGACATGGGTGAAACTGTAAGGGGACACATTGCAGTATGTGCAATGGCAATACCTTTTACAGCTTGGAAACACATGCACTTCACTGTCAAATAGGTGGGTAGGTCTACAAAATCACCCCAATACATGCACCATGTCCACACCACGTATAATACTTCCACTGCAACACTACTGCTTGTGTGGATGAGGCCGTGGCATGTCCACCTAGTCCATGGGCTACTAGCACTAGCATGTTCCTTGGCCATGTGCCCAGCAAGGCTGGTGATCCTCGGCCACGTACCCTACACTGCCTCCCCGCGGGACCCACAAGACATGACGTGCAGGCATGCATGCCTACTAGCCCTGGAGTGCATGACCACAATGTACAGCATCCAAGCAGAGCGTCTAGAGCCGCTCGATGGCACAGTGGTGTGTTGATGAGCAAGTGCAACTAGCCCTTGGGTACCACAAGACCTCTGTAGCCCTATTGAGGCTTTGGCATAGGTCCTGGTACCAGAGGTGTTCATTTGGCAATCACCCTCGACTTGTCCAATGCCACTTGCACTCATCTGTGTTACTGCAGCCAAGCCAGCCAAGCATCCCATTCACGACGCTGTGGAGGCGGCAATGGGCACTGTGACTGTGGCACTTAGGGACAGCATTGTTGGGAGGACTGGGGACATCAAGGCTGTGACCGAGACCAGGACTATGCCTGTGCCCGAGACCGAAATAGAGCACGAGGTCGTGATCACTAGGACTGGGGGCAACACCATGGCAGCTATGGCGGGCAGCACTGGTTGAAGTCACCAATGATAGGATTGGACAGGCAGTAGTTTGCACAGCACGCTTGTCTCAGTCATGCAGCCTGGTGCAGAGCTAATCGGTAGCCGATTTTGTGTTTTCTGGGGGCAGAACTCAGGAAGGGACAGCCGCCCACACCGACCTGGTGGAGCCGCAAAGCCAAGGCAAAGCCAGAGCCAAGGCCAAAGCCCCACTCCAACTCAGTTACAACCCAGCTCTCCTTGAGCCCTCCATTCGCTTGTTCCAAGCGCCGTTGCCTATGTCGTCCATCTCTTCATGTACAACCGATTGTGTCTCATCTTCTCTGATCTTCTTTGTTGTATGCCTGCTTTGTTCCAATTCATTCGGATTATAGGGTCAACAACGAGTTTATACATCCCCCGACCCCCATGTGAGAAGAACGGAAAAGGAACTGAATTTGACGGAAACAGCGCCTCCTGTTGTTCTGACAAGGGCGTTGTTTACGCACACCATGAGAAGACACAAGCAGTGACCGTTGGGTTCTGAATGTACGAGTCATCAGGTGATTCCCCGATCTCCACCTCCAAAGGACAACAAGAGGTGAATGTCATTGGGAGGACAGCCCAAAATCACAGGAAAAAAATTGATCTTCACAAACAACCAGAACATGGAACCGCCAAATTCCATGGTTCCAGTTACAGAGGCAACACTACGTGTTGCTCTGACAAGCAGTGTTCTCACAAGGAGAGCCGGTGGGGTGCCATGGAGGCTGAAGGAGTGTGCCAGTTGGTACTTCCGGCTGTATATAAGTGTGTGCCTTTTGAGGAGGGAATCCTCGGCTTGCAGAAAGGTGGGTTGGTTGCCCACCCGTTGGGTTTGGGTTAAAATGGGAGGGTTCAGAAAAAGTGCGAGAGGTGGGCAGCCTGTTGGGCTACCTAACAGCCAGGGGGGCAAATATTCTTACTGCGTGCGACCGCTACTCACAACTGCTGCTTCTGCCCCTTGGCGTCCCTCCCATGCCGGTGCCGGCATGCTCCACACAAAAGTCTTTCCAAGACCGTGAAGTTTGGAGGGTGCTCACCACCACTGGTGTGGGAAATGTAACACCAAGTTCCATCAGCAGTGCGCAGCATGCTCAAACATGTTGCCAGTTGTTTCAGGGATTCACTGCAGCCTGCAGTGGGTGTCCACCCTACCAAGGCCCTGCTGTGGGGCCCAGGCGGTGCTTTGCGGTGGGTGTGCGCCCCATGCACTCCAGTAGCTTGGCACTGCCTGTGGCATCTGTGCTGGCCTCACGATCGGCTTCACTGAGGCCTCCGGTGCTGTTTTTCTTCTTGATGCCTTCAGTTTGTAGGCGGCAGCCCCATTTGTGTCGGATACTGAAAGGCCGTTCTTGCCATCGGCATTAAGGTGTACACCCTCTTTCGCCTCGTGGCTTGAGGTTCTCAGTACTGTGGCCTTTCAATTGGCCTGATGTGCCATGTGCCCCTGGACAGCAGTGTGAGAAACTGCTGAGTGGGCTTTGCCCTGCGAAAGCGCCAGAACCGTGGCACAAAAAAAAATGAAAATGGCTGTTCACGCATCTGACAACGCATCGCTTACGGTCCGGACTTGGTGGTTTTGAGGTGCGGGCGAGGACCCTCTCGTTGTTCCCTCCCTGTGTGCATGCACCCCCCCCACCTCCTCCTAGGCCCCACCGCAGAGCCTTGGTGGAACACACGTCCGTTCGCAGCACACTGCCTATGCCCCACCGCAGGGGCTGCACAGGTAGGCTCTTTCAAAGGCATTCAGCTCCATGTCAGTCCGTGCAAAGTTTGGTCTCAGCACCTCCGCGTCCTGGTCAGGAGGCAGCTCATGGGCCTACAGGGCCCCTGGCTCTGCGACGAAAGAAACCATCACTGCGTCACTTTGCTTCGGCGCACCGTGTGCCCTGGCAAGACTTGCCACCAGCATCCGTCAAGCCAGCCACAATCAGGCGGAGCCCTACTGAGCCATGCACAGGACGCAGCAAGTCCCGACTGAGTTCTAGTCGGGAGTGTGGCAGGTATTACCGGCCGGCACACTGTACAGGGCCGATTCCCAACGACACCCGGATTCCCTGCCAGACTCTAGTGATCGGTGACATCATCTTGAGATCTTGATAGCAAGGGCGGTGAGGCAAACATGCATGTACAAAGCAATGGTGGTCGGCGGGGTGGCTGGCTAGGTGGCCGGCTGGGTGGCTGGGTGGCCGGCCGGCCGAAACCCCCTCCCCCTGGCTGGCGCAGCTCCTTACTCTGCGCTGTGTTTGTTTCCGCCATGTCAGGTCCTGGTGTGCTCTCGAGGATCTCTCGGCTGAGAGGGTGCACACCACACGGCATCTGCCCCACGCTGCCAACACGTCTTTGGCCGATGCACCAGACGGCGATGATCACTGACGTCATCTTGTCCACCCTCTGAAACGTTGCTGAGTCACTGTGGTCGTGGACTCGGCACAATGTTAAAAGCGTCTTCAGTGAGGCAGCGCAGCTCAAAGGCCAGGGCCAGGCGGGGCCGCTGTCCACCCACGACGCGGTGCCAGCAGCTCTTCACCTTCCTCCCAGTCGCCAGCTGCAGCGCATCGCCCGCGAAGACGACGAGGTCGCCCGCGCCCATCGCGGGCTCCACCGGCTGCCACTCCTCGTTCGCGTCCAGGACCTGCAGACCGGGGGCCGAGGCCCGGGGCTCGAGGGTCAGATACCCGGGGTCATGATGGCCCCCCAGAACCACCGCCGCGTCGTCCTTGGGGCCGTATTGGAAGGCATCCAGGACCGAGGGGCCCAGCAGATGCGTGTCCGTTGGGCGCGCGCGCTGCCGCAGGGCCGCATCCAGACACTGCTCGGCCACCCCCTTGAGGCCTCGGGCGCAGTGGGACAGTTTGGCGGCGAAGTCGCCGGGGGGCCACGGTTGGCGCGCGCCCGCGTCGCACCGGATGTGGTAGTGCTCCCGGTGCCCGAAGCCCGCACGGTAGCCGCACGGCAGGTCGCGGTCGCGGCAGACGGCCGCACGCTTCACGGCGTCGTCGAGCGCGAAGAACGCGGCCGCGGCCGCAGCAGCCTCCGCGCAGGCCGTGGACACGCACCGCGGGACGTCGGTGAGGATCACAACGCCGTGGCGTTCCATGACGTCTGCGAACCGGGAGGGCCGCACCGCCAATGCATCCCAGGGCATGAGGCAGGGCTGCAAGGTGGACATGGGGGCGGTTCCATGCAGAACAGCCTGTGCCAGAACAGTGTGCAGCCGCTGTGGTATGCGTCGGGGGGAGGGGCATGCCGGAGGCAGATGACACCCGTTTCGGCACCCCTTCATCCCCGAAAGGCGCTCCAATGCTTTGGCTGGAGGTGGTCGAGGGATCCTGACTTGCGTTGGGTGCTACCTGTCATTATTGCCTCGCATTCATATGACAACGGTCTTTCAGCAAATGAAATTATCAGTCAACATTTGCTAAACATAATCATAAATCACCAGGGCTTCCAGAATGTCCTACCGTCTTGGGGTCCCTAGAGTGGAGAGGAATCAAAACGCCCAACATGGGGAGAATTCAAAACGACACACTTTTGGACTCATTGCACAGTGGAGCCCAGTTACATGACCCACTTTCCGCTTGTAACCTGGTGAAGTATCCCAATGCGAGGAGGGGTGTTGGGTCACACAGGAGGATGCGGGGTCCTGGGTCCAGTCACAAGATCTTGAGCAAACAAAAAAACCATCCGTACAAGATCAACCTGCGAAAATCAAAAATTACAAAGACTACAAAGAGTCCTTCTATTTCATGAGAGACACGAGTAACACGAAACGTTTGCCAAAGTGGACACGAGGGTGTGCAAACACTGGAGCCCCGATACCTTGTAGAAGGTGCAAAGAAGTGTGCTGTGGAAGTCAATACACCATCCACAGCTGCTTATGCTTTCCAGCTTTGTGCTACAGCTGCCAGTGTCCATGTCTGTCAGTGTCAATGTCCCTCAAGGGACATGCTGGCAGTTGTCAACTCATGTTCCCTGTCCCCTTCCTAGCAGCTACCATGAGAGGACTGTTGCATTAGCAAAAATGAAGGGTGGACACAAAGTGAAGCGCAGGTGTAGGAGGATGACGTGTTGTGGGAAAATGTGTGGAAAGGGGGTTATCCCATTTGATCTGACCCTGATTGATGGTCTTGGGGCATCCCACCACCACTCCACCCCATTCATCATGAACGCTTTGTCGCCATTGCCTTCCATCACATTTTACTATGGTGCGCCAATCATGTTCGCCTGACTGTGGTACAGCCCTATATCAGCAGCATCAAAACATATATGCATGTGATCAGATGCCCTACCCTATTTTCAGCGCTTCTGAGCACACAGTGAGGGTGGATACCCTATATACATGAACTTAAAACCTTCCAAAACTTTTTTTTGTGTTGTCCACCCTCGAAATAGTGTTCCTACTTGCAGCCCAAAGCCACTCGGTGACCCTGCATCTTGGTACATATGTTGGTTAAGGTATGCCACATGTTATATGTGCTGGAAAAGTACTGGATTTTGGATTTTGGCGTCCTCCGCTCATGGGTTTACTTTTTTTTGTCTGTCCAGATCCATCGACAAGTGTTTGAGATTGTCCAGTGCTTCAAGCACATGGTCTGAGATAGTACATTACTGTTTCTTGTTACCTACCTGCCTTCCTTGCCAAGAGGAGGCATAAGGCTGCGGGTTAGTTCGGTGATGTGTTTGGTGCCCTCCCCATGGGCTACTCCCATCTGTTGGCTAGAAAGGGGGGGTCTTTGAAACCTATGGGCAAACACACGTGGAGGACTCGAGCCTCCACGTTAAGTATCCTGTACATTTCGTAGCCTGCGAAGGCAGGTGGTGTTGGCGTATGTTGGCCTACCGGCACCGTCGCCACTTTCACCCCTCACGATATGGTGTCCCGTCTCCGGCGTTTGGGGTTGTAGCTTTCAGCTGTTCAGCGCACCCGGTGGCTCTCCCATTCGTATGCAGTTCTCAGGCGCTGCGTGTTTGAGCTCGGTATGTGCTGGTACACCGTCTGATGGTGGGACTCCCGTATAGAGTTCACCACAATCACACTGTCCTCCCAATGTCTTCTAGTTGTGTGTGCCCACTTGGCAAACTCCCGGTCTACTTGTCGTAACCATGTCCTCACCGGCCTTTGCCTTTTGCACACCTGTACCACTGCCGTCCCCGCTTTAGTGAGTTGGAGATGTTGTCGGAGGTGCACTCACCACACTTGTGCATGCTCACGCCAAAACAGCGCCAAGTCAGGGTCGGCATGTAGACTCGCCTAGCCATGTTCCGCTCTTTTGTTGTGAGTTGGACCCCCCCCCCCTCCCCCCTGGCGTTGTGCACCTCTACTTCCTTGGCGTCTAGGGGTAGGCTCACCTGCAAGGATGTTGCTCGCCGCGACAGCAGTTCCTCTTAGCGCTTTAGCCGCCTTGTGCACCACATTCTAGCCACGATTTTTCCCGTCCCCTCGCTTGGTGCAGTGCTGCGACTGTGGTGCTCCATGGCAATGTGGTCACCAATTTGGGGCTTAAATATCCGACGCCCCATGCCCCAAAAGGAATCTCTTTTGGCTTTCACATTGTGTGGTTGTGCCACTACTTCCGTTCATAGCTAGTGTCCACCTAGTTTTGCATCGGCTTTCTTGCTCTACTCTAGACATGTCTGGGGGCGGGCATCATGCCACCTCTACATATGTCGTGTGAAGTGTTAGAAATCTGCCGGTTTCCAATGTGTTACCTTGGGGTGGCGTAGAGATGGTGCTTCATTGGGCAGGGATAACTACAATCTACATATGACCATATTATGGTCTACCCCATTCTCTAAGTGTTGTGTGTGGTAGTCCAGTGCTGAGTTGGTCCGCCACATCTTCTGCCCTAGGAGGATGCGTCAATCCTTCTCGCATTCTTGGTTGCTTTGTTACGTTCCATCGCCCCCGGGACTATTGGCACTAGGTCTACCAGTGTGCCCGCATGCAACTCTTGCTGCCACACTTGTGCTCTCTTGTTGGTAGCATCCCACAAGATGTCATTGAAATCCCCCATTACTACATGCCTTTGCCGCCTGGAGTCTATCCACTGATCGAGCTCTTCCCATTGTGCCTTCGAGAATGGACCATGCACATATATTACCTAAAAGTTGCTATGCCCCGGTAGATCTACCTTGATTGCCATGCCCATCCGACCCAATGAGGATACTACCTCACGATAACATCTGGTCGCTTTGGTTGTGCGTACACGATGCAGTACTTTGGCGGTAGGTGTGCCAACGTGACCATGTGGTCTGAACCCTTGTGGAAGTGTACTTCGTGTAGCCCTACTATGCCCCCGCCACTAGCATTTATTTCCCTTGTTCCACTCCACATCGCCCCCCACTAGCGAAACGATGAGCATCGTTGTGTGCCACCATCGTGTTTTGCTTGGCTCCCTTTTTGGCGTTTTTCCCCTCCGGGGTTGACCCTTTGTTGTGACTACATGGATGGTGTACCTCGGGCTGCAAAGCATATATGTAGTGGTTTGCCGGCTTCTTCTATCCCCATGGGTCCGGAACTCATGGTGCTAGCCCGCTAGGGCCCCATGCTGGTGCGGCTGCACTGTGGTGCTGCTCACCAAAAAAAGAATAGTGCCATCTAGGATCAAGAAAACCAATATCTTGCCTAACAACAGCGGGTGTCATTTTGTGCGAAGCATTTTGACCCCATCGCATGTGTTGTCAAACTCTGCCCGCAGGTTCACTGGGTCTTCCCTACGAGGTTGCTATGCTTTGTGCACGGCCACGTTCTCCGCCAACAACCATGACTTGCTTTCGGCCATCGCTTCTTTTGAACCGTATTGTTCTTCAATAGTGTACCTGCATTCGTTGTCGTCTATGGGTACATCCCCAGTATTGCTTTGCATGAGCTCCAATGCGCTTTGTTTTAGGGCATGTTGTTCCTTGGTATGGGGCAGCTTTTAAACTGTATTTCTCCATCTGACACGTCTATGTGCATTCCGTCCGCAATAACCGCCAATTGTGGTTGTGTGTACGTGACCAGGTACTGTGCCATCCCTAGCTTGAGCCGCCCACAGCCAAATGCCATCCAGCACCCCCAAACAATGCTGTGTATTCGCGAGCTTCAAAATCTGTGGTGCCGCCCGGGTTTTGTGATCAACTTCTCCCCATCTTTCAGGTCCGGGACCTCGCAAGGCCCCTGCTTGGGCTTCCGGATTCCAAACCTCACCCGTTTGCCTGTATTGAGCCGTTTTAGGATGAGCCTACTACCCAACCACATCTTTTTAGCCAGCTCAACCAAACCCACATGGGCATGCACCCTGACCAACCGTTGGTACTTGGTGAGGGGGACGTGCTCAATAATCATGCAGGCAAGGGACAAAGACAAACGAGGGGGAGTGCAGTACCAAGAAGACCTGGAAGAGGAAAGCAATACGGTACGTGGAATGGACGAAAGTGAACAAGGGGAGGCACCGCAAGACCAACCCCAAGACACACCAGAAAATGAGCCATATCTTAGAAGCCACAAAGACAACCAACCGTGCTTTTTGATACATCTCGCTTAGGGTTTCTACCTGTGCCGGCAGGTGCATACGCATGAATGTTTTTTGCTGATCCCATTCTGCTAGCCTGGGGTTTGATCCGGATACCCTCGTTGTGGCTATGGTGTCTAGGTCTGCCCATTCCGCTTCGCTGCTGAGTAGAAACGCTAGGTGCTGCACTTCTCCATCCCTGACAGGAGTTCACGAGTTCACGTCTCTTCTGGCAAAGTGTATTGGATCCATTTTTCCGCTGCATTGTACACAATATGTTTTGCATGTTTCCGTGTGTCCAGTCACACCATACATCGGCCTTCCGGCTGTACTACCACAGGTATGTCTAGGTATGTCTGGGAGGTTGTTCCACAGTGTATCAGCCACGATCCAGTAGTACCTTCGCTTGTGCTCCATTTTGGCCTGCATTTGACTGGCTACAGCCGCTCGTGGATTTACTGGAATTTGCTGGTACAGTTGAGAGCCATCACAGAATCTGAAACAAGGCGCGCACGGTGACATGGTTGTGACCACTACAGAGTCATGCTTACTAGAATGTTGCTGGTATTGAGTTTCTTCGGTGTTGTTTTACCACAACAACACCGAGAGCGCTTTAGTGACTTTGACGCAATGTATCTACCTAGAATTCTCTGCCCTGGCCTTACCTCCAAACGCTTGAGGAGACCGTGTTGCACTTTACAAACATATGGGCATTTCACCGACGCACATAGCAGGTTGGCGGTTCAAAGACCTTGGTGCCATTTAGTGGTTTGCCCTTTGAGGCATCATGGTCCTCCCCTCCATTTGGGATGTGCAGAATTCCAATATCAAACTTTGAGACTTCAAATACACGATATGTTGGTGTTCCGAAGGATTTGCTTGGACTGAGTCAGGGTTTCAGGAAGTCTTGCACCAACAGGGGATTCCATGCCCGGAAACCATTGGTTTCTAAACTGAGCTGGTGTGCTGCATCTACCAGCCTGTCTTGCACTGGGTTGGGGAAGGGTGCAAAGTATGCCTACAAAACTGGCTCATTTACGCTGAGAGGGCTATCAATGTGCAGGTGTTGAATGGCACCATTGACAACCGATCTAAAGACGGACGTGAGGAGGTCCCAGAGTCCGAGTCCTCCTTTGGTGCGCGGTGTGTATTTATCTTTGGTTGAGGTGGCACAGTTTGCACATGTCTTGGGTCCGAAACCATTACTTTTTTCAACAGTCTCAAACACATATACTTATCTGTGCATGCAATCGTCACGGTCACCAACCTACTCCTCATGAGCACCCTGAACTATCGTTTCTGAGCACAGGATCTGCCTCCCATCATACTTGCACTCACTGCAAAATCGGATCTGGAGTTCACTTCCCAGGAGCGCACACCAGAGGAGTGGGTTCGGTGAGGTAAAGAGGTACACTCCTAGATATTTGTAGTCGGCATGTAGTGTGCCTTGCAGTGAGTGTGTGGACAATTGAGCCCCAGAGTCTGTCTTGATGCTGATGGATGGTGCTGAATGCAATGCGTGCAATTCTGTCTTGGATGTCTTCATACCTAAACCTAAGGGCCTTCCTTGTTGATCAAAGATTTGAAACTACTGAAATTGAAGTTCACTGTCCACCTGAGCCAAATAAGACCAAGTTTTGGCCAACAATGGCACATTTTGGTGCTCACAGACCCGAAACACTTGTTTTTCGGCTTTGCCACCATCCTGCGCATGGGTTTCTGAATCCAGCACCCTGAAAATGGGGGGGGGGTCCTTATACTGTCCACCCAGGCCAAAAAAGACCGTTTTTGTCCAAAATATGTCAATTGTTGGCCCATTTTTGGACAAAAATGGCACATTTTGGGGCTGGGAGCCCCGCAAAGAGGGTATTCCATGGTCTATAAGCTTGCAATCCAACTACGATCTGCCTGCAAACACAGCAAACAATTCGTGATGCAGAATGCACAACACACAGGAAGAGGTGGTGTAAGGAGATGTTAAAAGAATAATTGCACTTAACCACAGCAATCGAACTGAAGACTGAAAAACTGATCCTCTTCACCCAACAAGGCTAAATGTCCAGAAATGCAATACCAGATTAATGCAGCAGCCGGCAACAGGTCACATTGAAGCACAAGATAAAATTATGTGACTTGTAACAAATGAATTCACCATAAACCGGAAAATCGGAATTCTCCTCTGCACTTCTGATTCTGAAATTCTGAATTCACATCACCGACCTGAAAAATCCTTACAATGGAATTAAATCAGCTTGACGTCTCCATTTGCCTGCAGCACATGACAGGAAGCACTAAGTGTCGGCAGGGCACTGAAAACCGCTCTAAGATCAGCCTCCAAAAGATTTGTGCATGCAGACACCCTCCCCCAACCAACTTGTGCATCCAAAACACTTGGCTCCACCAATGTCAGCATGCACATACCCTCCGTCAACCAATTTCTGCATGCAGAAAGACTTCAAGGGTGCCGCCCGCGCACCGCGCGCGCTGCGTCATTTTCAAGTATCCCAATTTTTATGCCATGCTGCACAACATAGCCCCAGGACTTGGAACGGAGTGGAGGGGTGACGTGCAGCGCACATGCGCATCAGGGTTCATGGATGCGGCCAAACGCACGTGCCCTGGTGCACCATGTGCACCGCACGCACCGCGCGGGCGGCACCCTCTTCTTCAACCAATATCTGCATGCAGAGGGCCTCGCTTACCAACGAATCGTGCATGCGGTCCATGTGCAATGCATGCATTGTGTGTCCATGGTGCGTGCATTGTGTGTGCACAGTGTGTGCATGGTGTTTGCATGGTGTGTGCGCAGTGTGTACATCATCTGTCCACAGCGCTGACATCGCCCATGCATAGTGTGTGCATTGTGTGTGCACAGTGCGTGCATTGTGTTTGCACAGTGCGTGCATTGTGTGTGCACAGCGTGTGCAGTGTGTGCATAATGTGTTTGTTGTGTAAGCGTGTGTGCACATGTACGACAGTACAGACAAAAGGCGCGATGTGGTGTTCGTCGAGTCACAGTGAGTAAAAACAATGCCAGTTGTTGTGTAGTAATAGCGCAGGTATTGTGGTCTGCCACCAGAACAACACTCCGCATCCAGCGTCCCCCCGTATTTTTGAGGGTGAAGAACACCAAAATGAGGATTCTAGACTTCAGTGGGACAATGTGTTGTCGGTACAAGGTTTGATTGAGTCAGGAAAGGCTTTTGGGTTGCGCAGCCCAGGCATACAGGAACACAGCACCTGTGTGGACTTGAATCCCATGCCGTGCCTTCCCACCGTCT
Source organism: Eutreptiella sp. 'Long Island Sound 2002' (assembly GCA_964036045.1). NCBI lineage: Eukaryota > Euglenozoa > Euglenophyceae > Eutreptiales > Eutreptiaceae > Eutreptiella > Eutreptiella sp. 'Long Island Sound 2002'. Next base: position 76,384,101 of record OZ038385.1, read on the forward strand.
CGTCCAGTTTTGGGTTTTTATTTATTTATGGATTCCCCATGTCCAAAATAGGGGGAGCACATAGCCCAAATGCCAAAATGATAGAACATTTACGATGACTACAATGATTACAATGAAAGTTGTTCAATGGAGGGTACAACCACTCCTGTAGTTTTTTTGAAACCTGGGTCGGCAACTCGCGACACCCATTCCCAGCCGCCACCGTTGAGTTTTGGGCTCAAACTTTGTGTGATTGTCCTTCACAACCAAAATCTCACCAGAATCCGAAGCACCACGACGGAGCCGTGATTTTTGCCCATTTCGCGTGTGCTTGCTGGTGCATATAGAAACAGGCAAAAGAAATAGGCAAAAAGTCCGAAATCGACCCTGACGTAGAGCGAGAACCAGCCTTCGGGCACAGGATGCTGCTATTTGTCAGAAAGTCTCCAAGTGGCATCAAAAAAAAAAGGGGGTTGAAGAATGCCCACTTGCTCTGAATTTGATGGATATATCCTCAGTGGACTGAGCAAAAGGAGAACTGCTGAAATAAGGTGAGCGCTTACTCTAGGGTGCTATATATATATATGGGCATTTCACCCGGGGGGGGGGGGGGGTCGAGGCAGTTTTTTTGCACATACAGGCCCATTGAGCATTACATTGGCACACCAGGAACCTGACCCCATTTTCGTCCCATTTGTTTGACCTCTGTAGAGAGTTTTTGACGGAACGAGAATTGGAACTTTCTGCCAAAAAAATACGTGAGCAGACCAACAAACAAGGGGAATAACAGCTTCCTGTTCCTGTAGACCCACTGGAGTAACTGAAGGTTGCGATTCCCTCAGGTCGAGCGGTGGCTTGCATTTGATTGCCTTCAGATGAACCTTTTGGCAACAGCGATAACCAGCAGACTACTGCTCACGAGGGCCACCATCTTGATCGTCTTCTGCAACGTGACCACAAGTGGTAGCGGGGCGAACACCAATTGCTCGTGCGTGTGAGGCAGCTCAGGCCTTGGAGTAGCGGCACTGTGCTGCACATCAGCGCGCTTCTTCAGCAGCATCGACTGCATGTCCTCCAGGACTTGTTTGCTGTGGGCGGTACCGAAAAGTGCCAAATTCTTGGCCTCAGCAGGATCGTCATCGAGACAGTAGAGCTCATACTCATCTGGTAACGGGGCTGTCCGAGTGACCACTTTCCCGGCAGTACTGAATTGCGGGTGTGGCGGGTTGGTGAGGTGTCCACCTACGCGGAGGAGGTAACTGTGATTCTTATGAGGGTGGCTCCATCGACTGGGGTCATCCCAGTACTTCACCAATTTCCACACTTTGCCATCGTCTCGGCGGTGAATAATGGCCTCGACGTTCTCAGGCGCCCAGGGTGCATCGAAGTCCCAGCCCGCCATCCCAAAAAAAACAAGCAACACATCCATGACGCTTCCCAGCGCCCGCCTCAGATTCCACGTCTGAGTTTGCCCAGAAAACGGAGAGTCCCGGGTGTAGAAGTAGACTGGGCTGGAGAAGTGCTGGGCGTCTTTTGCTGTGGAGCTGGATGGGATCAGCAACGGAGTCAGGTCACGGCCAGGGAAGGGGTGCACTTCTTGGTGTGTTGCCCGCAGCTTCAACATGAGGTCTTCCTCCTTGGCCCCTGTCAGGGCCACAAGTGTGGGCACAATGTCCAGGTGGCTGGTGAGGATTTGGCCCTGGGTGACCGGCTCAGGGAACATGCGCGGATTTGAGACAACAAACGGGACACGGATGGACTCTTGGTACGCATTGTGCCACTTCTGCACCAGCCCCCCGTGGGCCCCGAGCAACTCTCCGTGGTCGGCAGTCTGCACTATGATGGTGTTCTCGAAGAACCTTGTGTTCTTTAGAGTGTCGTACACGGTTTGGATGTGGCGGTCCACCTCCTTCAGCAAGAAGTAGTAGAAGCACTCCTCATCCGCTTGGGAGTAAAAGAACCTCCGGAACCGCGTACTGAAATCCGAGGTATCAAGTATCTGGCGGTACTGTTGTTGCAGCCGAGGCTTGCCAGCAGCCAACAAGTCCTCATCGAGGGTTGGAGTTGCATACGGACTCTTGGGGCACAACCCATCATCAATAGCCTTCTCGTACAACTTCCACAGGGGCGCGTGCAGAAGGCAGATGTCGTGTGGGTTGACGAAGTTGATGGCAAGGAAGAAGGGGGTGTCGTCGTCGCTCTGGTTCCGGCGCTGCAGCCACTCAACTGCTTGGGCGGCGAATCCATCATCACGCTCCATGCCGGTGTTCTCCATCGCAATCCCGTGGGGCTCCGGCCCAATCCAATCATCAAAGCCATACTTGTTGAGGGGCTGTTGCTTCTTGTAGAGCGCTGTCTGCGCGGGATCGTCTCCTCCTGCGACAACCGTCCCATTTACGCTGATGTCCTCCTCAGAGATGTGCCACTTGCCAATGTAGGCGGACCGATATCCAGCGGCGCGCATGTAGTCCCCGACGGTGGGAACGTATCCGGGCACCAGCCAATGCAGCCCGGGATCAGCATTGCTCTTGCCAAGGCCAGTGGTCTGATCAACGCCATGCAGATCAATGTGTTGTCCGGTGTAGAGAGATGCTCTTGAAGGGACACAAGCAGCGGACGTGATGTAGTGCTGTTCAAAGCTCATGCCGTGAGCAGCGATGTCGTTGCGGCCCTTGAAATGCTTTTTGCGGTACTCAGCCCATGCAGCAGGTTCATATGATGGGGGGGCACGCTCTTGGTCCATCAGAAATAAAACAATATTAGGCTGCTTTCCAGCCAAAACGCCTGTGCAGCTTACGAGGCACGGCAGAAAGAGAAACAGAAGAAAGGCACAAGCGCGGGCCATTGAACAACTCCTGAAAACAAACAGACCAGAGAGCATCATGAAAAATTTTTGCAAGACAAGAGGAGAAGAAATCGGTCATGAAAGGGATTGAAGCAGAGAGCAAGCCTGAAAGAGAGGTCTTCAAACTAGGGTCACAGTTACCGCCATGGTACCAAAAGTCCACACCGCATGCACAGCATGGTGCTTATAGTGCTTTCGGCTGCGTATGGTGTGGTGTGGTGGCACACCTGCTTTCGCAGGTTCCCTGAAGGCGTACTTTGCTCCTCTGTTGCAATTCGCAAAGGGCAACTGGGGACAGCTACGCTGGAGGAAGAAACAATCTTCCAGAATCGAGTTGAAAAGACGGAGCTCAATGTTTAAGTGATACGTGTAGGCGTCTGATACCTCCACCTCCGCAAACTGGACTGAGACAGGACACTGCCACATAAGAAACAGGTTGACAAGTGGCCCAGGACAAGCACCAACTCGCAAAGTAACTTCAGCACACAGATGATGAATGGGAATGAAACCATGAGATCAGAGTGTAGCAGCAAATGCCCCAACCTGCATCCACCTTGATCGTGGCCTGAGACTCACACCACATACACAATGCCCTGAGCCTGTACTGCCGTGGTTCAACCAATGTTTATTGCTAAGCTTTAGTTTGAAATCACAAGGATAGTGATATCTGCATTTGTGACCGCTCAGCAGTCACCAAGATAGTGACAGTGGTGACTGCCGTGCAGTCAGCAACTTTCTGCCACCAAGCCCGCCAGGAGGAAGTGCACAGAAACCAGGTGGAATGTATGTTTTTCTAGAGAAATAAGAGAAATGAATGAACGCACTCTGTCCCAAGGTAAGGGAAGACAGTGAGAACTGGAAACTTTCTCAGTATTCTTGTCCACCTGGGCATCCCTGATTGCACTGACGAACCTGGGCATCCCTGATTGCACTGACGAAGAAGATTAGCAAACAAAGTATATCCATGGCAAGCAGGCATGTCAAAACAAACTGGTGAAACCTAAATTGGAGCGTTTGATCAATCTGAGTTGGGTCAGAGAAATCAATGTCGTTTTTTGCTGCAGCAATCTTGGCTGGATGCAAAAGCGGGAAAATACCATGTCGCTGAACCTCTTAAGGGCATGAAAATTTGACCAAATTGTCAAATTCACTGTATCCCCCCTCCCAGAAACCCCAATTCGTCGTGAGGTGTCCATTGGGCACGTGAATTCGTTGCATGCTTGTAGTGTGATACGTAAAAATTGCTGGATTCATTCATGCTGTGCAAGACAAAGAAGATGTCTTTGATACCCCACAGCTCAGAAACACGTCACATCCTTGTTGTTGCCCACAAGCCGGTGTGAAGTCAGATGCCGCTGATGCAGCAACCTTGAAAGCGAGGATCATTAAAAATAGTGCAGATGCATCAGAAACTCCTCTGCGTCCTCCTCCGACTCCTGTTACTGTCCAGCATCGTTTTCAAAAGGCAGAATTAGGGGGTGATAGGTGTCTGCCACTAGCAATTGTGCAGCACCAAATAGGGGATGTGGCAGCAAACAAGCGCCTTGTGCACTACTCTGACTTGGTTTGGTGAAGGCGAATTGTACAAGCATTGAATGCATATCCAGTCTAAGGAACAGCGAAAGGCAACATGGCACCAATCGCTACAGTGTATGGGTCCCACCGCAAGAGAAAAACCTACACTGCTGCTTGATATTACTTTTTACAAAACACACACATCCTAACCCTGGAGGGAACATGCCATCCCCGGTCACAAGGTGCAGGCATTCACCATTACTGTTGCTTGGATGAGCTGTGTAGTGACGCCCACCCCCACCCCCAGCCCCAGCCCCCATACCCTTCGCTTGGGCCACCAGCTACCCACACCCAAACCTAGCCCTCCCACTCCTCTGGACCCTGTGAAGCATAGATTGTGCAGTCAATGAAAGTATGGACCTAATGAGAGTGCCCCCCCCCCCAAGTCATAAACACCAAACGCCTAACCACACAACTACTGCCCCCTCCTTATAAGCGCCATCATACAACACACCAATCCATGGCATCAACAGAAAAACATAGGCCCACCAACAAAGTTTGTCCGCTCCAATACGTGGCATTTTCTGCTGTACCTTCTAATCACAAATGAACACCCAGAGATGCTGGCTTCAGGATGGTTGGCCACATGTACTGACGTCATCGTTGTTGACACTGCATTAAGAACTGAAAACTAGAAGCGTCCATGAAGGGGTCATTTAGCCAATCATGCCCAGCATTTGCTTCCACTCCAAGCCACACAGCTGGCCCATCCCTAAAAAGTGTCCCAAGCAGCCACTCTTGGGCGCAATGTGGTCGGCAGCAAGATACCAGATGCTCCCGCATAGGGACTTCCAGCCAATGTTCTCAGTGTTCAAATATATGGCACAGCAACACACAAATCAACTGCTAAGTACAGAAACACTAGGAAAGCAAAGAGGGCACCTACACATTCTGCCATGACCTGTCTGGCCTGCGAGAAAAGCAATGCATGCACCTATATGCTCACTGTGCCTGCTGCATCGCACTGGGGTCAGCTGTTTCCTGCTACTCAAGCACAGTCCCTATCACTACAGGCAGAGTGCCAATAAGGGAGAAGAAGACACAGATATATGATCTATGATGAAGCGTTATTCTCTACGACCTGCCCATTGCTGGGAGCAGTAGTAACTCGCTGATAGGCGCGAGATCTACATTGACCACATCACTAGGCGCAGAAGGCAGGACTCGAACCCGTCACCCTAGGCCGCACAGCTAGGGAGTGTGGCCACTCTACGGTGACAATGCTGGGCAAGACAAGGCTAATGAATATGGAAAAGCGAAACATGCCAACGAAATATAGTTGTGAACCACTCTTGGTCTTACCCCACCCCCGCTTGGGGCCCTCCTTGCCATTTAATCGCTAGCGCGTGACTTAAGGAAAAATGGCAAAAAATGGCCAAAAGTGGCGGTTCCCTCACATCCAAGGGAACTTCAAGGAGCGTTTGTACAATCCATATACATGCAGTGAACATCACTAGAATGAAACCCCACCAAAAGCCATCATCAGTGATCAACACAATCCTGCCATGAGGGCGAGGCACACCCAAGCAGTTGGGGGAGGATATTGTCTTCTTCAAATCTTGGAAACACTCCTCCTTCCTGGTGGACCATCTCCAAGGGGTATTCAGCTTTGTAGGATCAATTGGAGGTGCTGATTGATAAGGGGGATCAATGGTTGATTGATAAGTGAAACGGGGGATAGGTTAGGGTGCATGCAGTTGCCGACACACAAAACTGTGCACTAAGTGCACACTGTGTGCATGGAATTCTCATGACCTTGACCCTAGGACAACTTCAAGAAGAGCGTTGTAGCTAACCATGTTGGGGGCACCATGGGAGTAGAGTCCTGAGAGACCCAACCTGCTAGTGGAGGGCAAAGGGGGTAAGGGAAGATTGGAGGGGGGACTTTGTGCCTGTATCCAACAACCTGCCCAACTACAGTGCTTCTCCTCATGTGAGATGTGCTGTCATGGAACTCTTTTTTTTCTCCCTCCAACACGTGTTTGGCAATGGTTCCAAAACAAGGCAGTCATAGTTGCACATTACAAAATGATTTTCGTACATCTGTTGTACCCCCCAATTGCTATTCTGCTGCATTCCACTCGTGTATCAACCCTTTCAGGCCCATTTTTTCCACAAGTGGTCAACATGGTGCCTACAAGAGTGCCCTTTGTGCAATCTCTCTCCACTTTGGAGTCTCCAACACGGTAAGGGTTACGTAGCCACCTCAATGCTCTCCACTATGGAGTCCCCAGGGCGCCAAGGGCAATGCAGCCACCTCCATGTGCTCCACTTTGGAGTATTGCAACCACAGTAAGCCTATCGCTCTCTTTCCTTTTGGACATTGTTTCCTGTAAATAAAACAATTGTAAATAAAACAATATCACCAACCAGCTTACTACCCTGTGCCTTTAGCACCCCAAAGCACACAAAAAGCATCATCTATGGCCAAGCAGCACCCTCTGCTTAGGCTGCTAGGGTGCTTCCCCTATGGAAAGAAATCTACCGCTATTTGTAGCATAGAAACTAGGGCTGCTTGGATATATATTCAGTCGATGAGGAGGGCTAGCATCGGAATTGTCCACTTAAACATTGCCATTGAAAAACCATTTGGAAGCGCATGCATGAAAGAATAGCCATTGGGCTGCGGGATCCTTACACCTTCTGCCTAAATGTTTAATGTGATGGCTCCCCCACCCACCCCCCGAAGGAATTGCAAGGGCAATTACCCTCCCCCCCTTGTCCAAGCACGGCCAAGGGCAGAAAAACAACGGCCACACGGGTCTTTGTGCTGAGACAAGCCTGTGCTTGCACGCGACGCGCAACAGAAAAAGACACTACACATAGAAAACCTGCCTCTTCCCTACACCAAGCACAATTCTCACAAACATGGCACTAGAACACGATGTGTGGGCAAAATGCTGTTGTAAGCAAAAGGAACCATCACAAACATGACCCAGCCCCTCTTGCCCTCTACGATCAGCACACAATCACCAAGTGTTGAATTTCTGACGATAAAGACCATGGTCAGAAAAAACCATCAAAACAACGGTCACACAGGGTCTTCGTGCTTGGACAAGCCCGTGCTTGGACAAAGGGGGGGAGGGGAATGGGACGAGGGGGCCATGACGTCTGGTTTCGAAAATGACTCGCATGATGGTGACCTCATGCCAGACTCAATCACTTCTGCTCAACATGTGTTCACCCCACTACATTGTGCTGCAGCCGTCACAGTCGCCCCCTTCCTCAAGGTGCGCGGGTGCACCCCACCTCAAGATACTGCAACACCCTCTTGATACACTTACGGTGCTGATGACCATCAAAGTCAGCGACCTCCGTACTGGCATGACGACTCCGATCCCGAGGTTTCATACCGCAACAACAGCTCAGCACAGAGTGCAGTGTCCGAGAATACCCCACCCCTGTTTCGACTCACCCGAATCACTTACACTCCCCGACCCTTGTTCCCTTGATTGGTTTCACTGGTCAACAGAAGGTCGTCCTGCAAGAAATGATCCCCCTGTACTAATGGCTCCACCAGGCTACACTCCCAGACAACACCTCATCTGTGAGCAACACACTCCTCTACCACAAGCTCTGCCGGCGCCACACTGGCATATACGGCCGGATCACCTCCCACAACAGGTCCTTACACATGCCTTCCAATGCCAACTGGTGCGCCACACGGAGCCCCTTGACATCGGCACCAGACTGCAACCGCAACCAACGAACGCTGCCCACACCCATGTCCAGCAGCTCAAGGAACTCCACCCGCTGATTTACATTCACGAGCGGCCCATTGCCACCCACCCACCCACGCGCTCGCCATGTACGCGCCGCACCAACTGCCCCTAGCAACCCTAGCAAACCAGCAAGAGGCCATGACGTCAATTTTTTCAAGTAACGAGCATGATCCTGACCTCATGCTCGACTCACTCAGTTCTCTCGGCTATTGTACTTTACTACACCTGCAGCGCAAGCCAAATCAATACCGAAAGTTGCTCTGAGTTCGCCACTCTGCCATGGCCATCGAATGTTGCTTAGCCTGATTTGGGTCAGCCCCCCCCCCTATAGAACCCGGTCTAATCCACGACCTCCCATCCAACAAGGACCCATACAAGTCATCATCCGTTGTACCCCCACCGTCACCACTATTGCAGGACTCTGACCCTCCACTTCGCGACTTGGCGACTGCAACTCCATCAGCCCCAACTGCTCCCATAGCCCCTTCACCACAAGCATGTCATCCCACCCGCAGACGAGTCCTCCGACCACGGATGTATCTTCAGCCGTCTGCGGCCCCAAACCCGATCCCGAGTCCCCGTCTTGTATCTCCCCCAAGAACCCCCCTTGTGACCCTTCCACACAGATCCGCAGGTGCCTTGAACGACCCCCCCTCCTCCCCCGCCGAGTGCTGGGGCTGGGAGCACAGGCCATCACACGCCAACTCCTCTGCCCTTGAAACAGCGCCCCCCGATTTACAAGATGACCGAACCCCAGGGACCCGGCGCTCCATCATCCTGCGGAACTTACGGGGAGGTGCCCTGGGGTGAAAGGGCTGAGGGGAGAAGGTTAGGGTTAAAAGATTCTAGGTGGCCTATATAACGAGGAGGCTCTCCAGGAGACATGTGTAGCTGATTTGAAGAACAAGCCTTGACTGCTACGGACTTTATGGCCTCCGTGGGAGGGGCGGAGGGGGGCTGTGGAGTCATAGTATTATAGGTGAGACAGCAAGGAAAGTTACAGCTCAGGACTTGCGTAAGTACAGTATGGCACAATGGAACAGGGTCAGAGTCCCACTAGAGTACCGGTTCAGCCCCTCCCCTTTGTAATGATGATTCATTCTGGGTGGGGGTGGAGGCTACCAGAAGGGATGTGGGAGGGCACCCTAACTAGGAGACATGCAAAGGTCAACATTGCTCCACATACGCAATTCTGACCGCAGGGGAAGGTCAAGTGAGAGAGGCGGTAAGTGGGGTAAAGTGAGGTTCCAGGGGGCTCCAGATGGTTTCTAGGTCCTGCATTGCTCTTTGGTTGTGGTTTGCTTCTACTGCCTGATCTTTTCTGCGGTCCAGCAGGGGAACAAGGGGGCAGTCGGCGGGGGAAAAGAATTCCTGTATTATGGAGCCTGACCTTCACCATCCTGAATGTTGTGGGGGAAGGTGACGGGGCATGGCGTCCCAGGTATGATGTGGTTATGTAACCTCGTGGTTACAGAGCCTGGAGGGTGGGGCATGGGGGGGGGGGGGGGACGGGAGCAGACCCATAGGCCGTCGCGAACCCCCGAGCTCGCCGATGCAGCAAGGCAGGGGACTGGGGATGGGGGTGATGGAGCAGAAAAAGCCAAACAAGGGGCAGAGAACAGAAAGCAGCAGGATAAAGCCTCACCAAATGGTTTCACTCTGGGGTAGTCGAACAGGTCTGAATCAAGGGTCATCCATGTACAAATATTTTAATGTGAACACACATCCATCAAGAGGTGCAATTGCATCTGCTCTTGGGGGCTTAGAACTGTCAATGGAGGTAGACAACCTCCCATTATACTACTGAAGCAAAACACGGAAAGACACCAATGAAAGTCCTCATAAACGTGCTGCTTACATGCAGGGAATTGAAGTGTCGTGCAGCGTAAGGGCAGGAGAGTGCAAGGGTCGGGGATGAGTACAACGTGATTAGGGCACCAACAATGTGGTGACAGTCAGCACAAGTGGGGTAGCAATATGCATACCTGGCACTACTGCTGCTGCAAATCCCAATCACATCAAGCATGGGGTGCAGCTTTTTTTGTGCATGTCACTTGGTAATACAAAAAAAACCCATGCCAATCTGTGATACACCATTACTGAGACTACTGTCGACTGGTTGCACATGGAATCACCAGCACCAACTGAGTATTTGACATTCATGGTCACATGGCCAGTGCACAAATCACGTATGGGGTGGGGTGGGGGGGGTGCGTGCCCGGCAAAGACACTCAACCTCAGCGCACAAACAACATGCAAATACAGGGACCAGCTCGGATGGCCACATAGCCCAAATCATCGTAAAACCTCCCTTGCCAAAAAATGCAACTTTGGAAGGGATAGTAGATTTCAGATGGAACCTTTCTTCAGCAAAACCAGAAGCCTAACCTCCTGGAAAAGGAGGTTTGTGCACACTGGCGGGAGAGAGGAGGTCAAGCCAGCAGAAGTGGCAGTTGGGGTTCACACTGGGGTTTCAACTGAGGTTAAGAAAAATCTGCATCAGCAAAGCTGTATTTTATGAGCACACAAGGGGTTCCCAGGTTCCAGGCCACATGGATTCTACCTGTGGCCACATCGAGCTCCATTCAAGGACCACTTCATGCAATGATTTTTGTTGATTTTGTTTCCAGGTAGATCCAGGGGCAATACTCTAAATGCTACTAAAATACTAAAATACCTCCTCCATCCACTTCGTTCCAACGGACATACGTTGTATCATGCAGCAACAAACTGAAGAACACTGGTGTGCCACTTCATCTTAGGCACCACCAACCAACCAACCATCCATTGCACAACAGCCTTTTTGGAAGTGATATCCAAAGCATCAGACTTCTTGTGATTCTATACCTCCACAGCAGTAATGGATTGCACCCCCATCAGGCCTCGTTTATAAGGGGGGGGGGTGTATTTGGATGCGACCCACCCACCCACCCACCCACGCGACGTCGGACCTACACGGACCCCCCCCCCTCTTAGAATTCTGTGGGGCGCGTTTTCTGTAAGTCAAGTTGAAGCCAAGGCGCTCTCCTGGGTTAGGCATCGCAGCCGCAAAAGGTGACATACATACCAAAAGGAAGATCATCAACATGCAACTCACCCATTGTGCAAAACTGCTGCTCTGTGCAGGACTGCTGCTCTGTGCAGGGCTGTTGCTGTTGCTGCTGCAGCTGGATGTGCTGCTGCCATTAGAGCTTGAACTACTGCTGGCTGCTGTAGTTTCTGGTGGCTGCACTCGGGTCACCTTGCAAAATTGAGTGGGCGCATACTTTTCTTTGCTTTCTCCCATTGCTTATGCTTCTCACCCTTCAGATTCCCCCTTTTGGCCCCATCAGAGGAACCAACAAATGCCCAACAACCACAAAGAGATTTCGGCATGGTGCTTGCATAAAGACAAAGCGAAAAGGGGAACAGCACACAACCAGACAAAGCTTCTATAAACAGGGAAAGAGGGTGTGGCAAGTGCCCAACCCAGGAAACCCTCGGAATTATAAGAGGGGGGGGGGTCCAGAGCCTTAGACCCACCCACCCGGCAGAAGACCCACCCACCCGGGACCCCCCCCCATGGGACTTAATTCTTATAAACGACGCTTGACCCCCATTCCCAGAGCAACCCAGGGAGGCGGGGCGGGGGTGAGGGGCATTGCATCAAAGAGGGAAACAGATCACCATGGTGCAGGCATGTTGGTTTGGGTCAAAAGTTCCAAAGCCACCGCGCGCCAGGGGCAGTCCACCCCAGTGGACAAATGGCGAATTTTCAGCCGACAAACTTGCAATCCCCCATTCAGGAGCCCTGGTCACGATGACGTCAATTTGGGAGCACGGCAGGAATCTGTCAACACCTCGTGATGCTGATCTATACACTCTAAACAAGTGTGCAACCCCGAGGGCTACACACCCTCACATTGTGCTAGGGCAAGCCAAGCACATTTGTACTTACGTTGAACTCTGATTGAGGGCTGTGTCCCTGTCCGGACATTAAAGTGGCTGTACAATTCAAAAAAAAAAGTGTGCAACCCCGAGGGAGACTGATGGGAAGGCCTCACACGCTTCTGGGGGCGTTGACAGTGGCTGAAAGGTACGGGCTGTGGTCCTTATGCAGGCATGGCAGCCTTCCTCAGAGCACTAAATATCAGGCAAGGCAGTCTTCTTTGCCGCTTTTTTGCCCGGCAGGGCACGAGCACCTCCAGTCCCCGCTGAGGATGCCCGTCCAGACACTTCGGCAGGAATTGGTGTATCCAGAAGTCCTGGAGTGGGGGAGGCGGGTAGGGAGGCAGACAGGCCTTCAGTTCCCGGGGCTGGTGAGACAGAAGAAGGTGCATTGGGTCTCTCCTGTTCAGCCCTTTGGAGGAGGTGCTGCACAAAGTCCCGCAGGCGGCGAATCTCCTCCTGCTGCTTGGCCATTTCAGTGTTATTGCGCTCCACAGTCGCCACAATCTCGGCAACTTTGTTGGGGTCCATTTGTGACAAGTCACGCAATGACCGCGTGGAGCCCTTGATGATCTTCCCGGTCTTGCTGGAGGGTGCCTGGGATGGGGCACTGCTGTGTGTAGTGGCCCGGGACGGCGCCGATCCCCAGGCCGTGCTGCGCCCCCCATGATCAATGGTTCCCACGCCGTACATGGAATCAGGGGTCTTGCTCGCAAGCCCTGTGCCACCGTAGCCTGCAGGACCGGGGGAGGCTGGGGCGCGCTGCTGCTGCGCCGCCAGCGCCTTGGCCTCTTTCAAATGCATTTCCGTCAAGGAAAGTTTTGTAGCAAGCACCTTCTTCTCATGCCGCAGGTCGTTAATCTCCTTCACCAAAAGAGCATTCTCACCGGTCTTGCGGATGTTGTCATGCCGCAAGTGCTCCTCCTTTCGCGAACTCTGCTTTTTCATGGAGGCCAGCTGTGCTTCCATGTAGTCGCGCTGGCGGTCAAACTCCTGTGTCTTGTCCCGCTCATTGGCAACATCCTCTTTCTGATATTTGCTGTCATATTTCATAATGATGTCCTTCAGCCGATACACCGTCCGCTTGCCATCATTTTCCGCCACAAGCTCTGTCAACTCCCGCAACAGAAGCGAGACCAGCCGTTCCTTGTCTTCGAGCAGTTGGGTGTTGCGCTTCACGTTGCGCTGATACACACTCAGCTTCTCGTCCTTGCCTTCTAAGGTCTGCTTCAATGTATCCCTGTCGATCCCCACCTTCTCAAGCTCCTCGTCCATTTCCTGAATCCGCTCATTCATCATCTTAATCTGTTCCTCCTTCGGGGCCACCTCCTTCCGCAGCTCGTTGAACTTGAACGTCAACACATACCTCAGCTTCTCCAGCTCTGCTGTCTGCTTCTTCAGCTCGAGAATCTTCTTCTCACTGGTGCTGATGGTATCGTTGCGCACGTTGATTTCCAGCCTCAAAGCGGAGATGGAGCGTTCCAGGTCCTCGATCCGTTTGTCCTTCTTATGACTCATTTTCTGGGCCTCATCCTTCTCGGTTTTCAAATCCTTGATCTTGGCATTTAGGCCATCGAACTTCTTCTTAAACACAAGGGTCTGGCTCTTGGCGGTTTCAGACTCCTCTTTCTCCTTCTCCAGCTTCGACTTGGCCTCCTCCTTCAGCCCTTCCACCTCCATGTCATGCTCCTCGCACATTTCCTGAAACATGGCGTCATTCTCGCGCATGGTGTTGTCCTTCTCCTCCTGCAGCTCCTTGATCGTCTGGTTGAGCTTGTCTCGGCTGATCTTGTTCTGCTCCACCAAGGAGGCCACCTCCTCCTCCTTCTGCTTCTGCAACTTGTAAATCTTATTCTCATACCGCACAATCAAATCGTCCTTCTCCTCCTTCAGCTGCTGGTACTTCGTGTCTTGTTCCCAAGAGCGTTTCTGATACAGCGCTTCCAGTTCCTCTGCTGCCTTCATGTGCAGTGCCTCCAGCTGCTTCTCATTGTCGATTATAGTCTGCTTCGCCCGATCTCGCTCATGCAGAGCGTCAGTCATCTTCTCGCGCAGTTCTCCAGTTGTCCGTGAATACTCATCGTCTCGCAACCGCTTCTCGTCTTCGTGGGTGCTCTTCAGCCGGAAAACCTCTTTTTCCTTATCGCGTGTCAGATCGTCGATCTGTGCCCGCAACGAGTCGATGTTGCGGGACCTCTCGTCCAACTCCTGCTGCAGGATGTATGACACATCATCAAACACCGAGTAGTTGAATGACTTTCGAGACACAGGACGGCCTTCAACGATGATATCCACATCGAACATGAATAACGAGTTGTCATCGCCCATTGTGAAGATATACTTCTCGTCTGTGCTCAGTTTCACAAAGAGCACCTCTCCCTGGTGGATGTCATATTTCTGGTACGGCTGAGCATTCTCTGGCAATGGCCACTTGTACAACAGCAATTGGCCGGTGGAAGTCCCAACGAAGACAGTCTGAGACAAGGAGCATATCGCAAGCTCCGCTGTGTGCGTCCTCGAGCTGCGCTGTCCAGCGCTGAAGTACCCTGGCTTCACGCAGCGGAGCTCCTGGCCTTTGGAAATCTGCCGCAACGAGACTTCGCCTTCTTGTGCCCCTTGCTCTGCAACCTTGTTGCTGCCCATGGCGGCAATCATTCCAGTACTGTCATCATAGCACAAACAGGAGTATGCTGTAGATTTCACGACGTTATCATCAGCATCCTCCCGCTTCATGCCATCAATCTTCCACTCATAAACTGCGCCTTCAAAGCCTGCAGATACCAGACCAGTGTCATTTTTGGTCCAGCAGATGGACTTCACCATACTGGAGTGCCCCTGAAGGGAACCAATACAATCAAAATTGTACGTTGAGAAGATCAGAATACGGTTGACAATGACAGCGGCAAAATACTGCCCTCCGGTGGAGAAGCGCACCTCGCGACAATTCTTGACAGGAAAATCGGAGCAAAGATGCAAATCATTGACCAAAAGGTTGAACATACACATCCGATACTTGAAACCAATCACCAGACGAAGCCCTGTAGGGTGGCAGGCAATGCTGAGTGCTTCCTCATCGAAACACTTCACCGCCTCCAACTGCTTCTTAAGGAAGTTCCACACCCGCACGTTTTTGTCCAAAGCTGCAGTCACTACGATGGACTTCTGGATGCACACATCAATGGCAGTCACAATATCCGAGTGGAACCCGATGGGTAGAGCTTTGAAATTGCTCAAATCGTCACTCTTCATCACGTCCACATTGGCGAGGGAAAAGAAAACCATCTCATTGTTATCCACACAGCAGATCACATTCTCCTCGTTTGGGGAGATACTTATGTCCACGATGCATTGCTTTTCTTGCATCCGGAAGCGCTTGTAGCGTTGGAAATAGTCCCCATCATACGTCCGTTCGTACAACGTGAAATGCCCTCCATCACCACCGCAAACAAATCCCCGGCCAATGGCGCAGATGGACCAAATAGCAGACTGCTCATGGACCCCCTGCAGGGTCTTTTTGAGCTCCATAGTCCGGTCATTCTCCCCTGCCAGGATTAAGATGTCACCCTCTTCAGTGCCCACAACCATCTTTTCATCGTCAAACCAGGCGTGACAGGTGAATCGGTAGTCTTTCTTTTTTTGTAGTGGATCCATGGCCTTCATCTGCTTGTCTGCAAAGTGCCAGATCCTTAGCGTGTCTGTGCCTGTCGTACACAACTTCCAATGGGCCCAGGGAGAGATGGACACTCGCGTACAGGCAAAATTCACCTCCACCATTCCCAACAGCCGCGCCTTGTCTAGCTGCCACAGATAAATGTACACGTCAGGGGGTTGTGTGACTGCAACCAGGTACTTATTGTCACGTGAAAAATCCAGAGCTACCACTGGATTCTTGCATAAGTAGGCAAAAGACAGCGTGCGCACTCTGGTGGCAGTGTTGAAGTTGTACACTGAGACCTGAATTGCACCGTCGTCCACCAGCCGTTCAGATAGTGCAATGTACCGTCTGTTTGATGACACACAGAACGCAACAATCTGCGCCGTCTTGGCATTCTTCAAGATGAATCGATGCGCCTTGTTTTCGTAATTGAAAATGGCCACATGCTTTCCCACCAAGTAAACCAGGCTTTCGTCATTCACGTGCTCAATGGATTTGTTGGGAGCCTGTTTGAATCCAAGAGCATGGAAAAACTTGAGACTGGTCCCTGTGTAATCTGCAGCAACACGCTGCTGTCCAATGGGCTCCTCCTTCTCCTTCTCCTTCTCCTTCTCCTCGAGTTTGGGGCTCTTGTCTTCCTCCATCATGCCAGCCAAATGGTTTGGAGACCAGACTACAAGGAGAGGCTTTACATCACTGGCTGCATGCCATGAATTCCGCAAAAAATAGACACTCAGAAACAGAAAGGAGCACGGGCCATGATGTCAGGTTTTGAATAACCAGCATCGTCTTGACCCTATGCCAGACTCAATCAGTTCAATTGGTAACTCCATTATGCACCACACACTTGAAAGGGGCACCGGGGGGGGGGGGTCAGGGCAGACATTTACCCTTGACACCATCACTCCTTCAAGCATGCACAGGATAAAATGATAAAAAATGCACAGTTTCGCACGCACCATGCCTGTTTGACAGGGGAAACCCTGTCTTGGCAAAACGCAAATTGTTACGGCGCTAGCGCCGCAAACAAGTAGGCCGAAAACTGAAAACAACTGAAACCACCATTATCGAGTAAGGTTTACACGCAAAAGGGGAGACCTTGTTTTAGACATATTACCCCAGACTGCGAAAGATCTGACATCTGTTATAGCGCTGTACAATGCACATTTTTCCAAGTTTGTGGCAAGCTAAAAATGCGGTTTGGCTTGCCCCCTAGGCAACAGCAAAGGGCCACACCCCTTAAGACGGGGCTTCACCACTTCCCCAGTGGGGCCCCCCTCCGGTCGCATTGAGCACGTCGTACAAAAGGGGGTACCTGCCACCAGTTTTGAGATATATGGGTCGCAAAATGGATGTCGGAAAACTTCAAAAAATGTATGAGCTGAGACTTAATTTATGAAAATATTTCTCAGTACCAGTACATTTTTCTGAGTTTTCTGGCAAGCCAAAAATGTGGTTTGGCTTGCTACCTGGGCAACAGCAAAGGGCCACACCCCTTGGGACAGGGCTTCACCACTTGCCCAAGGGCCTCCAGTCGCATTGAGCACCTCATAAAAAGGGTGGCAAGATATATGTAAAGTTTAATAGACATGCCACACAAAGTTTTTTGGGAACAATAATGATCTTCAGTGCAGAAAAAAAAACAGGAAGCAATAAATTTTCAGTCAAAAAAAGACTAGAAGAAGCCTTGTGTACACAGTCAAATCCACTCCTTTAAAAATTTGGTGACACATCAGATCACCTTTTTTACAGCGCTGGGGCCATGAGAACAACATGGCACTTGCAAAGGAAAACAAGGCATACATGGTACACAAGTTAAGAAAATGGTAGTGTGCCTATTGACTCCCCACAAAATTGTCCTTCACAACTTGAAGGAAACGAGAGCCCCAGTAGAACCACACCAGGCTCCATTACCAATAGTATGTTACAGATTAGTAGATATGTAATGTAGTCGTGTACTGCACAATCATACAATTGTGTACACTAACGCAAAGTAGCATCATTCAACAGCCACTCACGCAGCTATTAAATGTCTTTGGTGTATTACGGTTGGTGCCGTGCAAACGTCCGCTTTCAGATGTTGGACAGCAGGCCTAAACAGAAGGCTATTTGAATCCAAGTTTTGGTCTTGTGCATTGGAATCTCCACTGCCTTGTACAAAAGACATCACAGCACACAAACTCACCAGCATATAGCATGTGTGGCAGAGAATGCCCCTGATGCTGCAATCAGCCAGGGGTGGGTTTTTTTTTGCAAAATTGCCTATCCAGACACAAGTATTTGCATGCCTATCCACGCACAAACATGACACACACTCATAAAGTCGGCGTGGCAAAAGATAGTGGGGCCTACAGAACCTAGTATGCAGAGCAAAATGGCATCATGTGTCACCGCTGAAAAATGGTACTTCTACGCAAGAAAGAAATTTCTGTACTATGCCTGTGCCTTACTCGCGTTAGTCAACCTACTTCCAGACTACATGCCAGTCTCTTCTCTCTCAAGTCTACCTAATGTACAGTTAATTCGTGCCTTAGCGTAGATTCCTTGTTTGCCAAGCTCTTGGGTCCTCTCCAAGTTTGAAATAGGTGTTTGTTTGTGGTAGGGGTGGTGACAACACGGCGGCGATGGGAAACCACTCCCCCGACCATGAGGCATGGAGTAAGAGGGGGACGACATCAACTCAAGTGAACCCATGGCCTGTCATCCTGGAGGCACCTCGCACCGCTAGGTGAGAGAGCCCACACTCAACCTCGGCAATCTGCATGCCCAAATTATTTTTGAAAAACCTTCACAGGAGTGGGACCCCGACGTTGTTCCCTGATGGTTTATGAACCCTCGGTGGGGGATGGAAAGCATGGGTCTGGTTTGCACCCATTGCACGACACTGCTTCAACTGTAAAAGTTGGACTTTCTCAGCACCTGGGGTACAACTAGTCCATTGGACCGATCCCCCATTTTGCTTGAGCACCACCGGATGGAGCGCTGTGGGGAAGGCCTTGCTGGAGCCGAAGGCAGGGCTTAGACGTGGAGGCAATGCCCACCCCTCTGAACGAAGTCAGCGTGTTTTTGTCAGAAACCGACGTCACTCTATTCGAGCTAGGAGGCAATCCTTGTTAACCATTTCCTTAACCAGTCATAAGTTTGCAACCTAGTTCTGGTTCATGGGTTGTGAGGTTCAGCTCGTTGCACGACTAAGGCAAGAGGACTAGGGCCCCAACATTTTTACCCCGCCTTTTTTGGACCCTTAGTGGATGATGGAAGGCATGGGTCTGGTTTCCACCCATTGCACAACACCTCTTCAAGTGTAAAATTTCGACTTTCTCAGCACCCAGGGTACGACCAACCTGTTGGACCGATCCCTTATTCTTAGCACCACCAGATTGAGCACCAGGGAAAGACCTTGCTGGAGCCTAAGGCAGGGCTTAAGCGCGGAGGTTCAGGGTAATCGGCAAACCCCCACGGCCCTCTATGCCCCAGACCCACTAGTCAAAGTGGGTATGGTTTGATTGAATGCCTCACGTTAGGTGCAATGGACCCCTCCCCCCCGGCCCTGCAATGTTTGTTGTGCTGTGCAGACCCCCTGGTCCTACTTGTGGGTGGTAAATCCCACCTTCAACTCGCCCGCGGCTGGGCGGGGGGAGGGGGGAAACCCGCTGGTTAAGGGTTTCTTCAGATGGGGAAACAGACACACGCCGCACCAACCAAGGACGGATCGTGTCATAAATTTATGGCACAAGCCGTAAATTTTGACACATATTTTGTTGGCCCCTGAACAAGGGGCTTAAGTCCTGCTGGGCATGAAAGCGACATGGGGTGTGGGCACAGCGCGCACAACACTACCCGGACACGCATGCAGAGCGCACCCCAAGACGCAAAAGTGGCTTGCCACAGCTCATGGGTGCACATGGCTTCCCTGGTCCCATTGCAAATTCTGGTGGCCTCTACATCTCGAAGGCGGAGGATCCTGAGGGTCCTCTTTAGACACAGGCTGAAGTTATAACCTGAAATACCTTCCAATCGCCGTCAGTCACCATCAACCGCCGTTAGCCGCCCTGTGCACCGGGTGCGCGTGTTTTGCTCCCACGAGTGGCGCACATGTATCTTGACGCACTGTTGTCCTACAACTGGTCACCCCGACTCGCCGAACTGTGCTCCAGCGAGTCGTACAAGGACCCATATCTCGGTAATACAATCAAACGCCGTCACTGACCTGTTGGTTAGCAACCAACTCCAGTGACTCTATGGTTTTCTGAGTCAAGTGGAGTATAAGCCCACAGACCATGGACGCCGCAGCGTGGCAAATAGCAGCACTGCAGGCATACGGAAGACCGCCCTGGATCACACCCTTTGATGTTCTCTTGACCCCCTGGACCCCTACTCGCCTGCCCAATATCGCAGGGGGATCATAGGTGGACTGGCAAAGGGCAGATTTCCGGCACCTTTGCGTTGTGCCCGACGGGGAGTCTGCAGGGTGTCAGGATCAGCCCACGAAACGATCCGGTGAGGGTGGGGGGTCCAGAGTGGGGGGCTCGTGGATGGCCGTCTGAAGCTGGCGGTGCCCATTGGTCTCTCACGACCCAGTGCCCTTGATCTGCCGGTCTTGCCTATCCTCAGCTCCCTACACACCCCTTCCCTTCCCTTGGTAGGTTGTGCCAACGAAGCCCCCGAACTGTCCCAGTTCCACTGCTCTGTGTCGTGTCCGCACAGGGGAGGGCAACGGCCCTCGCCATTAGCCAGGTGCGTCTGGGCAGACTGCCCCACACTGGCGGTGGGGGAACCCTCCCCAATGGCGTCCAGATGGGCCTCAAAAGGTCAGGTGTGGACCCGCTACTTAGCTCCAGCTGCGCCTGCCTTCACACGGCCTTCATTGCCTTCTCAGTTCATAGCATGTTTGGCTGGCCATTTGATTGTCTATTGGCTCACAGCCATCAACCCATCCCTCCCTGTATGGGGCAAGGGTCATGGCCTGTTGGTTCTGGGCTTTATCGCCGGGTCACGCTGAGCTTATGTACTGAGCTGGGTTGTGGCTTCTACTGGTGTTCCACATTGGTCCGCTCCGATCAGAGTGTGCTTGCCATGGCGGGTCTCATTCGGCCACACACCTGTTCGATTGTGCTTACCTGGGCATGGGGGTCTGGGGGTGAGGTGGGTTCAGTGGTCACTGGTGCTTGCCGCTGCCACCGGCGTTGGTGTGTTGTGTTGGTCCTTAGGGTTTAAAAACCCCAGTGGGTACAGGCTTGTTGTATGCGACCGGCCCAAGCCCATGTGCCCTGTTTGCCCTCCTCCCCCTTGCCTTTGCCGTGCAACTAGACTATAACATGGCATGAGCGTCCGCAAAGTCAGACGTGACCAGAAGGAGCTGGGGCCCGCTGAGTCGGAGACGGGACGCAGCTGGTTCCTACCGAGCCGGGCGCAAACAGCAGCAGATCTTACTGAGTGGCACATGGTATTTACCCGATCCTCAGGGAAACCCCGTTTCCCTGCAGTACGCCAGTACCATGTCTGGAGTCTGGAGTCGAGACAGACCTCCAGCTCTGGCCCTCTCTCCGCTGTCAGCGCGTGCCCTACGCTTTCATCCATCGATCCGCGCTGTACGGCTCCACAGGCAAGAACGGTCGCTCGCCGCCCACCAGCTCCCGCACCAACCGACTGCTGGCGCCCGCCAAACTGAACTCCAGATCCCCGTGCCCGAAGTTGTACCACACGTTCCGGACGGTCGGGGACGGGCCGATGACCGGCAGACCGTCGGGGGTGACGTCGACGGACCCGCTGCTGCTGCTGAGCACGCGGCACTCGTCGTCCGCGAACCCGAGCATGCGACTCACCACCGCCCGGACCCCCTGCGGCAGGGCGTCCTGGTCTTGGGGGCCGTCGGTCGCGGCCACGGCCGTCACGACCACGCCGGAGGGGCAGGGGCTGAGGGTGGTCCGCATTTCAGGGACGAGGAGCGGGCGCTCGATCCCGCCCCCGCCGACCTTCCACTCCTCCTGGTACACCGTCCGCGCGCTGACGGGGACGTGGTCGCCCAGCCCCGCCGCGTACTGCGCGGAGCGGGGGCCGGCCGCGACCACGAGGGCGTCGGTGGCAAGCGGCGTGCCGTCCACCACCACCTCCTGCACGCGTCCCGCCCGGCGGACGACGTCGACGGCCTCGGGCTGCAGCAGCGCGGCCCCCCTCCGGACCAGCTCCCGTCGCATCGCCTCCACCAGCGCGGCCGCGTGCGGCACGAAGGCGTCCTGCCGGAGGAGCAGCGCGTGCGCGACCTCCTTGTCGTCCAGTCTCGCCACCAACGCACGGGCCTGCGGCGGGTGGAGCTCCCCGTACCCGATTTTCTGGCCCCGCATCCACCGGCGCTGCGCCGCGTCCCGCCGGAACGCGTCCCTGCGGCCGTACAGCACGAGCGCCCCGTGCCCCTGCCTCACAAAGCCGCGGTTGAGGCCGTCCTGCTGCAGGAGCGATTGGTACTCCGCCACGGAGGTCGCCACCAGCGCCTGCAGCGCACCAACGGCCGCCGGGACCGGCGTGCTGACCACCGGCCACCAACGCGGGCGGAGCGACGCTGCCAGGCCGCTCCACCAGCGGGTGGTGGCGGTGTGCTGGCACTGGGCCGCTACCAGCGACGGGAAGGTGCTGCTACGGAGGAGGCCGTCGGGGCTGACGGCGAAGGGCCGCTCGCGCCACCACGGGTCCACGACCGCGACTGTTCTGCCCTCCGCTGCAAAACGCAGCGCGGTGCACAGGCCCGCGCTGCCCCCTCCGAGGACGGTGACAGACGCATGCGGCGGAGGCTCGGGTGTTGCAGCAGGGCCCGCGCTCAAGCGTGGGCCGCTAAGACTGAGCCAGCGTCGGCTACCCTGGTGCCCGCCGTGCGAGACGTGGTGTGAGCATGGGACGCGAGGCCTTGTGCGCCGCATGAGGCACGACGTGCCATGCGATGCACAGGGCACCATTGGATTCTGTTCGCGCACAGTGAAAGTCATAGAGCAGCAACACACACTTGTCACAATGTACATAGAGCAACAACAAACACTTGTTCGCAACGCAAACCACAGAGCAACAACATACATACATACATTGTCACAATTCAAATCGGAGAGCAACAACAGACATTGGGGGCGTTTTCGCACAGCGCGGGCACAGCGCGCGCACAGCGCCAATTATTACGGTGATTATCCAGGTAACAACCCTGAAAACCACCCACCTGCGGAATCATGCACAATCAATTCAAAACTCAAAAATTCAAACATCTGATGCTTGCCATGGGTCCCAGGGACCTAAATTCTGCCCCCTATAGCCCCGTCCACTGCAGCAGCCATTCAATGACGTCCTTTCAATCTTATGAACTTACCAAACTCCCGGTGGTGGAGAACAGCCAACTTTTCGCACAGCGCGTGCACAGCGCACGGTACGCCCCCATTGTCTGCAACCTGTGAATTCAACCGCAAACAAAAACACCTGGAAAGAGTTCGTCTGAGCTGATTTTTCCCAATGCAGGATATTATCCAAAAGATAGAATGCAACAAAAATTAAGCACATATGGACGCCAGACTGGTCAGTGTGCTTTGGGCCATTGCAGGGCCCTGTCAGTTGCAGCTTTTCTTTGGCCATGGAGAGTTATGTTGCTCCAAAAGTTGTGGTCCTAGACCAGCTGTAAACAAGACAAATCTGCTTCAGGCTCCATCCACACTGTTGGTCTGCCAGCCAGACCTTCCATAAACAAGTGTCTGCTCTGTGTGTGCGCAGCTTTGGACCTACTCTCAACAGTACCTAGGTACAGTACAGAGACTCGGTGCTGGTATGCCATATACTCAATGCTTGCGTTGTGCCGTGTGTGCGCACCATTTCACCTTTATGGCATAACCACCGCCCAGTTGGGCTACCCCACAATGCAGGTCATTGACTAGGCAACAGCAAAGAGATCCTTGTTGCTCTTGGGAAAGAGAGACAGAGAGAGAGAGAGAGAGGGAGAGAGAGAGAGAGGGGGAGAGGGGGGGGGGGGGCAATGGTCGGTTCTCATTGACTGAATGGTGCTCTTCAACGCTATGAGGCACCAAGGAGTTGATGGGTCGTTGGAAATGGTTTTTCATGCGACACGTTGTTCCACTGAGTGTTTGCATGTGCGCGTGCTTGGTCCAACGGTGTTTCAATGGTGGAGACCAGGCTGTGCCCTCTGCTCCTGAGTGGTTGAGATACTTCCACAAGAATGGGCAGTATTTTCAGACAGAAACAAGCTAGAGGCTTTGAACAGGCAAGAGGATTTTGTCTGAAGCAGGATGTGCTGGACGCCTTTTCCGCTTTGAGGTGCAATGCATTTGGGCAGGGCAGGGTGGTGCCACCTTTGCTATGGGTCACAAAAAGTCCCAAAAAAAGTGGGGTCCTTGGGCTCATTTTGCTAATTTCCACTTTCCATGCATTCACTTGGAGATGTTTAAGCATAGTCTCTGTATGTAGGATCTGCATGTATAATTGTGTAGCTACAATGTGTGCTCTGTGTGAGGGTCTGGGGGGGGGGGGTCCCCCATCCCACCAATACCCGTTGGCACTGAAGGCACAATGGGAAAAATTGGCCTTTTCTTTGCTCCGCCACCAAAAGAGGCAACAAAAATTGCGGCCCAATCAGTTGGGCCATGAACCATAAGGTGAATCAGTTTGGGGGAGGCGGGCGGGTGCACATCATAAAGAAATCATCCTTCAGGCCTGGTCTGGCTCGTAACTATCAGCGACTGGGCTAAGCAACGACGGTGCCCATGAAGCTCAAAGAAAAACAAACCCATAAATTTGGGTGCACATCTCCAGCGGATCCCCAAGAGCGTGCGATGAAACTTTGTACGCATAGGACCAAGGGGAAAGCTTGGGTGCACAACAACACGCACAAAGCACAATAGATCCAAGTGCATTCGCTGGCGAACAGATAAGAATGGATAGTTGAGAAAATCAGTGCCAAATACATGTCCTATTCCCCATCAATTGTTTGCTGACCACACCCAAAGAGCAGCCCCCCGCACAAGCTCGCCTTTGTCAGCCGCTTTGTACACCTGGGTCTTCACATGGGCTGCCCCCATTATTGCTGGCTTCGGAATGGTGCGGAACAAATCAATGGATGGAATGGTAATTGGGGACGTTGGTGGGAAGTGCCTGTAGGACAAACGGGGCGCTACTTTGTAATCAACTTGCGTCTACGTGGCGCACCCAAATCAGAAGCGCTTTGGGTGTGCCGGTTGTCGTCTTGGAGACAGTCACGATTTGTTTTCCTTGGATGAAAGCTGGACTTTAACATTGGATCTGAACTGGGGACCAAGAAACTGGGGATGTTGTTGCACTTGTTGCACTGTTGCACCTGCCGGGAAACTCACCCAAGATCATCTGCTAGCACGGCAAAGCAGCAAAGCCCACAAGATAACAACAAAACTGCCTTCAAATTGGTACTCCAATGTACCAATTTGAACAAACCACTCCGTCTTGTAATGGTACAACTATTTTTTTTCTCTCAGACTTACTTGTGCATCGTGAGTGCTTGGTCAGAAGGACTTGGTCAAGCTGACAGCCAAAGTGCAACACATTTTACCCCATGTGAGACACAGTTTGCATGCCGCCTGCAGTAGTGGGACGTATATTTGGACTCTATTTTCCTGCCACCTGTCTTGTGCAGCGAGATGTTGCTAGTGGACTACAAAGATGGCTGCTACGGCTGCTACAGCAACTTTGAGCTCATGAGCCCAAGGGGTTATCTTGTCTTAACAAACCTTCCACGAAGACCTCCAATGCTGCAGTCACTCCACTGCATTTGATTGTGTGCATTTTTCCAAAAAAAAAAAAACAACATTGTGGTCATTTGTCGGGTTGAGGACCCTTCTCTTTTTTCTGGCACTTGTTTTACCAAGGTCACACTACCCACCCCCATAGTAGGTGGGAAAGCACAAGGACTGCCCCATGAAATGAGCAAACACAGGGCGTACACAGTGACTAAAATCGGCTTTAAAATGTCAGACATGGGCTATGCCGGAATTCACAGTCGTTCTGTGTCTGTACTCTCCATTCATATCGACCATTCAGCACACGTGCTCAAAACAGCAGGCCCACATTTCCTGCCCATGCCCAAAGTATGTGAAAATCCCCACCTATTGCGGTTTGTGAGTTCAGAGTCCTGAGAGTGCTGTGCAGCCCTTCCGGTTGGGGATATGGACCGGCCCCTTTCCAGTTGGGGATATGGACTGGCCCCTTTCCGGTTGAGGATATGGACTGGCCCCGGACCTTCTTGATAGGGAGTCAATGCGTTCCTTTTTTGGATGAAGCACACTCCTCCATCGGGTAGTGGTGCATTCATGTCGCGCAATAAAGATTGCTCGGGGGCCGCACGGCAGCAGAGTATGCGCGATTTTTTGTCATGTTGTTCAGGAAATTAGGTGCCAATCCATATTCCCAGCTGGAAAGGGGCCAGTCCATATCCCCGACCAGAAAGGGGCTAGTCCATATCCCCGACCAGGAAGGGGCTAGTCCATATCCCCAACTGGAAAGGGGCTGGTCCATATCCCCAACCAGATAGGGGCAAGTCCATGAGGAGAAATCATCCCAAATTGCCACATCCCACCAACCCACCCACTCACCCATCCAAGGGGTAGAATCCACCCCAAAAACAGGGGTAGGAATCTGAAGTAGCCCAAAAAGTTGCCCCGCCCGTGCCCTGCACACTAAAACTCCCTCTCAGTAGCAGCACCCTAGCACCCTGTAGCATGCTATCTGTCTAAGTACCAGCATCCTTCAGCAAACAATTTCCTCGGCAGCAGCCAGGCAATAAGCAATCAGATTTAGCAACAGCACCGGCAGTAAGCAATCAGATTTAGCAACAGCACCGTCAGTAAGCAGCCTGCATCAGCAGCAGCACCAGTAGCAAACAATCCGTGTGAGCAAGAAACAACCTGCCCGCAAGCAGCAAGCAGCCAAAGTCAAGGCCATTTCAAAGCAACAGAAGTCCCCAGAAGCCAGCTGAGCAAAGTAAGGTTCCTCACATTAGGAGCATACGATGGAGAGGCCTGGTGGTCAAATACGACTCAACGGTGTGGGCAAGCCGGATGCCTGTCCCATTTAGTGCTCCCTGGCCCCAACGCTGCATCAAAGCAAGAAACAATTATTCTGGGCCCTTCCAAGCAAGCGTTGTCAACAAAGTGCAATCATTACGTCCACAATGGCTGCTGACTGTGCTTCCTCGCTTTTTTCGGAACACACCATTGCAGCTGGCTCAATCACTTGCAAACTCGACAGTGCTTCGAATGACAGAGACATTTTATGCACAGCACTTTGTGACTGTTCGGTGCTAATGTGGTCAGGATCACAGCGGGTTCAGCAGTTATGGGTTACAGTTGATGAGTTGTGGGTTACACTTGGGGGTGTTCCATGAAGTCTGGTTGGTTACCGTGTTGTACAAGCGGTGCCCATGGCTGTGTCTTTCGTGTGGCGTGCTTGTTGATCGAGGCCATTCCTATCGCTCAGGAGTGAGGAAGAAAACATGCTGCACAAAAGGACCCTGTAACAGGCCGTCCCGACACCTGCCATTCACGGCAGCATTTCCCATTGCCAGTCAGCCTTGTGCACTGCGAAAGATGATGCATACAACTGAGTTCGATCCAGCTGCTGCTGATTGCATTGGGTTGTGATGATTGTCGAAAGACATGCCGTGACTTTTTTCCGTGCCATGAGCACCAGACCAAGCACATCAACACAAAACCTTCTTATTCCTCTCCAGAAGTGTTGTCAAGCCCCCCAAGCAACAAGCGCTGAACACTGCGCAAGATGCGTCCAATGCCGGCGTTTCATCCACCACGGCAGATATGGCGGCCCAAATGAGCGCATCACTCGTCCGCTGCAGGCTTGCCAGCTCGGATAGCAGTCCTGTGGTACTCGCAGAATGAAGACACAACAATCTATCACTGTTCAGTCAACATTCAGCCAGGGCAGGATTCGGACCTGTGCATCCGCTGGTACCTGGCATGCGATGCACTGCTGCACTACCAAGGCTACGGTATTATATCCCTCGCAGTGCATTTCTGTATACGTTCAATACCCCGAAGCCGGACCAGAAAAAAAGTAGCCCGGGGCAGGATTCGAACCTGCGCATCTGCCAATACCCGGCATGCGATGCACGGCTGCAATACGAAGGCTACGGTTACCCAAGTGCACTACCTTGGGTCCGATCCGAGCACATCCCCTGGACTCTGGAGCTTCTCAGCCGCCATGGGCCGGATGGACAGCTATGCGCGGCTAACTGACAATGAGGCATCGGACCGCAAGGGCCTTCGGCGACCACATACCGTTTGACAACAGACTGACATCAAGGGCTGGTACGTGGCGAGGGCGGGGGCGAATGACAGCGCTGCTTACGTATAACTTCCCCAAACCAGTGATAGAACAACCGGCCCTTCCGCGTAGGTTAGGGATGGGGTGCGCATGCCTCCCTACAGTTCGAAAACAATGCGAAAGGGCGAAGAACTGCACAACATTGATCCACGAGCCTCCAGATGTGGGATGGTAGCATCCCCAGCCCCCGTTGTCGGAGTTGTAGCATCGAGCATCCAGCACCAGGGACAGTTAGAGCTGGGGAAGGTACCGGCCAGGCCTGAGCTTCAAGGGGCTGTTGTACCTCCCCCAACCCCCCCTCTTCGACATGACTGTCAGTTCCGCCCCGACTGCTACTGTCCGCCCCCCAGCACCCTCCAACCGTTCTGCAACCGGCAGCACGGCTACTGAACCCGCTCTCTAACCGACAGTAAGCGCTGTTGCAGCCACTCTTGAAACCCCGCTTCAGCCTCTCTCACCCTCAAGCGCAGCCTTGGTCCAGATGAGACCCAACGGGCTGTGAACCGCAAATGGCCCCTCAATTTCTTGCATAAAATCATTATCCCGTGTTGTTGGCCCCGGAGGAAGGGAAGGGGGGGGGGGGGTTGGGAAGAAAGGGATCTCCTCCTTGAAAATTTTCCATTCCAAAGAGTCCCTGTCCAGCATCCCCCCCCCTGTTTTTGGATGTTAGCATCCACCAGCCCCAACCTGACGGGCCCAAATGGAAACAGGACAGGCCCCTGGGGAAGGGGCGGGCTGTCCTTTGCCCCCCCCCCCCCCCCCCGACAGGGGAGGGCAATAGAGGCCATTCGAGAAAGCAGAAGTGGCAGCCAGTACCATCGGACTGCTGGAGAGGCTGAGATCAACGATTACCTACCACCGCACTGCGCTCCAGCAATACTTGGCGGCGGTCCTTTCATGCAGACCCCACCCGCCAGGCCATACAGTGGGACGCGGGTGCCATGAGAGTGCACACTGGAGTCTGAGGGCAACCGACAGGTCAGCGACGGTGCTGCGACCACGCGAGCGGCACCAAACTTACTGCAGTGCACGCGTTGACCCACGAGAAACGGAGTGGGGCCTGTAGCCCGGTGTTGGAGTGTTGGGGTCAGGTGTCCGGAACAGACAGGGGGTCCGCGGTTATGAGACATGCCGCAGGTGATTGTGCCCCTGGTGTATGATTTGGGGCGGCAGGTGCCCAGGCGCATGGAGGCGGCACTGGGGCCGCCAGCGCCTGCACTGTGGCAGGGGCCTCTGCAACGGGAGATCCACTTGGCGAACAAACACGTGCACCGCCGACGGCTGCTCATGGAAAACCCGCCACCGTCGCGCGGCTGCACCCGGCGATCTGCTACAAGCGAAGGGTCATCAGGCCCACGCAGTCCCTGCGCCCTCACTCTTCCCTTGCTCCCGTCCTGACGCCTCCCTCCACCTCCCCTTTCCTGCCTCATCCCAACCTATGCACCTTTGTGACACGTGGAGATGGCGGCTTTGGACGGTGAGTTGTGTGCTGTCAGTGATTTGCAAACCAGTTTCGCCACATATGGGGTGCTACTCACCGTCACGGCGGATTTCCACGCAGCTACAAGCATTCAATTTTATAAGCCACTGTCCCGTGGCCATTGCTCAGTCTCTCCCGCTGCTGGTCTTTGCACAAACGGCCGATGCCAACACTCGGGAGCTGCTTCTGCAGTGGAACCCTTTCTTCCGGCGGATTTATGGAAACGGTTTCAGGGCCCTGCTTCGCTACCTTTTGAGTTTGGTGGAGCCTAACCAAAAACGGGAGTTTCGTGGCATTCAATATGCTACTTTTGGTCATCAATCCCATCGCGCAGCGGCTACCGCCTCATCTCCATGCACCTTGGGCAGAGTGGCATAAGAAAGACGCAGCCGGGCTGTGGAGCGCTGTTTTCAATATGCCTAATCGCCCACTCAACGTCCCCCATGTGGTGTCGGATATTCTTCAACAGCTGTATCCTCAGGTTCTCTGGTGGGCGGCAAACCTCGTGGCCACTCCCCAACAAAAAGCTGCCGTGGGATCGCCGACTCACGTCGAAGTCCAGCATGTCCCGGCGGAACAAGCGCCGCGCATACTAGAGGCATCCACTGTACCTAGCCATAAAGAAGATCAAGTGGGGCAAATCCTGGACATGGTGTCCACACCGTGGGCGCCAGCTTCCGTCCTGGCACTACACCTAGCAGCCGAGTTACGAGATCCCATGGCGCCGTGCACACCACAAGAGCATGTCCGCACTCCCCATGTTCCTGAGCTTTCCTTGGCGGTCTGGACTGCGCCTGGCGCTCATGACGAGCTCCACGACCTGCTCAGCCCTGTGCACTATGGCTAGGTTGTTTTCTCCCCGACGGTGAGCCACACCCCACAGTTGGCATGTATCACTACCCTCTCCTGCCCTCGGCTGATAAGGAGGGGTTCCCGACGTGGGCCTCGGTCCACGTCCACACTCCGCGAGGGGGGTGCCCGGCTGGTGCTTGGGAGATAGAGGGCAGAGGGGGGGGGGGGTAGTTGTACGGCCATTCTAATACTTCCCTGGGCAGCAATCCCAAGACGATACGCAGAAAGTGGCAGCATCATGCAGAAATTGATGCATCTGTTGCATCATACTTCTGAGTTGAGAAATACACGCGAAGCACAGACACATGCTAAACGGATGGGAAAGCAGACACATGCTAAACGGATAAAACGTATTACCCCCCCCCCCCCTCTGCACCATGTACCATCAGTGGTTGGGGGGTCAATCGCCAGCAGTTGGGCACTTGACCGTCAGCAGTCTGCAAGCCAACCGCTAGCGGCGGGCGCCCTTTCCATAACAGAGAAAAAACAATTGGACGCGTCCCATCGGCCAGGCCCTCATCCCGCGGTGCCCCCCCCCCTTCCAGTCTACGACCGCACTAGGAGGTGTATGCCCCGCTCCCAGACCGCGTGGCGCGGGAGTGAGTGCGGTGCACCTGAGCCTGACTTCCCCAAAGAGAGGCACTCCGTGGATCCCTAAGACCCTCTTCGGATCGGGAAGACAAGCCCAAAGCCCAAAGCCCCCCTTCCAGTCCCCTCGCTTCATCACCCCCCCACCAGCTCTGCGGCCCTCAGTCCTACTGCTTGATCTCCTGCAGCGCTTGGACTTTCGCGGCCTTGAGCTTCTCCACCGTTGCCCTGAGGGCCCGGGCGCTGGACTGGGGCTGGTCCAACACGAGGCGCGCCTCCCCCATCGCAGTGGTCAGTGTGTCCCGCGCTTTGGAGGGCAGCCGCACCACCACCAGCCCCAACTCCTGCAGCAGCCCCTCAGCCTCGTTCTTCGCGAGGGCGCTCTGGATCTGGGGACAAGGGGCATGCGAAAGGCCACACATGAAAGGGACACGTGTGGGGGCGCTCCGCGCCACACCCCCGGCGCTGGTGGAGGGGGGCTCGCACGCCCCATTCGCAGTTCCCACTGCCAGACCCAAAGCCGATTGGTCGCCCTTCGTCGCCCTCCGAGGGGTCCCTGTGCCCCCCTGTGTGACATTCCGTCTGGTTGTTGCTCCTTTACGGGGCCCTGGACGGTCACCCGTTCTTCCCTTCGCATGTTGCGTCGGGTCGCTACTTTCTGTCGGCCGCTGCGGCCGCTGCTCTTGCTGGTATCATTTCCGCGTTCGCGGAGCCCAGTAGTTGGTGTGTTGGGGCTGTGCTGAATGCGGCATGGTGTGCCGTTTGCGTGTCAGCGGCGCCCAATAGTTGGCGTATTGAGGATGTGCTGGGTGTTTCCGGGGTCGTTCGACTGTTTTTGCTGTCCACACACCTCTGTCCACAGGCCGTCCATAGCCTGCCTCGCTGTGTTTCTGTGCGGCCCAGGTGCCCTGTTCCTCCCCCCCCCCCCCGGCTGCCTGCCTGCCATCTCGTGTTATGCCCCCCTTTGAACAGGCGCCGTACTGGACACGGAGGGGGCCATCAGCAATGCACGGGATCGGCCGCGGTCGTGACGCCCGCGCCGCAATGTTACGATTCCCACATCGGCGGAGGAGAGCACCCTTCACGGTCTGGGAAGGCCATGCCTCCAAACGGCGCTGCCTGCGGGCCCCCCCTCCGGCGGGCCCATGCCGCGTTGATGTTGCGGCGCACGAGGGCGGTGTCCCGGGCTGGCCCCAAGGGGGAAAGCAGCCGATGCTCCAAGGGCACCTCGCGTCCGGCTCCCGCAGGCCGATGGGCGTCGGCTGGCAGAACGACGCCACCCTTACACCCCTGTACAATCTCACATTCCTGTATGACCTCACACCTCATCCCCCCGTATGGCCTCACATCTCTGTATCACCTCACACCCCGGCGCACTGCTCGCAGCCTAACCGTAACATGCCCTTCTACTTGTGAAGCGCCTGTTCATCCCTGACCCTTTACACGCCTCACACCGCTCGTAGGGGTGTGAGGTGGTGCAGGGGTGTGAAGTGGTGCAGGGGTGTGAGGTGGTGCAGGGGTGTGAGGTGGTGCAGGGGTGTGAGGTGGTGCAGGGGTGTGAAGGGTGTACGGTGCTGTAAGCAGTGCACACGAATGTGCAGGGTACACAGGGGCGGCACTGATGAGCCCTGGTCGTTGACGGCTGGCAGCATGGTCCCCCGTTCTTCACGAGGCGACTCCGCACACAATGTCTCCCATACCCCATGTTTCCACGTCTGCAGGGTGCAACGACCCCTGCACTTCTCGGGACACCCTCCGCCTGGGGTTGCGCTGGAAGTGGTTGGGGGGGTTACAACCCCCTCGTTGGCGTGACAGTCAGCCGTGCCAACCGCTTCTATCCACTACCAACGGTTTGTACCCGCCAGGAATTGCCTCCCAACCACTTTTCCAACCGCCGGTAACCGCTGTTGCAACCACCACCCACTCCACCCTCCCCCTCAAGCGCGTCCCTGCCCCCCCCCCCCCCCTTTCCCTCGCGAAACAGAACCAGGCACGCAGCGCGGCCCATACCACTTCCGCGTCCTCCTCCTTCTTCTCCCGTGCCTTCTGCAGCTGCTGCTCAATCTCTTGTTTGCTGAGGCCATCGCTCGGCAGAATGATCGTGTTTTGGCTGTTGCCGCTCACAGCGTCCACTGCCGACACCTGCACAGCACCGTCAGGGGGAGGGGGGAGGGGGGGGCTCCCGGTTAATGTGGACATTGAAAGAGCACGGGAAGGGACACGGCGGAGGACCGCTCAGAGGTACGCCCTGACGCAACGCGGTGGGCCTTTCTTATACAATTTTGCCCCCAAGGAACTGGTGGAGCAATTCGCTACGCGGTTGTTCACCCTCAACCGCTCATAAATCCCAAATTCCAAAACTGACATTCTTGATATTGCGCCCCTTGTCTCGCATGTCTTAGGGGGCGTTTTCGCACAGCGCGGGCACAGCGCCAACTATTACAGTGATTATCCAGGTAACAACCCTGAAAACCACCCACCTGCGGAATCATGCACAATCAATTCAAAACTCAAAAATCCAAACATCTGATGCTTGCCATGGGTCCCAGGGACCTAAATTCTGCCCCCTATAGCCCCCTCCACTGCAGCAGCCATTCAATGACGTCCTTTCAACCTTCTGAACTTACCGAACTCCCGGTGGTGGAGAACAGCCAACTTTTCGCACAGCGCGTGCACAGCGCACGGTACGCCCCCATTGTTGATATTGCGCCCCTTGTCTCGCATGTCTTAACCCCCTCTGAGTGCCTTTTTCCCCAGGGGTTCCCCAAGGGACTAAGAAGCAGTTTCCCTCCCTCAATGACTCAAAACTCGACCAATCCGCAGTGGCCACTCAGAATGATTGGATCTCACACACCACGTGGACTAGTGCCCAAAGTGAATGCCGCACATCCGCCCGCCGTGTCTTCGACAGGGTGCGTCTGCAGCGCAAAACCACATTCTCGGGGCACTTGGACGCCACCGGGCTGCACCACCACGAGTGTGCCATCGCTGTCGAGCAACAACGAAGTGAATGGTGGCCCATGATACACAATACACACCGATGCTCTGACATGACCATGGCAATGCCGATGAGCAGCATCAGTCATGCCCAGCCTGTCCACAGGCTGATCTTTGACCGCAGAAAACAACCTCAGCGTCCGGTACACTGAGCCTGGCCGTTGTAAGATAACTGGCAGCCGCAGGACGCTAACCGGCGGAAGGTGGTGCGTAACCGACGGCAGCTGGAGGATGCCTGACGGCTTTGGAACGGCGCACGGCGGTTGTTCGTCCGTGGCGAGGCCGCTTTGCTTGATAGCTTTTGGCTGGGGACCGCCATGCCACCACCGAGCAGCTTGTGCTGCATCTACGAGGCACCGAAGTAAAGCATGTCCCTACGTCACTCGGTACATACGCCCTCCGTATCTGGGACAGGCCTTATCCGAGACACAGGGGGGGTGAGACCTAGATTATGTGAGAGATATTGTACTAAAGAGAGAATCAGAAACAGAGCAGCAAAAGCAGAATGAGGTAATGCACTCCTCAGCATGGCAGCGAGACACAGGGGGTGGGGGGGGGGTTACGTCTCAATGAACTCCACGAGACCTATAGAGGCACCTGGAATTCGTGTGCCACCCGTCTACAAAGATCCCGCCATTCCCGCCCCAGCCCCTTCCCCCACACCCCTCGGCCTCCCCATTCCTCTCACATTGGACCACACACCCCTCGACTCCCCGTCCCATTCCCGGGCGCAGCACCTCCAAAAGGCCGTCTTCGTTGAGCTGGAATGTGACCCGGATGTCCGGACGGCGGCCCCCTTGAGGCGCCTTGAGATTGCTGAGGACAAAACTGCCCACCAACTTGTTCTCCGAAGCGACAGGCCTGTCACGAGCACAGGGTGGGTGACGCCCCCGCACGCCACGGACGAGTCCGGAGACCCACACCTGCACGCCCCCCCCCCCCACACGCGCGCGCACGCAAAGGGGCGGACGCAGATCTGTCGACGTGTTCCGAGCGCCGTACGCCATTCGGCCATGGACGCAAATGGTGGCGTTGAGCGGGACTGCGGCAAACCACGGGTGCATGGCCGCCGTACTGCCGGGTCATCACACTCCGTACCCAACCCCCCCCCCGTTCCGGCGAGAAAAACCCAATGTTCCGGCGCAACGTTCCGGCGAGCCATTTTTTCAGCAAAAGAGGTTCCCGGTGCCAAGGATCTCAGTCCTAGGGCGCAAACACACCTTCCTTTTGGTTGTTCTGTAGTTGGAGTAATGTGGAAACCCAAAGCATCCCTCAAATTGCAAAAAAAAAATTTTTCATCTCTCGGTCTGTACATGGTTCCTGATCAGTGGTATGTCAGAACCTGCCAGTGGTATATCACTAGGCTACAGATCTGTGAGCGCGGGTTCAATCCCCTCTAATGACCCACCGAAGACTTTTGCACTTTTTGTCACTTGGCTCTGCCACCCACCGAAGTTTTTTTGCACTTTTTGTCACTTTGCTCTGATCTGCATCCAAAGCTGTCCTTTTTTTTTTTCATGCAGAAACAAGTCTGAAAGCAAGGTGGCAACACGCCGACAAATGCACACAAGTGTGGAATTGCATCAAACTGCACTGCAGACAAGAACTTGTTCGGTTTGACAGAACGGACACAGAAATCACAGACATTTCCCTCATCAACGTCAACTTCATCTTCCCATTTCTGTTGCAATAACAGCTGCTCCTTCAGTTGCAGATCATGGAAATCAGTCATGGATGCCCCCTCGGAGCCACAAAAACAACATTTCAACATCTCTGCCAGTGGATGGACGAACAAAAGTGTTACTGGCAAAATGGACGACAACGGTTGACAGTAGCAGCAAGCATTTTCACCGAAAAATATTGAGCCTCCCAGAATCACAACGTTCCGGCAAAACGTTCCGGCACGTTCCGGCAATTCCGGTGACCGGAACGGGGGGGGGGGGGGTTGCGCACCAAGCGGCAGTGTGCCGCCCCGCGCCCCTGTCGCAGGAGAGAGACGGGGCACGGGTGCATCATGTGTTATCTGCCACGCGCGCGTGCGTGGGCAAACGCGTGTGCGTATGCGCATGCGCGTGCATCGATGTAATGGCTCAGGCCGACCCCTCGCCGAACGGACGGAGGCACCTTTTGCCCCGTTCCGCGGGGTACGCACCACGTGCATTGAATCCCCGTCGAGCGCTGATTCAACTCGTCCAGCCCCCTCTTCTCCCCCGGGCGCCTTGCGCAACATTGCGTCTTTGCTCCATCTTATGCGGCACGGTGCCCCGTGTGGCATCGTCTAATGCGCATGGCTGCCAGTATTAATTGCATCCGCAACTCCAACGGCGCACCCCACCACCCCCTGTGTGACATTCCGTCTGGTTGTTGTTCCTTTACGGGGCCCTGGACGGTCACCCGTTCTTCCCTTCGCATGTTGCGTTGGGTCGCTGCTTTCTGTCAGCCGCTGCGGCCGGTGCTCTTGCTGGTGTTGTTTCCGCGTTCGCGGATCCCAGTGGTTGATGTGTTGGGGCTGTGCTGAATGTGGCATGGTGTGCTGTTTGCGTGTCAGCGGCGCCCAATAAATGGCGTATTGAGGATGTGCTGGTTGTTGCCGGGGTCGTCCCTACTCGCCCCCCCTCTGCCTTCCCCTAAGCCTTCCTGGCCATGCCCCCACATTTCTAATGCCCCGCTTCTCTGCACCATGAACACTGCGTCGGGGCAACTCTTTGCGGTCATTGGAAAGTGTTACGTGTCGTGTTTGCTGCAGGAGAAAGGTGGTGACAGCGGTTTGACGTGCCCAGCCCGTGCCCAACGGGGAGGAATGGAGGGAGGGAGGGTGGGCGGGAAGGAGGGATGGACCGTTCGCCCTGCAACACGCGGATCTCGGCGTAACTCTGGTCTTCGCTGCTGGTGGTGAAATTCTGAGACTTGATGATGGGCACCGGGCTATTCCTGGGAATCATCGGTGCCATCACATTACCTGAGGGGCAGTGTGAATGTGGACTGCGGGGCACTGTGGAGGGGGACGGAGGGGTAGTGTGCGCAGGTACTGAATGTGAGGACGAATACAACACAAAAACAGAAAGACAAGGCGCCTGCGGCCACTGAGATGATCGGCCGGGCCCTCCCTCTTGCGCAAGCATCAAGACAATTGTTGCTTTGACGAAGGGAATGCTGGCACGGAGGGGGCAGGAAGTGCGGAAAGTAGGCGAAGAGGGGCGGATGGTCGCTGCAGTCCAGCTGTTGCAAGAACCAAATGCTGCTGCTGCTGCTGCTGCTTTTGTTCCGAGTGCACGGTGCCCATTGGCGTCGTGGTTGACCGGTCGCGGCTGATCAGTGTACGGAGAGCAGGGGGAGGGGGGGCACCCCTGACACTTGAAGTTTCCCGTGTTAGTGCTGGCGCTAGTGCTAGTGATAGTGCTCGTGCTAGTGCTAGCGATAGTGCAAGGGCAAGTGCAGGCGCGAATACAAAACCTTGGTGTCGGTGCTGGCGCTGATCTTGCTGCTGGTGCCGATGCCAGTGTGGTGCTGACAACAGTAACACAGTCTTGGGTCAGGCTGGCACTTGCACGACCACTAGCAATAGCTCGCACTAGCAATCGCATAACCATGAGCAAAGGCACCCACCCGCAAAAACCACCGCCGCCACGAACAACACACCACCAGCACCAGCTGCCGCCGCGGCTGCTGTTGCGCCAGCAACCACCACAACCGGACTGCTCCTTGGCGCTCCGTGGCGTCGGGGTCAGCCTCAAAGCAGAAGGACATCCAAAGAGCAGGCCCCAGCAGCCAGAGACATACCCACCAGTTCTACGCCGAGTGTGAGGGGCGTCACGTCGCACATGACAAAGCCTTGGCTGATTTTGCCGTGAATCTGCCCGGACTGGATGGACGCCCCATAAGCGACGGCCAAATCGGGATTGGTGCTGCAGACACAACAAAAATGACATGGGGACGCAGAGCCGTACCTGACCGATGGGCTCGGCGCATGCCGGGGGGCAAGGCAGTGTGTTTGGGGTCGTTGCACATGCAAAATGCAGGGAGGGGGTGGTGCCATCAAGGCTGAGTGAGTACTTCCGCGTATACGTACTTGTTCGCTTTTTGTGGGGGGGCAGCACGGGGCTTGTTTTGGGAGAGGGGGGGGGGGGGGTCGGGTGGGGGGTGCAACGGATTGTGTACCAAAAAACGGCGGAGAATTTTTCTGCCAAACTGCCTTTTGTTCCCTGGGGAATCCCGGGGGCGAGGGGTTGAGACCCGAACAAAACGGGGGGGGGGTCTACAAAGGCTCAGGAAGTGCGCCGGTCGTACTTGCGGGTGCCTGCATTGGTTCAGGTGTTCAGGAGGCAATCGTTTGCATTGTTTGCGTTGCGATCCGCCTCCAGAGGATCGTGGTCTCCCGTCAGACCGCGCACCAAAGCCCCCCCCCCCCCGTACCTCATACACGAACACCCCCCTCCCGCTCCACCATTGGACAGCCCCTGGGTTTCGTGTTGTCAATGGGGTTTGTACCAGCGATGGATATCGGTGGGGGGGGGGGGGTCTATGACGAAATTCGGCCGGCCAATTTTGGCCAATTTTCACCATTTTTGATCCTTGAAAAAAAAAAAAGGATTCTTGGCCCCCACCGCATACATCTTTGCGTGCAGCACAGAAAATTTTTTCGGGATTTCGGACCACTTTTGGCCCCTCAGAAAAAAATTCAGCGGCTTCGGCGCCAAAATTTACCCGTTACCGTGAGAGGATCGAAGGAGTTGCGTAATTGTCAGTTTGTCATCTCGGGCTCCTCAGAGCCCCCACCCCCCACCCCGACCAAAATAAAGCGGTCACTGTCATATCCATCCCTGGCTCATACATATTGGCCCCCGGGGGTTCGGCATTGGCCTCTTTGGTGGTGGATTCTCAGACAGCCCGTTCCGGAGGGTGTGTGGTGCTGGTCCATTGCAGCACCTTCACCTTCACTGAGACGCAGGACCGAAGAATAGGGCTGCTCAATGTTGTCAGACATGAACTTGTGCTGTTGGGGGGGGGGGGGGGGGCACAAGGCCTCGGTATTGGGTTGTTTGCCTTTGGCGGTGCCTATTGGCCTCTCGCCACTGCTCATTCTGACCCTCTGTGGATCCGAACTATTTTGGTTGTGTCAACGGAGCCCCTGGATGACTTGTCCTGTTTGACTACTCCAGGATCGGCTGTCCCAGAGACGGGCTGTTGCCCGTGCTGTTGACCAGGTGCATCCAGATGCACCCTCCGAGTCCATGCTGGGTTTGCCGACTCCAGCACTGACTTGTGCGCGCTGGGGTGTGCATCTGCAGGATAATTTTCCTGGCAGGGGCTTGGGGAGGGGGGGGGGGGGGGGGTCAAAGATCTTGGTTTGGCCCGCGCACAGACACATCCGAATCTCAGGTGGTTCAATCACTTCTGGTGAGAGCAGCCCCGGAAACAGAACCTGCCACCCGGGCGTGTTGTTAGCATCTGCCGATGTGAGACGGGGGGAGGCTCAGCAATGCAAGCCACTCCCCGCTGATGACAGCCGACGGCCCCCGATGGCAATCACGGCCCAGTGTGCACTGGAACCCGTGCTTCGGAAGCTTGGCGTCTCTGGGGCCTCGTGTTTGCACCGCACCTGCCGCACGCAGGCGGTGGCGGCGGCGGGGGGGGGGGGGCTGCAACTGCATGCTTTTGCACTGTTTGTGATTGCTTGCACCGCGGTTTCCCATATCTCTCTGGAGTTCGCTTTCCGTTGATTTGTGTCGTGGCTGTCGTCCCTTTGATGTTGAACCAATGGGGCACCGAGCCACAGGCTGTGGGCCACCAGAAAGGGCGCTCGTGGATGATGAATCGCAGCCCTCAGTCCAGCGTGCCGTGCATTGCTGTGCTTCTGTGTTGTCTCCTTTGTGGTTATTGCTGCCGTTGCACTTTTTGCACCGCATTTTTGGAGAAAACCATTTGCAGCCCCCCACCCTCCCCTCCCTTAAGAGGTTTGAGGGCCCCTGCCGGCACAACTGCCAACGTCATCGGTTGTCAGTAGGTGTCGCCCACTTTCGTCGGCTGTCGTTGGTTGCGCCATCAGCCTCTTTGGCTGTCCGTTGGCTGTGTTTCACCTTCCTCGTTTGGGTATCACCTGCCATCGGTTGTCCACACCGGCTTGGGGGAGGGAGGCCACCACCGGTCGCCTGCCGCAGCTTCAGGCACTTTGAACCCTCTTTGCAGAGTCCTTTGCACGTTTCGATCAGTCTACTTGTTAGCTATCGGTCCCATGTCTGTATGCAGCCTTGCCACGGACATGCCTGGGGGGTGTCTTCGGAGCACCTTTTGTCCGGAGGAGTCCCACTCCTCCGGAGGACTATGCACCTCGACCCAAACCTGGCCTCACCACTTCGACTGCACTGTAATTGTAGAGAAAGCCTTCTTCGCCGCTGGCGCCAGGGACCGAAAGGGCAAGTGACAGTGACCCCACCCACTGGGGGGCCAGGCACGGAGGGGGAGCGGGGGGGTACCTTGAAAAAACCGGTTTGCCGAAGATCTGGCCCACCTTGTCCCTCACGGCATCCAAATGGGCCATGCCTCCCACCACAACGACTTGGTCGATGTTCAGACTCTTCTTCTGAGCATCCGCCAACACTCGTTGGCACGGGGCTTCGGTCCGCTTCAAAAACTCCTGCACGATGCCATCCCGGTCTTGTTTACTGCACATGGGAACACGCAAAGGGGCCCGAACGCTGGCC
Organism: Eutreptiella sp. 'Long Island Sound 2002'; assembly: GCA_964036045.1. NCBI lineage: Eukaryota > Euglenozoa > Euglenophyceae > Eutreptiales > Eutreptiaceae > Eutreptiella > Eutreptiella sp. 'Long Island Sound 2002'. The sequence continues at coordinate 76,424,773 of OZ038385.1, forward strand.
TGGGCAGTGGGCGTCACCAAACGAAAGGTGAATGGAGTGGTTTACTGGCGTGCACAAGTGCAAACTCCGTGTACTTAGCTCGGGTTATGGCTCGCCCACCCTACAAGACGGGGGAAATTATAAAACTGAGTGCCGACCGGTAAAACTAAGTGTGGACAAAAATCATCAGAAATGGCGATGGAAGTTTGAATACTGTGAGTTACCGTCCGATCGACAGGAAAATGGTCGTTACGACCGCACGACCAATCATCGGGTTGTGTGTCAACGAGACACAAAATAGTGGGTCAATCTGCAAACCCGATCGTGGGGGGGTAATATCCACGGAACAGGATCCGCATTCAATGAAAATGGTGTCATTCCAACGCGCCGCAGAAAAGCAACAGCATGCTTCCTTCACTCCGTTCTTCTCAGCGCCATCCTGCGAATGAAGTCTGACGCTGGGCCGATCATTTCCCATTCAACAAAACTTCTCCTTTTGTGTGGTTGTTTTGGGCTGGCCAGCCCAGCCCATGCCCCACCTCACCGCCCAAATGCCCTTGCCCCTCTTTGGCTTGGTGTTATCTTTGCAGATAACAGCACTTGGTCTGGCAATAACAGCACTTTATGGTGTCCATCTGAACAAGGAACATAAAAAAGCATGAACTCTCCAATGATTCAAATTAAACGATGCATATGCCAGACTATTTTGGTAGATTGCGTCGCTGAACCAAGAAAGAATGATAGGAAAATGTTTAAAATGACGCCATTCACGGCCCCTCTACGTCCAACAGAGATCATCTGTTTCCAAAACAAAAAAAAGCCGCGGACGAGTCGAAAGCAGGAGAGAGGATTGAGGGGCTCTATGGGGGCGTTTTCGCACAGCGCGCGCACAGCGCGGGCACAGCGCCAATTATTACGATGATTATCCAGGTAACAACCCTGAAAACCACCCACCTGCGGAATCATGCACAATCAATTCAAAAATCAAAAATTCAAACATCTGATGCCTGCCATGGGTCCCAGGGACCTAAATTCTGCCCCCAATAGCCCCGTCCACTGCAGCAGCCATTCAATGACGTCCTTTCAATCTTCTGAACTTACCGAACTCCCGGTGGTGAAGAACAGCCAACTTTTCGCACAGCGCGCGCACAGCGCGGGCACAGCGCGCGCACAGCGCACGGTACGCCCCCTATGACAAGATTAGGTCCTCCACAATTAAGCGGGGACCCCAGTTGCATCACAACATCCCACCACACACACCCACCAGAAATGTGACCCCCTTCTTATGCCTATCCAGGCAACCAGTTTACGACTTTACGTTTCAACTAACCCGGACACACTCCGTATCAGCGAAAGGTATCAGCGAAAATCAGAAACTGAACGTATCGCCAGAATGTATTGGCGAAGTCAGCGAAAGTCTGTCGCCGATACGGGGGCTTGGTTGCTTACAACCCATCCCCTCCCCCACTACGCCCCGAACAACCACTGCATCCCCTCCCTCCTCCTCCTCCAAATTTTCTCAGCTGCCCCAGGGCATAGAGGCTCAAGGACAGTCTGACAGACCTGAGGTTCACGACCACACGTTTTCCGTCGTTCAGCGTGACTTCCACTGGGGTCTCAAACCCCTCTGTCTTCGCCTTCTCAACACTGCGCCGGACCTCCTCCGTCAGTCTGGGATCAGCAGAGATGTCAACAGTAGTCTGCACTTTAACCTGAGTGAGTGAATGAATGAAATCTGCATGCGGGTGTGGGTGGGTGTGGGTGCGTGACTCGACTGCCCAACTGCGACACAGGCCACTGCACACCGGAGCGGCCCCCACAGGGCCGCAGCCCCCCCCCCCCCCCACAGGGCCACCCCACTACGACACGGCTAGCCGAAGACCCAATGGCGCCCCCCTGCAAACAGCGATTTCGGATCATAG